>CAJQZJ010031536.1:6018951-6085294 GCA_907164525.1 Lophiomys imhausi
GGAGTAAATGGAAGTTGCATGGACTTGGGACCTGTCATTATGCTTGGAGGAGGTATTTATCAAAGAGGTAATTTTTCCCTAGGGTCTGCTACCAGATTGGATTTCTCTAGCGGTAGTGGCTCTGGTACTTGGAATTCTTTGTTTCATTCTTATCGCAACAAGAGCTTTTCAGCTTCGCCAGTATGTCTCTGGCCTCCTTTTCTGTGGATTGTAAGTAATGGGAGTGCATCCTTAGGTGAAGAAAAGTTAGTATGCACTCCAGGCACATGTTTTTATGCCCTATGCTGGAATGCCACAGCCTTTCCTGTGGCTGTGGTGACTAGAATGCCTCGATATGTACCAGTTCCTGTAGAGGCTCCTAATACCATGATGCTATTCAGAATTAAAAGAGATTTTGGCATCACTGTAGCTATTGTTACTGCTATCACTGTTGCTGCTGTGGGAGCTACTGCCTCAGCTATAGCCTTGTCTAGTTCTATACAGACTGCCAATGCCCTGAATAACATCTCAGCCACTGTGGCACAGGCATTGGATACTCAGGCCTCTATGAATTGTCATCTCAAAGGAAGTCTTATGATAGTTAATCAACGTATAGATTTAATACAAGAACAGATTGATTCTCTTTGGCAACTAGCAGAGTTGGGGTGTGAGTAGAAATTGCAAGGTTTGTGTGTTACTTCCGTACAATATCAAAATTATAAAAAAGCTGCTAATTTGTCCAGACAATTGTCAAAGTTCCTCTTACAGGATTGGTTGGCTGAATTTGAAAATTTGATGAGAGAGCTGAGAGCGACAATCATCCACACATCAACTCCACTCGGGTGGATCTGAGCCTGGCTACTGGCTTGACTTCTTGGATACAGACGGCTATGGATCATCTTAAGGAGTGGGCGGGTGTAGGCTCTTTGGTGATACTAATGATGCTAGCCTCTTTGGTTTGCCTATGGTGCATCTACAAAATGAGAGCCACACAAAAGCGTAACGCAGCCATGATTATACAAACCCTTGTCGCCATTGAGGCGGGCCAGTCCCCTCAGGCATGGCTTGCTGCCGTGAAGTAAATCTTCACTAAGCATAGTCCCTGCCCACTGAGGAATTCGTTCCACGGATGTTAGGGTCTGGTAAGTCAGTGACGGAGTTGACGGGTAAGTCTCGGCCACCTAAGACAGGGCAGTCCCGAGTGGGGAGGCTGACCCAGAGACAGGTAAGAGTTTGAGCACCGCCCTCCTACAGGCTCAGGCCCACCGTGAGATCCCCAGATAGAGGGATTGCGAAGCCTTTCCAGGGACTTTTACCAACTTTAGAAAAAATAAAAAAGGAGGAACTGTAGAGAGCTGCGAAGTGCCGCACCCTAAAGATGGCACTGGCCTCCGCCTTCCACCAGCCCGACGGTGAGTGCTCTTTTTGATAATAAGTTCATATTTAGCAAAGACTGCTGATCTGGCTTGCTTCCGCATACGCAGACCTCTAAGATAGCACCACTTGGCTTTACTTGACTGGCTGTCTAATTAGTATTTAGCCTGTGGGTTGGGTCTGCCCCTTTATTCGGAAGACTGTTTTCAAGGGACCTTAATAAACTGCAGGAGAAGAGCTTTTGTGAGTTGCGTCATTCCTTGCTGGACAAGGGGGGACGCGACACCTTTTATTTTGATTTAGGTGGTTATAGTGCATTTATGTGTTTCTTTTGGTTTAGTTGGAGTGTAGTTATTTGATTCCTGTGTTTTCTTGGCTATAGTTAACTTCTCTAAGTTTTATTTTTCCTTGTAGGGTCTTCTTTAGATCTGAATTTGTGGGTACATATTGTTTAATTTGGTTTTGTAGTGGAATATCTTATTTTCTCCTTCTATGATTGATGAGGAATCTTTCAATTATCCAATATATATTTGTTAGTAACTATATGATCTTATAATAAATATAAACAATTTCCTAACTACTAACCCTAAGAATGACTATAACTCCAGCTACCTAACAACTAAACTTATTAATACCTATAACAACTATTATCTAACAACTAATCCTAAACTTTTAGAAGGATACAGTTTCTGGGGTAGGTCCTCAGTTATCAGGAACACAGTCTTGGGGGTAGGTACTCAGTTGCCAGGAGTATGGTCTCCAGGGCAGGTCCTCAGTTGTCAGGTACACCTCAGGAGTGGATCCTTTAAGGCACTTAGTCAAAAGTCTTTCTTCAGGAATATATCAATCATTTAGGGTAAATTGGCTATTGGCTATGGCAGCTTCACTTTAAATGAGGCTTGAGGCTTTCATCTCTCTGGAAGGCCTCAGCTGTCCATACACCAACTTATTCAGTTTGTATTAGCCACACAGCTGCTCTGCCTCAGTGTTTGAGGCTGCTACAGTTCCATTCAGGCCACTGTTTGAACTAGTCGAACCCCTCTAGGCAAAAGCTGTGCCACAGGGTTTAGTCCTTGGACTTTTGCTACTTTGTTGAGGCCTTCTCTGCTCAACAGCCTCTTTCTGCCTAAGGAAAGCTGGTCGTAATTTTTTCAGCTGTGTTTGGGATCAGCTTTTCAGTCCACCAGAATTTTCTCCATCAGATGATAAAAGCTGTCTTGCATCTTGTCGTATCTAGTGTGGGAACTCTCTAGCTTGGGAGCTCTCGGGTTTGACCTGCTTCATCCTTAAATAGGATCTCTCTTTGTTTCACCTAGCTTCAGCCTAATCTGGCTCAACCCACTTTGTAATGCTATTAGCAGCTGAAAGTAATGCCAGGTCATAAACCTTGTTTTTAGTCCATATGCTGCTATGCCAATTGTCCACAGGCAAGTTGATCTTCATGCCCATGTTAAGAAACTGTATCAGAAGCCCCTATATATTCACTAAATCTAATTTATATTAATCTAACTCCCTTTACATATGGTGATTCAAAGTTTTGCTGGGTACAGTAGTCTGGGATGGCACCTGTGGTTTCTTAGGGCATGTAGGACATCTGACCAGGCCCTTCTGGCTTTTAAAGTTTCTGAGGAAAAGTCAGGTGTAGGTCTGATGGTTCTGTCATTTATGTTGCTTCACATTTTCTCTTAAATCTTTTAATGTTCTTTCTTTGTTCTGTATATTTGAAATTTTGATTATTATATGGCAGGAGGAATTTCTTTTCTGATCCAATCTATGTGGTGTTCTGCATGCCTCTTAGACTTTTACCAGCATCTCTTTCTCTAGGTTTGGGAAATTTTCTTCTATGATTTTGTTAAAGATATTTCTTGGTTTTTGGAGTCTGGAGTCTTTTCTTTCATCTATGCCTATAGTTCTTATGTTCCATCTTTTCATTAAGTCCTTGATTTCTTGGAAGTTATGAGTGAGGACTTTTTTAGATTTCTCATTCTCTTTGGTTGTTGTGTTGATTTCTTCAATTGAGTCTTTCACGTCTGAGATTCTGTCTTCCTTCTCTTGTATCCTGTTGATGACACTCATGTCTGTAGTTCCTGCTCTCTTTCCTTGGTTTTCTACCTCCAGGATTGTTTCTACTTGTGTTTTCATTATTGCTTCCATTTCCAATGTCAGGTCTTGAACTGTTTTATACATTTCCTCCTCCAAGTTGATTGTTTTTGTTTGTAGTACTTTAATCGCTTTGTCCTTTTCCCTCTCTAGTTTGACTAATTTTTCTTGAAGGTCGTTGATTGAACTCTCCTTTGCTTTCATCTGTTGAGTTGAGATTTCTTTATATTCTTTAAGACATTTATTTTCTTCTTTTAAAGCCTCTATTATTTTAATAAGAATAAATTTGTCATCATTTTCTTGTGTTTAACTGTGGTGGATTTATCAGGGCTTGCTGTATTAGTGTGGCTGAAATTTTTTGAAGCCATATTTCCCTGACTTTGTCAGTTCTGTTCTTTCGCTTGCCTTTAGTCATGTTCTTGTCCTAAGCTGCTTGTTCCTGGTACATTCTGGCCTTGATGTCAAAGAAGGAGCTTGATGTGTAGTCCTTATAATCGTGGTGACGAGTAGCTATTCACAGGCTGTGTGGGGCCTTGTGTTGGGGGTTGGTTCTCAGTGAGCCCCCTTCCTCCCCCCTTCACCCCCCACGCACGCCCCCAACTCACCCATTCTATTGTGTCCCAACTGGGAGATCAGGTCAGGGATTGAGTTGGGATGTGTTATTCCTGGCCTGCAGGTTCCTGAGATCCAACTGGTCTTCCTAATGATGTCAGTGGAGGTGGAAACAGACTATAGGCTACAGGTGAATATCACTTGCATTTTAGATGCCAGATCCGTGGTCATGGTCCTCTTAGGCTGGTCTCTGAAGTTCCCAGGTTCAAACTGCTCCTCTGAGTGAGAAGCACTGTTAGAATGGCCCTGCATGATCCTGAATGGTCCTGAGTGATCCTGAGTGGTCCTGAGTGACCTTGAGTGGTCTTCTGGGTGAAGCTTAGGGAATCCAAGGTGGCACAGGTCTAGAGGATGGCAAGAACTTGTAGGGACCTCCTCCAGCTCAGAGAAGCTGGAAGATCCCCAGGGGGTTGGGGAGAGTTGGCCTTGGTGGGAGAGGGGAGGGAAGTCTAACCTAGGTACTAGGTATCACGCTCTGGAGAGGCGAGGTGGTGCTGGATGCTCCTAGTGAATGAGGCCTTGTCACCTTCAGTGGGGTAGAGAACATACAGTGGGGCTAGGGGCACAGCTCTCAGCTCAGGTGAGCTGGGCTTATCACAGGGTGCTGGTCAGATCTGAGGGAGGTCGGGGCAGGGAAGCAGAGGGATCTAACATGAGTAGTTCTGAGGATGAAGGTGCAGATCCTGAAAATGGTGCTTGTAGGTACCACCCCCAGTTCAGAGTGGCTGGGAGAGCCCAAGGGGTTGAGCAGAGTAAGGCTTGGTTGGAGGAAAGGAGGAGTGTCTAACCTAGGTGCCAGGAATTGAGCTCTGGAGATTCGAGGTGGAGCAGAGTTGGGAAAGTAGAACTGGATGCTCCTGGTGAATAAGAAAAAGGCTCGTTTTCTTGTAACACTACATATAATACAAAACAATAAGAATAATTAGACAACAATTATGAAAATTATAATGTATAATATACATTCCCAATATCTAGTCCATATGTATTTGACAACTAATAATAATATCCTATTTTCTATCTATCTTGATGGATTTAAAGTTCTATACCTGTAGAAATAAGTAATTAAATTATTTACCAGTATTTATATTATACTCTATTGGTCATGGGTGTTAATCCTTGACCTGCCACTCCACCCCACCACAGAGAAATGGATTGGAAGGGTTAGGAGGTAAAGAAAAAAAATGAAATGTGATGTTTCGGCCTTTTACTACTAATTGTCATAAACTGTTTAGGATAATTAAGAAATGCAAACTAATGGTTATGCAAGCTGGTCATTCTGTTAGGTACTATGACAGCCTATTACAGTTATTTTCTAATCTAATCAGAAATAAAGCTGCTAAGAGACAAGCAACATCTGCTTACCCTAATTTAAGAGATAGATAGGCCCTCTTCAAAAACCTCAAGAGATGTTCAGAATATGGCATTCAAAGATGTTTCATAACTTTAGATTTTTTTATATCAAGACATATCATCTCCTGACAGCACCGCCTATTCTCCTCCAAGTAGAAGATGAGCATCGAAGAATCTCCAGTGGGAGATGATTGAATTAGTCACAAGCCTATCTCTTGGTAGGAAAAGCCCCTTGCTCCAACTGTAGACAGAATGCTGTCCAAAAAGGACAAAACCTGGAAGCAGGTAAGTCGACAGCCTAGCTCTGCCAAGGCAGGGTAGGTAAGTCCTTCATAACCCCTGCTCTACAATCAATGTCTGTCAGAGAAATGGGGCCAAATGACTGAAGATCGATGTGGTAATATATGGAGAGAAAATGGGAACTGTCCAGGCAGCCACTGGTATGCCATTTCTTAGTTTTGGAAGCTGCAGGCCCTGTACTTCCTATAAAATCAGATATATTTATCCCTCTCAGGTCTCTGAGGTTGTTGAAGAACAGATAGCTAGAGTCTCATAATTAAATTTTGAGTTGTTTAGGAGTCAAGAGAGTGTTATAGATCTAAGAATATACTTTTAAAATTGTGTTGCAAGTTATTATGAATGTTGAGTCAGATATAGAACTTTAAACTCATGGAGATGGTTAGATAGTAGAATGTTAAAGTCAGGTACCAAATACATATGGACTGGACATTGGGAATGTACACTAAGCCATATAACCCTCATAAGTGTGGCCTAATTACCTCTGTTGTTTTGTATTTTATTTATTATTTTAAGAGAAAGAGCCATTTGTAAGGACTGAAAGGGAAAACTGTAGGGGGAAATAAGATATACCTTAAACTTAAAAGAAAAAAAAAACAGAAGAGGATGGGGGATGAGGGTGGGAGGGTGGGACTGGAGGGGGTAATAGGGAGGGCACTGCGATTGAGATGTAACTTGAAGAAATAAAAAATAAAGGAAAAAAAATAAAGGATCACATTCAGACACCTGATGAATTTTAACAAGCTGTAGCCTGGATTGAGCAACTTTGGCCCTTCTAAGCTAGCTTATTCTATTCCCCAAATAAAACCCCATATGAACATATATTCCCTTGGGTTATTATTCTCCATGCTATGTCGATGTTCCAGGCCATGTGACGTGATATTGTTCCATTTACCTCATCATGTGTCTCTTTTTTCTCCTCCTGGTTTATTCTTCCAATGATCCTTTCTGCTGATCAAGTCACACACCTTAGCCCTGCCTGCCTCTCTTCTACTCAATCCAGGATGCAGCATTTATTAACATCACTTGCTGCACTTATGGCCTGGAATAGCAAGCAGGCCATTGGGAGCAGATTAATTAACATTTAGAATACATACCAGGTCACTCCATCAATTCCCTCTTTTTGTCTAATAAAAAGGCTATTTTTAAAACTATATACAGTAATAACCAATATGAAACAATCAGGAAAACCATATATAAAATTTACATGCATAATGTTTAGCCTATTTGTATCCAGTAACCTTGAAGAAAAAATCATCCTTGGTATATAGATGACAGGCCAAAATCTTTTTATAAAGGATCCCATGTTGGGCACCATTTATAGAAATGAATAATTAAATTGTTTACCAGTATTTATATTATAGTTAATTGATCAGCAGTGCTCTTTCTTTTCTATTCTTTTTTATGTTTGTTTTTTGAGACAGGGTTTCTCTGTGTAACAGTACTGGCTGTCCTGGACTTACTTTGTAGACCAGGTTGGCCTTGAACTCACAGAAATTTACCTGCCTCTGCCTCCCAAGTACTGGGATTAAAGGAATGCACCCCCACACCCAGCAGCAGTGTTATTTCTTAACCTGCCATTATAAATAATAATATTCAGATACCTGATGGATTTTAACTAGCCTTAGCCTGGATTGAACAATCTTTTTCTTCTTGCCAGGACTCGGAAGCAGCAGGATGTCTCAGTGTGAACTTTGAAGGTACAACAAGCCAAGTGACTGGCTGGGATTAGGTGGTCAAATTACTTTAGTTTAGCAAGTTGAGAATCTCCCCAGTTAAGGCCTAAGTGTTGAAACACTGAAAGGTCTTAGTGTGTTTAATTATTTTGAAAAGGCTGTTGCAGGTTTCAGGCCTCCAGCTAAGGCAGGCCTACAGGCTTTCTGTTAGTCCACCACTGGCTAGTCCGCCAGCCTATTTATAACAGTATATTAGTTAACGTAGTTTTGGTTGCAGGTGGTGAAGGATAGACTTGGTCAAGGGCATTATCCCCAGGACAGGTCAGGCTGCCAGCTAATGTGAGCCAGGCCTGCCAACCTCCCACCAGGTCACCACCTGTTCTGCTCACCTAATATAACAATTCATAGTTATTGATAAATATATTTGTTAACTAAGTTTATGTTTCATATACATAACTAAGTTTCCATCCTAACTTCAACATTATAGAGAGTAATTGGGGACTGTACAGAGAGGCAGTGGTCTGTCATTTCTTAGTTTTGAAAGCTTCTTGCTCTTCCCTACCTGTGTATTCAGATATATTTATGTTTCTCAGGTGTCTGTTGTGGTCGAAGACTACATAGTTATAGTCTCACAGTTAAGTTTTAAGTTGTTTAGGAATTAAAAGGATGTTCTAGGGCTAAAAAAATGTTTTTAAGTTAGTGTAATTCTTTTTTTTAATTTTTATTACTTCAGGTTACATCTTCACCACAGTACCCTCTTTCAACCCCTCTCAGCCGCACCCTCCCACCCTCTACCCCCATCCCTTCCATCCCATTCCTCCAGAGTGGAGTGTCCCTACATATCAGTTCCCCACCCCAGTTCAGCACTCATAATTCTTACTGTGATTCTTCAAAAATAAATCTGAAAGAATGATTTAATATACTTAAATTTCCTTAATACTATAATTATAATCTATATTCAGGAAAATGTATTTTCTTTAAAAATTTTAATTTTAGAAAAATTCAATTGTATACATAAATATGGTAGTAAATACCTCTTGCCTTTTTTATGAAAATAAAATAGAACCAAAAATGGGAATAATAACCTCAATTTTATAGACAATATGATTTGCAATTCATTTCAAATCCCAAAGGCATGGCTTGTGATATAAAGGCATTTGCTTCTCACATTGATATACAGAGTTTTATCTATAGAACTAATGCAATAGCCAAAGACCCTACTAGAAATTGCCCTCTGACTACAGGTATTCCATGGCAAGAACACATACATAAACACACTACCACACAAATTTTTACTATATGTACGATACTTTTAACCATGTTTTGAGGTATATGGGTTCCCTTTTTACAACATCCTCTCAATCATTTTGGCAACTGTTTTTTGATCTTTACCATTCTTACTATAATGTGAATCAATCTCAAAGTTATTAAAATTGAGAAAAGCAAATACAACAAACCTGTTGGAAGCTTCTTCTAAAATATCAAAATATATGGCTGTAAGAAAAATATTAGATGGAAACTTCAAATCTGAAATAGGGTCTGTGAAGAAAATTAATGATTTTTTTGTCATTTTACTTTTAAAAATGGCTATATATTATTATTCATTTTTTTCTCTATCTATATTAATAACTGAGCATACTTATTGTCCTAAACACTATGAATTTCCTTTTTTATTTTTGTAAAGTTTCAAGGGATTTTCACATAACTTCATGTACTAAAGGTAACTTAATTGTATCTTCAAGACTTAATTAAGTCAAACTGTGTATATAACTTCAATTTGATGACAGATTATTACTGTACATGCCAAATTATATCATGGTGAGTGAGTCAGGTAACACTAGATCATTAATATACCTCTAATTGCATGGTAACTTGCTAGCTCATTGTCCTACATTCAGTTTCCACTAAAACCCAATAACAGACAAAGAATTTTCTTTCAAAGGGATAATACTTGTCTGCAGATGATCCTGAACCATTATTCAGAATTACCAAAAATCTTAGCTATGATTCTAATATGGGGTTGGCTAAAGCCCAAAGAGCATTTCTTCTTGCCACTGAATCACTAAATATCACTTAAAACAATGGATGATATTAACTAAGTTTCAAGGTAGACTACCCAGAAGACTGGATCTGTTGAATAGCCCTCATCTTCCCTGGGCCCAATTTAAAACTCTCACCTTTATTAAAATTAATACTGTCCAAGGTATATGGACAGTAGTAATCACCCTAGGTTGTGCTGCTTCTGAGAGCCAAATACCTCAATTAATTTTGTGAATATATTTTGGTGGTAAGAGGATTCCTTCACCTTAGATGGAGGGCTAATACATAAAATATATGAAGAACTCAAAGGACTGAACATCAAGAAAACAAATAATTGAATTTAAACTTGGAGTATAGATCTAAATGGATAAATCCCAAAGAATAAACCAAAATGGCTGAGAAATAACAAAATGTTCAACATCCTTAGTCATCAGGGAAATGCAAATTAAAACTACTTTAAAATTTCACCTGACACTCCTCAGAAAGACTAAGACCAATAAAACAAGTAACAGGGCATTCTGCTAAGGATGTGGATTAAGGGAAACACTAAACCATTGAAAACTTGCTTAGCCACTTTAAAAATCAGTGTGGAAGTTTCTTAGGACACTATGAATGTACATACCTCAAGATCCAGCTCTATCACTCTTCCACATTTACTCCAAGGACACTTCTTATGAGGGAGACACTTGCTCAAACATATTCATATGCTGTATTCATCATAGCTAGAAATTGGAAACAACCTGTATAACCATCAAAAGATAAATCGATAAAACAAATTATTACTTTACAAAGTGGAATATTAATCAGTGGTTAAGATATTTAAATCATGAAATTTGCAGGTAAATGGATGGAATTAGAACAAAAATCATCTGAATTGAGGTAACCCAGAGCAAAAATATAATTATGATATGTATATATAATACATATGTATATATAATATTATAATAATACTTTAAAATACATTATGTTTTATTTATTAAATTATTAATGAAGTAAATTACTAATAAGTTAAATTAATATATGCAATATATACATTTTGTATGTGGATCGTAGTTGTTAAGTCTGTCAGCATGTGCAGGACCTGCACAAGTCTAATATATATGTGATCTAGTGCTTAGTGGGGAAGTGGTTACAAGTCTCCAGCCCTCACCTAGAAGCTCTCTCCAAGTAATACTCACTTGCAAAGGAAAAATCTATTTTCCCCAACAGACTCTCAGTAAGCATACAAATCAGTCTTAAGAGAAGGTCCAATGCTCAGGAGGAGATGGCCAATGCACAATGAAGTCAATGATTTTTTTTTTTTTTTGGTGGGGTGGGCAGGACAGATTCTTATCTCATAATTTTTTTCTTGTAGTGCATTTTCCCCTTTATATTTACTGATAGGGTGATGTTATGAATTCTAAATATTAATTAATTAACCTGCTCCCAGAAGCCTGCTTGCTGTACATCAAGTAATACTGTATTACCTCTCATTCTAATCATTGTCTCTGACTGATGTTAATAAAATGCCAAGGCCTGTGACTGAGCAGACAGAAAGGTAGGTGGGACAAGGTTTTGAGGGTTTCTGGGGCAGACACAGAGCATCTTGGGTATAAAAGAAGAAGCCAGAGGAGCAGCAAGGAGGACACACACCATGGGTTTGAGAAAAGAACTTCATTCTACATGTCCTGAAACATCGGCATAGTATGGAGAATGACAGTTCAGGAGTTATATGTATATATGGGGTTTTATTTGGGCAATAGAATTATAAACTAGCTTAGATGGGCCAAGATTGCACAACTCATGCTAAAGCTTGTCAAAATCCATCAGGTGTCTGTATGCTCATTTATAATGGTGGATTAAGGATTAACACCGCCATCCAATTAACCATAATATAAATACTAGAAAATAACTTAATTAAATACTTCTACAATTTACCATTCTGGTCTTTTGATTATATAGTAGGGTTTCTGAGTCTCTTGAACCATCTTCAATATGATTGACCAATATGATACCTTGTAGAATTGATGATGATCAAGATCTTTGCAACTCAAGTTGTATTCAAGACTGGAGAATTAATATTCCTTAGTTAATCTGTACTTCAGCAACACAAATTGAGAGCATATTGCTTCTGACAGTGTTTGTGGGAAAGTATGGGGAAAAATAATTTGTGAGATGACTATCTGCAAACCAGACATCAAGAGAGAGTTTAATCTGCTCAAGTAAAAAAAAAAACAAAAGAAACACATCTTCACAGCTACTAGAATTTGAATCACTCAGTATGATTCATCTATTTTCTGCACAAACACACATGTGAATTTAGAGAATTAAAGGAACCACTACTCTTTCAAGTCCTTGGAGGTGGCATTAATTTCTGAAATCCTTCCATGTCTGTGATATTATTGTTGGTTCCTTAATGACCATAATAATAGCATCTCCAATGGACTCCATCTGGTCTGGTCTTCCAACAAAAATATCCTTCAATCCTCAAGTCAGTTTACCAATGTAGGGATTCTGTGAACTGCTAAGTATATATATTTATTTCAATTATACATGCTTATACCAGGGAAATAAACACAGTAGAAGTCTGAGACTCAGTGGTAAGACTGACTAAAACTTCTTAAATCCCTGATCATTACAAGGCATTCCTCTGCCTGGAAAGCAAAAAAAAAAAAAAAAAAAAAAAAAAAATTGAGGTCTTCCAATATTGATGCTCGCAGACTGTCTCTATTAAGTGCCGAGAAATCTGATTTTGCACTTTTACCCAATGCACAATAACCCTGGGAAATGGCACTAGATGCCTTTGGGGATAGATGAAGTAATAATCGATAGTAATTTCTTCAATCCTTCTTTGATGGAACTTGGCTTCCCTTTCATTTTAAGGGCTTCAGGGATCTCTAAAATGGCTCATCTAAAAACTGATTGGGAAGCCAGGATTTTGTATTGCTATGATTAAAAGTAAGATTTGGTCACTTCTTATTGTAGTTGTTTTTTGTTTTGTTTTGTTTTTCACTTATACAAATCAAGCACGAACTTAGTAGACTTTGTATTTGTTTCACTTCTGGGGATACAATGATTAGTTAACCAGTGCCAAAGGCCTATACAATCAGACCAATATAAGCACTGTTTTGTCTATTTTACTGATTAAAGTAAGGGTGCCTTCCTCACCTTTGGCTATTTAGTTCGGCAGCTAGAGCATTGCTACTCCAGGGTCCAATTGCACCTATTACATTTAAGTTATTCAATTAAGCAGCTGTAGGTCACACAGAATTAACTGCTACACAGTGAAGGATAATGCCAGGCATCTCTAAATATCCTTATACTTCCCTCACAGAACTGTTTGTTGTAGTATTAGTGAAATGCATACTTTCTAGTCCCTATCATCATGGTGTACTGGGTTTTATATGGCAAATCTACTCTGTCATTCCAATTGTTCTCAGGCTTTGGAGTTACTTTATCAGAATAGAGGTAAAGAATGTTTGACATTTCCTCTTCATTCAAAGTAGCTCATTCTTAAACAATCCTTATAAAACTAATTACATTATCTGATGACACCTGAGTGTCATTAGTACCATTTTATCTCTGTGAGAAACAATATTAGTCTCTGATAATTAGCTCATCTCAGTAAACTCAGACTTATCTAGTTTTATGTTCCTTCTATCATTACCCCAAAACATGAAAATTCTTTCCCAGATATAAGATAATTTTAATTGTGTGAATTATGATTTTTTTTAATTTTGGGGGCAGAGCTTCACAGCTCCTCATTGGGTGCACTTTGTACTTCACCTTTAAGGGACAGATGTTTGCTGATTGTAGATATAGGCTTATAGGAAAACTTTGTTATTGAGAATTGGCATGAAGGAATCAACGTTGTCTAGCTTTACATTTTCTTCAGGTAAGGTCATTCTTAGTTTCTTAGTACAGGATTAACTCCAGTAAAACAAGCGCAGAGACAAAAATACTGCAAGGAATGGGAATAAAAATGAATCTGTCAAGGCAGGTGGGAGATTAATTCCTCAGACAAAATATACCCCCCACGATTTGAGAATATATTGCTCTCAATCTCATTAGGTTCTGCCCTCAAATCTTCACAAAAAGTTACAGTATGTACTTTAAGAGCTGTCAGTGTTCAATATGGGATTTGACTTGCAGTATAATCACCTAGTGATGCAATCTTATATTTCATTTTTGGCCATTTGAGCTTAAGGTGGCTGGAGAGATTCTCCACCAGGAAACTGTTAGTAGCTTTGAGATTATTTATGTGCATCTACAGGTGAGAAGTTTCATCTCTGAGCTCATCCTGTTCCTCTATCCCTTTTGCTACTTTTTACCAAGAGACTCTATTAACAAGGTGTTGGCATCATTATATTTCTAACTTTTCCAGAACAGGACAAAGTCTATGTGGCTGAATGAACAACAGGTTCAGAATGGGAAAATGATAAATTTGAGTTGGCCATACCAACAGCAGAAAAGAAATCAAACTGAAGCTATTGAGGCAGGAATAAATTCAGTCCTTTTCTCCCTCCTAAGTCTCACACTTTACCTCTGCATCCAAACTCAACTCTGAAGGTCTAATAAAATTTAATTATAAGATTAACTTTGCAGTGTCAACAGTTTCTGAAGTAGACTGTCTACTTGTGTTCATTATCCTATCAATCCAGATAATATATATATATATATATAATCTATATATGACTATAGATATGCAAATGTTGCTTTTATTTCCTCAGATGAGGGTATGAGATGAGACATTACCCAAACTTTATGAATACATGGATGGCTTGGGCTGAGCCCAGAACATTTCTATCAGTGTTCTATCTATCCCTAGGTCTAGGCCTGGATGTTTCTAGCTTCCAAAAAGTCTAATCTTCTGTAAGCCAGGACTTGGAAAACTTCAGCTTGCAACCTGCAGCTGCTAACCTAGGCCTAGGATCTTTGGAGACTCCAAGAAGCTTACTGCTGAATAAGCTCATCCTTTTTAGCTGTTTCTGAACTTTGCCTGGCTGGTTCAACTCAAATCTTCTGACTCATACTCCTTTCTTTCTTTTCTTTTTTTTTTTTTTTTTTTTAATTTCAGAATATAGTGTTTATTTTTTTATTTTTTAAATTTATTTATTAATTGCTTCAGGTTACATCTCCATGATAGTTTCCTCTTTCCACCCTTCCCAGTCCTGTCCTCCCATCCTCTACTCCCTAACCCTTCCATCCCACTCCTCTGGAGTGGAACGTCCCTACATAACAGTCCCCTGCCCCAGTTCAGCAGTCATATGAGGGCCAAGAGCCTCCTCATACACTGGAGGCCTACAAGGCAGTACCACCAGGGAAAAGTGTCTCAATAACAGGGAGAGAAAACAAACAAACAAACAAACAAAAAAGTCTATGTCCATGTTCCCTTTGGTGTGTTGGTTGTAGTATAGATATCCTGTACTTTATAGCTAAAACCCGACTATAAGTGAATAGATGCCTGTGCATCCTTCTGACTATGGTATACTCCTTTCTAAGCTAACTGATTCAATCTGGCTTCTCTAAGCTTCTGACTTAACTGCTCTACTTTGAAAAACTGCCTATGAACCCCATGAACTTAACTGTACTGACTATACAAATTGAATGGAAATGAATGAAACTACACAAACTCAACTGAACTCAACTGCTTTCAACTGAACTGAACCAAACTCAACTCTCTTTGTACTATATTCTCAATCTCTACTGTATTGTCTCTATAAACTCTTTGCCCTATCTCTATGTGCTACCCTAAGTAGCTTCTCTTTCCGGTCTGTTCTCCTGAGAGTTGGGAACATCCTATCTCTGAGTCATTCTGTTAAACCTTTCTGATTCATCACTTTGCCTGCCCCTCAATTAGAAGTCTTTGTTGGGATCAAAAGTGTGTATTAAGTTTCAGTCAGAGAGATTAATGGTCTGTTGTTTCTATAATCCAACCAGATAGATTAAGGGTATGTACTAAGGGTGTGTCTGTATTCTAGCCAGATTATACTGTACTTCAGGGCTTGACAGCATTCCAGTTTGATCACATAGTCCCACAAGGTCTTTAGATGTGATCCCTTGCTAGAGCAACAATGTTACTTGATTAAAATTCCTCACCATGAATTGATATATGTGATGGGTGATGTTAAGATTCTAAATATTAATTAACCTGCTTTCAGAGACCTGCTTGCTGTGCATCAAGTAATGTTGTGTTACCCTGCTTCCTAATCATTGTCTTTGATTGGCTTTAATAAAATGCTAAGGCTTGTGATTGAATAGAGAGAAAGGTAGGCAGAGAAAATGTTGGGGGGCTTCTGGGGTAGACAGAGAGAATTATTGCCAGAAGAAAAGAAGCCAGAGTAGGAAAAAAGAATCACACAATGGGTTGGAAAAAAGAATCTCATTCCACATGACCTGGAATATTGGCATAGTGTGGAAAGTAACAGCCCAGGAGACATGTATTTATGGGGTCATATCTTTGGAATAGAATTACTAGTTTATATGGCCCAATTTTGTTCAATTCAGGTGAAGGCTTGTTAAAATCCATCAGGTGTCTGTGTGCTCACTTAAAATGGCAGGTTAAGGATTAACACTGCCAATCAATTAAATATAATTTAAATACTGGTAAATAATTTAATTAAATACTTCTCTATATAGGAGAGATGTTATATAGATAGATGGATGATATATAAAAGCATATATACATACATACATGCATACATAATACATACATACATAAAACATACATATGTAAGATAGATGTATTTATTTTGTGATCTGAGTAGTTAATAATTAATTCTGAAATAAGATAAATTGTTTGCCTGACCCTGTCTATCAGTAGGATAGAAATTCTTGTAAAATTGCTGCCAATCAGACACTGTGGTGTTAGATATCAAGTTCTTTTATGGAGTTTTAGTGAAGGACAATGCCTTTGTAGGAAAAAGGAAGGAGGGCACAGCGATTTGGACTATCAATCACCATTGTAAGGGCATTTCATTTTTCACTAAATGAAAAGTATAGAACACTTTTGATAAAATCATTTCAATTCTGATAAAAAGCAAAGCAAAGCAAAACAAAACAAACAAAAAACCAAGCAACCAACCAAACACACACACACACACACAAACCCTATTGTTTTCTGTCAGAAAAAAAATATCTGGAGTATCACATTTTGTTCTCTTTAACAGGAGCTTTCAGCTGTAAGAATGAATGCCAGATTGGGCTGCCCAGGTAACTGTGGTTGTCAGGGGAGCAGGTGTTTTCAACCAAAACACATTATGACGCAGTCATTTCTGTGAGTGGGGTTGGGGTAGCGGAGACTTTGATATTCATTTATATTTGCCCTCCAGATTTTTCTCCAAGGTTTTCTCGTTGATCAAATCTAATTACAGTATAAAAGAAGTGATTTAATGGAGATTTTTGTAGAAAAATTTCATAAGACAATGAAAAAAGAGCTGGTAGTATATGATATATCTGGATCAGAAAGGAGAGGTTTCCTGACTAATTAATGTTTATTATATACTCCACAATAGTATAATGATGCCAGTCTTACCAGATCTGAGGATAATACTCAATAAATAGGTCACAGAGACTGACACCATCTTTGGGAGATCAAGGCATAACCACCTCTGTATTTTGTTCTCTGACATTCAATACAGAGAACACTATATAGAGTTTTACTTAAATTTTCCATTTTTATATTTTCTTCTTAACACTCATGCTTTGGCTAAGGGGAGTTAGAGGTGGAATTTTTTGTTTTTGTTATTACATGAAGCCTATACTTGTGTCTAGTAAATTTCACACCATTTGATAGGATAGTTTTTCAGCAGAAATTTAATTTACAATGCATGTTACATCCTATAGGCAGGAAAAAACTTCCTTTTCTAATCTTTGGATTTTCATAATCAGTAAAGCTTTTGTGTAGACTTGCTAATAGCAACAGATGTATTAGTAAATGAATTTACAAATAGATTAATGAAATTAGAACAAATGTGATATAATCTAAAAATACAAAGGGCTCACAAGCCCAGAGCCTCTAACATTATTAATCTTTTTTTGTTTGTTTGTTATTTTTCTTTGAAGAGCTCAGTAATGTGAAGTATTTTTAAAAGAATTCAATTGAATTATGCACCTGCTAAACAACTTATAATTAATACTCCCCCCATCTTGGTGCCCCCCTTCCCTTTGCACTTGCCCCTCCCTAGTGTTTCTGAGACTGTTTGGTGAAGGTGGAATGACTGATTGTAAGCCTACTAAGCAAGTGTCCTCCCACATACATATGCCACTACCTGAGGAAATGCCAAGTGACTAAAATAAGCAGAAGCATTTTACTCTAAGAAAATTACCATATACATAGCATTAAATAGGAACTAAAATTTTACATGTACACAAATCAATAAAAACATATTGATAAGCAGTAACTCCATATTGAAATTATTAGGAACTTTTTATTATGTCAATCTAATATTAAGGTCATATTATAGAACAGGGGAATTTAATGACACAAACCTCATCAATATTATCAGATTCTAAAATAATCTCTTCAAAATACAAGAAAAAAATGCTCAAAATCCAGTATATAACAAGCATCTTATACTTTTATTATCTAAAGGAATATATTTGTGATATTTCTGTTTCATTAGAAACTATTCATACTTCAAATTAACAAGTTAACACATTGCCATTGAAAATAATTTTAAAAGGCATGAGCCTTTCTATAACAATTGCTTGATTGTCATTTGTCACTAACTTTTATTCTCAAATTATTAAAAGACATATTTAATAAAAATTGATAATACTATTGAAAACATTTCAGCATTTTGTTCAAACTAAAAACTAAATATTTCTATTACATGATTGAAAAGGACAAACATGGTTCTGGTGAGGCATTCAGAATTCAACTGTGAATATGTTTTTCTATTAAATATTGGTTTCTTTATAAGAGGAGTTAGAAAGGTGATGTTTATTGCACATGGTAAAGTTTCAGAGATATACATATACCATAATTTAAATGACATTCAATTACACCATTCTAAATTATTCTTTTCTGGAAAATTTTAAATGGTTTTTGATATTTATATTATAAATACATATTTATATTATGATGCTATAATTTTCTGTCTTCATTTTTTAAAATACAAGGTAAGCAGAAATACCTTTGTTCAATTGAGATTTGACAATTAAGAAATATTATTATTTAAGTACACATATCATACTGAATTTAAATTGTTTCTGAATATATTATTGAGGTTCATTAGTTGCAAAATATTTAAGACTTTCATCCTTCCATTTTTGTTAGCTCTATTTTATAAGTAGAAAGAATGAAAATAAATTATTAAATTAGTGTCATCTTGTAAAATGTTTGTTTGAATAGTTTCCATAGGAACACCAACCCTGTTTGCCTAAACAGAGTACATTACTTTCTTTTCCTCATTGCAAAGCATTTAAATGTGCATTACTACATCTTTAACAGCCATGAGAAATGGGCATTATTATTCCTGTTATAAAATTAGGAACATATTAGAGTCAGAAACAAAAATATGAATAATAATCAACCCTAACTTACTATGCAATTTCCTGTGAGCCACTTCTAACATTGCTTGAGGGTGATTGCATTATTTCTACTACTTTGTATACTGGATGAACTATCTGAGAAGGAACTGACAGGACTCTCACAAGGTTATGTGTTCTTTCCTATGTAAGACATCAAATTTAGATTCTAACTCCAGGTTTATTCACCTGACCTATGTTATTTTTAACACTTCCTGGTTTGTTCAATCTTTTTTCCTATACCTATCTTATTTATCTTTATTTTACTACTTATTTTATTAAGTGAATTCATATTTCTAATTATGTGTCTCATGTACATTTAAGTTTAATATATGGACAGCTTTTCTGACAATGCGGATGTGGAATGAGTGTCTGTGGAAGATTAGCCAAATGTCCAGAGAAGTGAGAGTGCTAATAATAAGTTTTGTGGACACTGCTTAACTTTCAAGAATACTACCAGGAAGCTGCACGGGAAATTTCTGCAATGGATTCAGGTACAATGAAGCCAGAAATACCAGTCAGATTATTTTTAGACTTCAGAATGTGTTTCTGAGTTAGTAACTACAGAAGTGTCACCTAGGTAAAGTGTTTCCTCCAAAGTAGCCAGGGATAATTGAAACACTGTGAATCACTTTCTTCCCTAACTGAACAGTAAAGCATACCTGGGAATGGGTTGATGTGAGATTATGTCAAGTGCTTGTGAGTTATTGCTGGGAAACTGGGGATGGAAGCTTCTGCTATGCTGTTCACCTGCTCATATGGTCAATCTCTACATTATGTATGATTTTGTCATACTCCGAATCACTTGGAGAAGAATAAAAATGAATTGAAAATAAGTAAGGAAACAATATATGAGAAAAGAAGCAAACATTTTTTGAACTGTCAAGTAATTTTCTCTTATGCTTTGAAGTCTGTATCCTCCCACATAAGATATGCTATGGGTCAAGCATAAGTGACCTCAAAATAAAAAAAGGAATCTAGACTCATTATCCTACAGGGCACAAGTAATCCTTTTATTTAAATTGTTTTATGTGAAACACCTAAGACATCCCCAGCAGTGAGGAACTGCAGACCTTAGTCATAAAAATGCAGCTTTTCTGCTGTTTTTTTTTTTTTTTTGATGTGTTGTCAAAGGGACCTATGGAAAGGCATGGCCAGGGTCTGCAAGAAATCCTGTGAGACTTCAGTTAATTACCTCGAGAACAACACCCTATTTAAGAGATGAAGATGCTAAGCAGAGGTGAGCTATCTGACAAGCTCCAAGGCCTCAAGTGACAGCATCGGCCTAGGCAGAGTGAAAGTACCTCTTTTGGTATATTCATGGTAGTGGCAGGAACAGCATCTGGCTCAAGGGAATGTCCTAAAAGGTGTGAGGGTGGGACTTCAGAATGTATACTTGCAGAATCAAGGACTGAGGTGGGAATTGTTGACTAAAAAGCCTCGAGAATGGACAGACTGAAGAGACTATGGAAGTGACAGTCATAGTTGACTGAGGAAGTGAACTCCAAGCTGAGAGAGGCTGAGGCAAGCTGGCTACAGGAGCTGGTGGACAGAGGTGATGCTAGGCCTGGAGAAAGCTGAGCCAAGCTGAAATGTAGTTGCCATATTCATGTCAGATCCAGGTTTCCACTGAGTGATTGTGGCCTGCAGACAAAGGACTGACCAGTTGTTCTCCAGGACCCATGGCTTGATATCCTTTCAAAAGTTTTAGGGTTGTTTCTTAGTTAGTAAGTGTTTAAGTATTAATAAATATAGTCTAATAAAATTTATTATTGCAGCTACATGAAAATTTCAATTTAATAAATAAATCTGCTAAAAACCCATATTGATTTACCAAGAAATTACACTTTTGCATCACACATAAATCTAAAATATAACCAGTGTGGCTCACCATATGAAGTAGAAGGTGTTAGTAAGATAAAGATGTGTAGTCACTTGCTTTTCCACCAAAGTTTGTGAAGAACTCATGCCATTTTTGTTTGTTCTTATAGCTAATAAGATGAGATCTATTGTATTATTTAAGTCTACATTTTAAAGTACATTCAACCTGTAGAAGCATGATCAAAAGCTGTCAGCCTATCATTTCTTTCTTTATATTTATTTTTTTCACACAGAATCTCACCTATTTCTAAAGTGCTTCCCTTATGACTTCAGGTGAGCATAACTTAACTGAAGTCCTGGCTGGAACAGTCTGCTGGGCTGAACCATCTTAGCTATCTATTGTGAATTGTTCTCGTTGTAGATTTTTGAGGAAACAGCTATTGAGGCAAGGCTGTATCATCTGGGTTACTAATCTTATTTGGTGTCTGTTCCTTTTCATCAGAAGTTTCAGTTGTCCAGTTATCCCTGGACCCCTTAGATGGATGCTTTTAATCTCCTGGAAAGATAAGAACAGAGCCTTGTCCTAACCCTATCACTGGGGTGCTACTTTGTTGGCAGGTAATATCTTTCCTGGAGCAAATTGGGCTTTTTGAAAATGGAAAAAGTATTATCTTCCAATTGAGATTAAAAGAAATTCTTTTGATATTTTGGAACTAAATATACCTTTAAGTATATATGTTTTGAGATCACAAAGGACAATTCACTTTGAATTTTAGCATGTCTTTTCCCAGCAACTTTTAAACTTAAATGTAGAAGAAAAACTCCAACCCAAAAAGGTTAATTACACACTGGAAAAGACAGGAAACAAATAACCAACACAGATAAACCAAAAGAAGATAAGCTCACTCACACACTACTACCACCAACATCAAGATGGCAGGAAATAACAATCACTGGTCATTAATATCACTCAAAATCAATGAGTTCCCTGATCTTAAAGTTTAAGAGCCTGAACAAGGTCCTAACTTTTCCTTAGAGGCATTGGAAGCTTAGGGGTCAACTATAATCTTGAGTCAATGGAGGGAATTTATATCAAAGGTTATAAACTACAATATCAATTCTGTGTGTCTGAAAATAGATGAAATGTACTCTTGTACTGTTTGCAATGTCATGAGCCAAACTAAGTATCAAGAGAGCAGAATACCATTAACCATAGTAATTCTGATCTGGAACCAGCAAGTGAAAAGTTGAGCACTTTCTGTATTACAATTTTTTTGTTGCTGTTGTTATGTGTATTAGTGTGTCTGTCCATGTGAGTGCAGGTGCACTCAAAGACACAAGATACCAAAGAATCTTTTGAAACTGGAGTCTTGTTGGGAGCAGATAAAAGGAACTTGTCTTAAGCACTGCCATTTTGACTTCACACTTCATTTTACCTGAGCAGAGTACCTAAATCTCTCTCTGAGCAGCAATCATTTCCCAAAACTTACCTGCTACCAATTTCCTCTCTAAGCAAGTATTTTTGTTTATTCAATGTCAGTTGACAATGACAGAAAGTCATTGGGAAAGTCCCTAATCCCAGACTGCTGACTAGTAAGAATTATAAATTATTTTGGCACAGATATTTATGCATTTTAGGCTTATAAATCCCTTCCAGGGGCTGCCAGAAGAAACAAGGCTCTGGAGTTTTGTCTGGTGACCCTGATGGATAAGTAACTCTGCTTATGGTGGAAATAACACACACAATTTTGTTTGACAAGCCTAGTGATATTTTCTCTCTCCTTCTTTGTGACACACAATGGACATGGTGTAACAGTTTCAGGCAATCACAAGCTGATGGGTGCTGGTAACTAAATCCAGTACTTCAAAAGAACAATACATTTTCTTAACAGATGAACCAATTTTCTTGCCCCATTTATTTTATTGAATATTTAATATTATTAAATTTATATTAGTATCTTATACAAAATATTGTTGGTAATGAACAAAAGATTCTTGTTCTAAGTAGTACCATTTTATTTTTCAGACTCCATTTTATTATAAGGAGAAACTAAGTTCAAGGTCAAGCCCTAGGAGAACTAAGGACTTCCCAACAGCTGAATAGATTCTGTTGTAAGGGATCAGTTGTCTAAATCTAGACATCTTGAGGACAACTTCTCCGTCTTGCTGCCAGGATCAAACAAGTTCATGTTCCCTGGCCCAGGAACCTATACCTATCCTGATTGATGGAAACTCCCCTGCTCAACTACTTATGTGAAAATATGATTGGACAATGCTACAACCCACCCCAACCCCCCTCACTCTATGGTTTCATATTTTAAATATGCAATACAATGTCTCCTCATGGTCATAAATCAGCTCATGAGTCTGTTCTATGATCCTGATCAATCAGTACGGGGCTTGATTACAATAAATTTTTTTCTTATCCATTGACCTGGTGTGTGAGTTATGTTCGAGTTCAGAGGGCCCCAAAACATATCAGTCCCTTCAATTTAATAAATCAGTCCCTCTAAATTTAATATCATTGCTTTGTAACAAATATAATATCTTGAAAATAAATTTTTATTCAGTTTAGTCATGAGATCAACAGATCTTTATGTATTGGTCACTGTTATCCATATAATTTTCATAACAAAATTAAGATCTTTAAATTAATA
The DNA here is from genome assembly GCA_907164525.1 of Lophiomys imhausi. Lineage (NCBI taxonomy): Eukaryota > Metazoa > Chordata > Mammalia > Rodentia > Muridae > Lophiomys > Lophiomys imhausi. The sequence continues at coordinate 6,042,368 of CAJQZJ010031536.1, forward strand.
GACAAAGTGCTACATGTAGAAGTCTTTATATTCTATAATAGTGCATTCTGAACTTCTGCTTCCTGCATTTGATAATTGTTTCCACTACTTTATAGTAAACACTTGGTCTAGTGCTAGGTGAAACATAAGCAAAGTTAATATGTAACCCTTCTTTTCTTACTTCTGTATTCTTTTCACAGAGTGTCATGATTTCTTCCTATCTCAAGTATGCACAGGAGAGATAATGTATCTGCTATTCCATACCCTCTTCTCCCTTCAGCAACATTAATTAAATAGTTAAACTGATATAAAAATGTTTGTTAACTTCTTAAGGTTATAGAGTGATTTATTACAACATAACACTCAAAATGATTACAAGATATTTCAATTCAGGAGGAAAATAACTGATCCTGAACAGACAGCACTGCAATAGCTGTCTAAGTCAATTTTATCAGAAACTTCGGTAAAGATGTACAGAACAGACAATGTAGTACATGCTTGTTTGCTTAATTAGAATATGCAGGAATACATATAGTGTACATTCAATAAAATTGAAAAACTAGTGGATAGAGTGGAATTACGTAAAACGTTTTAGAGAATTAATAAAATATACACACCATTTTTGGAGAGCTAAAAATGATTAAAGGATAACTGTGTTTAGGCAGTAGTGCTTCAGTGGAGGCATAGATTGAATTAGAACAGAATTCTTTCTTGATTGGAGAAAATGATACTACAGAGGATTCTAGTTCACATTTAATTATTTGATCGAGTTATGCAGAGGAATAGTTTATAACTAATTGCAACTTTCTAAAGTTTGGTGTGCATACTCCTAAGCCAAAGTAAAAGCCTCCTGTCTGTGTCTTACTGAGAATATGCAAGTGAAGTTGACCTTTAATTCCAGTATACTGAAGGTTAAAAGAAAAGAAGTCTCTCAAAACAAGGTTTGCAATTTACCACTTAATATAGAATTCAAACAATATACCAGGGATTAAAAATTTTGACCAAATATTTTAGAACATTTAAGTTCAATTTATGACTCTGTTTGTTTTTCAACATTAATTATTTAGTCAAGTTACACCTCAAATATAGTATACTCCCTCTTTCCATTCTGGTCCCACCCTCACAGTCTTTCCTCTCTCTATCTCTTATCCTTCTCTTCCGGTGAGGGGTCCCCACATATCAACCCCCCCCCAGTGCATAAATCACATGAGGGCTAAGAGCTTCAGTTTTACATAAATTTCCTGTCTCTCACTCATTTTAAGGCCATCATTTTGTTCTTTATTATGACAGACTTTCAAAAGAAAATTTAACTCAATGATGAAAAATAAATTCTTTTAACGTTTTTGTTATTAATTTTGAAAATTTCTAGGTAAGTGGTAACTAAAATGTGTATATGGATTTGGTTTTAGAGATCACTGTGCATTTTTCAGTGATTGCAATATGATTTTAAACCAGATTTATTGTACCATAGTTTTGTAAATATTATAATACTCAAAAAAAATTTTTTTTACATCTCTAATCCCATGACCCTGGTCTCTGTGCTTAATAGGATTGTCTGTGTATCTGACACTCCCTTTCTCCTGGAGAAATAATTTTGATTCTGAGCAAACAGATGATTTTATATTTTGATTTGTTATTTACACAAAAATTTCTTAGTAATCATGTACCATGTTGAAATCAAGCAAAAAAATCGTATTGTTCCATTCTTTACCCCTAAAGTTAGATTTCCAATTCTCATGAACATGTGTCAAATTCCCATTATTTTATATACTAATGTTAAATTCCTCATTATATGTATATTCTTATCTACCTAAATGTATATGTACAGAATCAAATGGTTTATATACATTACCAAGGAAATACATTTAAATGAAATTTTCTCTGACTACTGTGTATTGTTCTGAATTATTTTTCCTTAATAATGACATAATCAGTACAGAAATATCATCCTAAAAGTTTTCAAAATTTTCAAATTTCTAAAAGCAGCTCTGAATCTATACACAGGGTACCCAACAGCACATTTCCTTCCACAGTTCTGTGGTTTCTCATATAGGAATTTGTATGCTATCACTTCAAAACTAGACCTACAATTAGTGTGACAAAACCCTTCTAAAGAAACACTGCACTTGTTTTCCAAAACTGTGTATGAGTTCTGTTATAAATAGCACTAAATTGAAAATCTTTCATAAATTAAATATAATACTTTTGCATTGTTTAGAAGATACAAGGCTTCCTCTATTGTCAGTGATTAAATTAACTTTGTACTTCCTTAATGTTTTAATCCTTATAAAATAATGAAATTTCAATTGCAAATGGTTTTACACTTTTCTCATTTTTGTTGTGTATTTACAATACACTGAAATGAATGACAAAAAAAAATATTAGCCTAAGTGTTGCTCAGAAAGTCTCTGCCACTCAGAAAAGCTGAGCCCAAATATGATGATTTTAGACCTATTTCAATTCTCTTTCAAACATTTTTTTTCATAGAAGACTGTACTGTCAGCCACTTTCTTAATGATGAACATCTACTGACTGACTGGCCTCCAGACTCCTGGTTGACAACAAAACAGTCAGTAGGTTTTGCAGCTGTGGATGTGTTTGGAGGCTCCTTCTCAGTCAGTCATTTCTTAAACGAGCTTGCTCTGTGGTAGCCGAGTAAAGTATACACATTCTATTCAATAATTTATTTATCTTTATATGTCTTATTATTATCCCAAATATTGAGAATGAAATCCCAATAAGTGCTATTACTGCATTTTGCGTTTCCAATTATGTACTTAATAGGAATATGAAAATAGATATTAAAATACAGATTTTGTCATTTTGTTGGCACTTTCTTCTTTAAAATTTCATGAAAGTTTATTTGAAAATTTGAAGAAGATAGCTACTCAATGTTATCTACAGAGAATATATGTTCCAGGTGCTAAACTGCAGATATAATTTAATTGTCTTTCCATTGTTACCATGTTTTCCCAAGAAATATGAAACATTATGCAAGTTAAGGCTTATTTACTTTTGATACAACTCTTTAATAAAATAAAACTGAATAGGTGAATGAATCCCACTATATTACTGTGAGTTTTCTGTCTTGTATAGTAAAAGCTGTTAAATTCCTACTACTCTCATCTCAGTATTATCACCCAGGATCTACTCAGTTTTTAAACAATGACATTATCTTTCAGCTTCTGTGTGAAATGTAGAATCTGCAACATATATGACATGATCCTTTATGTCATTTTGGTTGAAATGAAAATCTGTCCCTTTAGGCAATATTCAAAAACTAGCTTTCTCAATGCTATGAAAGAATACCTGACAAAATCAGCATAAGGTAAGAAGTGCTTGATTTGGCCCTTTGTAAAGGACACAGTACATGTGCCTGGTAGGATAAGTACACAGTGGATGCTTACAGTCCATCCATAATCAAGAAGAAAGACATTGATTTTCCTTCTCACTTGCCTTTACTATTTTTCATTTGATTTATTATTAATAGAGTGAAGATTCTAGCCCATGAAATTGTGTTGTACACATTCATGAAGCATTTTTCTTCCTAAATATTTTTTTCTTGTATATTTGCCTTGGTTTCCTTTGGTATATGTGTTGGAAGATTTCTGAATATGCATGTTTATTACAGCACTACCCACTACCCTGGATCACAGTTCATGATATACTTGAAAATGTGTGTGCTAGGACATCTGGGCATATGACCAACAAATTTGTAGATTGTAACATCATACCACAATGTCAAAATGTTGGGTGTACCTGAATATGAAATGCAATACTGTACATACTGTGTATCTGTGTTTGTGAGAGTCTATATGAAACACTCTAAAAATAAACATACAGGTGAGAATGCTAAGTGATTATAATCCAGTCTGGCTGGTAAAGAATATTAACCATAACAAGTCAAGCAACCCCTTGTAATCTAAACACTCAAATAGATCACTTTTAATTCATAGTTATTACTTACTGGCCTCCAATTACTGATAGGCATTTCACTCTATAAAATGCATTTATTCTATCCTTGTAAGTCTTCATAGTCATAAAACCCCACATATCACCAAAAGCCACAAATTAAAACTTACTTTTAAAACTCTAAGGGATTTATTAGAAATGGTGTCTTAGGATCTTTTTGTGGGGCATCTGACTCTACCTTATATTGTATATCTCTCTGGATATCTGGAAAATTAGTCCAAGCCTCCATGACCACATAGTTCCAAGATTTTATATTGTTACACAGCTAATGTCTCATGGAGAATGCTATAAAGGTCTTCTGTTAGATCAAGATGTAGCTTGGGCTCTTGGAACACAAATCTAGCAGCTGCCATGTGCTTTCAAGGATGACCCTGAGAAAATAATTATTTTGGTTGTCCTATTTTCATAGCATGTGATCATGGTCCTCTTTCTTCAAGCACTCTTTCATTTTGAATAAATTTGCTTGTTAAACCCTAAAGTTCCTAGTAAGTGAAGCAATGTTCTAAGCTTTTTCCCTCTAAAAAGCCTGACTTTTCTATATTATGTCATAATCTATTCAACACTTAGAGACACTTTAACCTAGTCTGTCCTCAACTATAATAATGTTCAGTGATATGTCCTTTATAATCTACACATTTTTCATATTTTAGTATTGCACATTTTAATGCAGCAAAATTCATTATGACACAAGCTTAAGTTCTATTGAAATTACATGCACCATAGATCTAGGTCATTTTTTAATTCATCCTCACCCGCATGTTCAGTACATGAAAAAAAAAAACACAGATTACTTGGTAGATGATATCTGGGCATTGGTCCAATTTCATGAGCATTTCAGGTTATAAACGTAAACAAAAACATAAAAACATGGTCAAAATTTATTGATTTAGAATAATAAAATCATCAGTTACAATAGCTTTATTATCAGAAATTTGCCAAATGGTTCTCATATGCAGGCAAAAAAACCCATATTTATTATAACTTTAACACCTAATATTAACTCCCAAAATATATTGAATATCTCATAGTACTCATAGTGAATTAATTAATCTTTCATATCTATCCATCTATCTATGATCTATCCATCTATCTATCTTTCTATCTATCATCTATCACCATGTAGGGGATTTGTGCACTATGTTTTCAGATGCTGATTTCAGTGCCCTGAAATCTGGTAGTGCCTTTCCACAGGCATTGTTATGAAAGTTGAACTATTTCCTGTTTCCACATGATGTGAGCAATTCTCCCCAATTGTACTTGATTTGATAATAAAAGTTGCTGACAGCCTGTATCTGGGCAGAGAGGAATAGGATATCAGGACTTCGTGGTAGAGAGAAAGGGACTCTGGGAAGAAGGAAGAGGAAGATTTTTCACCATGAGTCACTCACTGTACAGTGGCATGCACAGTAAACACATGACCAAAAGCAGCTTGCTCTGAGGAGTGGTCTGATTGAGCAAGAGCAGCCCAAGTGAACCATATGCAAATATTATAGGGATTTTGGTAGGGAAGCAGACAAGGTAGCTTAGTAGGTTGATATCTACTGAGCTGTAAAGTGTTTAAAGTTTGTTATAAATCTAAAAGGTTTCTGTGTGGTTATTTAGGAAACTAGTTGCTTAAGGAATAATTATTGCCATAAAAATTTCCAGCATTAGTTAATATATACAGAATAATAAAATTCATTTTTATCTACCACCTATCCATCTATCTATCTAACTATCTATCATCTGTCTGTCTATCTATCTATCTATCTATCTATCTATCATCTACCATCTATCTATCACCATCTATCTATCTGCCAATCAAATCATAAGAACTCACAAAACACATGGTTGGGCAGTCATAACAGTGATCTTTTTTCTCAGTGCCAGTTTCATGTATTAGTTTATTTTCTCATTTGTGTGACATAATATCAAATTTATTTTAGTGCACAAATTGAGGAAGGTATCATTACTCATATGTGTCATTTATATAATTACAAATCTAATAAAGGTGATAATAAAAAATAACTACCAGAGTGACAATTTTCTAAAATCGAAAATATAAAAATTAATTTTTCTTCTTATGCTTCATTTTTCTTCTCAGTGCAATAGGCTTCATTGTGACTCTATTGGACATAGCATTTGTAAAGTATTGAAGTACAATGACAAGATTAAGTGCTCATGCAATATAGCTAGTACCCTTTATTAAAAAGAGCTTAGGATAGTTACTGTTGAAGGACAGTGGGTAAAACCATAGAGAAAAGACACCCACATACATACCAAAGAAAGTGACCTCAAGTCATTTAACCCTATTGAAACTTTGACATTGAATTTGGAAATACTGCTCATTTAAGCAATTTCGGAATATAATTTTATATTGTTTAAACTACCACCTGTTATTATATTCTTATAGTAGCCCTACAATTCTAACAATATTTCCAATCATCATGTCAAAATTTAGTTATACAGTTTTCCTTGTTTTGTTTTGGTTTGGTTTTCATGAATTTCTCCAATTAGAATTTCCTGAAAATATCTCCTGGGCTATTTATATAAAAAAAGAAACTATACAGTTCCTGAAAACTTTGAAAATTAAATATATTTTAATGATTACATAATTTAATGAAACTTATGAGGTGAACATATATCAAAAAACTTATTGATCTCAGTACATCTGGTTTAAACCAATGTGTTTTTTGTTAACATATAATGAAGAATGACTATTAAATTTTGATTCCTGATAGCTTATCAGTTGTGCCACAGTGCAGGGGGCTCCTCTCTTCTGTGTAGAAGGGGAAAAAGATGAGAGGAAAGGGTTTGAGGGTGGAACCCAGAGGAGGGGAAGGAAGGGGCTATGATTGGAATGTTAAATGAAAAATAAAATAAAATAAATTTTTGATTACTTGGACTGTGTTTGTTAAATTGAAAGTAGTGTATGATGATTGATGAGTACTTTTGACTAATTTTGGATTGCTGAAGTAAACTTAATATATAAACCTGTAAGATACTAAAACAGACACTGTGATGGTGGTCCTTAGTTGTCAACTTGACCATATGTGGAATGAACTATAATCGAGAAATGGAAGGCACACCCCTGATCCAGATCTTGAGGAAAGAAGACAAAGGCTTTTGATCCAGACCTTGAGGCTGGATGACACACATGTTTAATCCAGATCTTGAGGCACAGATATTGAGGCAAGATGTCAGATCTTGAGTGGTGATATATTCTCTTACATTTTTTTCTGCTTTACATGTTCAAAGTCATTATTATTAAATAACTTCTACATTAAATATTTATAAATATTTATCAGAAGCTACTCAAAAATGATAAAATATGTTTAAATGGATGAATAAATATTTTTCAGAATCTGAGATAACAAATACTATAATACTAATGATTACAATTTTTTTCTTTTGATGTAGGTTTCATAGAAATAATGTTTGGTATATGTATTAGTAACTTTGCTATTGCTGTGAGAAGGCATTAGGACCATGAGAGTTTATGGGAAGATTTATTTTGGCCTTGCTATAAAGATTAGAGTCCACAAGTAGTAGGAGTAAGCTGTCTATAGCAGCAGCTGAGAGTTCACATTTCAAACAACAACAGGACGTAGAAAACATACTGAGCAATGCAAAGGCCTTTTTAAAGCCCAAAGCCCAGTCTCAGGGACACACCTTCTCCAAGAAGCATATACCTCCTAATCTTTTTCAAATAGTTCAACCAACTGGGCACCAAATATTCAGATATATAAGACTATGGGGGATCAATCTCATTTAAAACACCAGTTTCCACTTCTTGACCCTCTTAGTTCACATTTGCAACAACTTTATTTGTTGTTGCTTTAGAAGAACAGGTAATGCTCTTGTCCTTTTCCTTTCAGAAAGCTTAGATGGAAGGTCAGGTGATTATACCTTCTCCTGAGGGCAATTCTCCCTTTATTCCAACGTGGTTCTGACCTCTCCTTAATTTACTTATGTTTTTCATCTCAAGTTTGGCTCCAATATTAAATTACCTGTTTTTTCCCCCTTGAAACTATGCATATTATATTTCTTTCTTGCCTCCCTTCCTCTTTTTCATTGCAGCCTGAAAAACTGATTAGTAATAACCACTTACAACAGTCAATATTAGCAATTATTAAAATTTCCACCAAAGGAATTATCTATTAAGAAGTTTTTTGTTTTTGTTTTTGTTTTTGTTTTTTAATGAGGAATAGAACAGTCACATTCTTGGCCAAACTATCACAAGAACAATCAATGTCTAGCCAAGTTGGTAATATTATTCCCCTCTAAAACCTCTTGAACTGGACCTTCATAGTCCACATGGTTCTCAGCTTTACCATAATCCTGCTCTTAATTAGGTTTCACTAACCTTTGCTTACTGTGTTTAACTACTTTTCTCATTAAAAATCTTCCATGTTACTCAAAACAAAACAAAAGCATGATCAGTCCTAACACCAATTTCTGTGATCTGTATCAGTTACTTTTTTGCTAATGTGTTAAGTTATGACAACTGCAGCTTACAGTATTTTGTTTGTTTCTGGGCTTATAGTTTCATGGGGTTAAAGTTCCTGAGATAGAAATAAAGTACCCAGATCCAAGTGGGTGAAGCATCAACCGAGAGCTCATCTGAGACAGAAAGAAGTAAAGAGAGAGTGCACTAGTAATAAAAAGAGCCATAAAATTCTCAAAGCCCGGCTGGATCCAAGATGGCAGTGGTCCACATGGATACATTTTGAAATTGGGGAAAACAGCCATAAAGCCACAGAGTTATAAGACACTGTGCAATAATCTGAGTGACTTGATCCCCCTGAGTCTCACCCAGCTACCCAGGGACCATTAAAAGTCCCTGGGCAGGACTTTCCTTCCCTCTCTCGGACACAAACAGAAGCAGCTAAATCCGGGAATCAGGAACCCTCACCAGGAGAGACGCCGGGCAAGATCCACTCTAATATCCAGTGGGCAGATTCGGACCCCACACAGGGTTTCTCACCAGCCTTCTGGGCCCCCAGATCCCATGCAGGCATTCCGGCTTTTTAGCAAAAGGTTTTGGACCTGTGGGAGTGCCACACACTCTTAGCAGCATGCCACAGCTGCGGGCCGCTCAGCTGCTGACGGTTCCACAAGCATCAGCTGAGCGGTCAGCATGTCCACAGCTGCATTTTCTAAAGCACAGGCATATTTGTGCTTCCCTAGATGGGTGTTGGACATACATACAGGCCCCTCTACAGTCACTGGAAAAAAACACTGCAGCTGGACTGAGCAGCAGGATACCCTTCCGGCTGCAGGTTATGAAGTAGCTCAACTGCTGTGTACCGGAACTAGGAAGACAGTGGCCCCATTTGCCAGTACCCAAAGCCAGCTCCATACACACATAGGCGGAGCTGTGAGACTGGCAGAAAAGGCGGCAGGGTTGGAAGGTAGACTTGTCCTCCACAGGGTCCAAGCCCTGGGCAAATTGTGGGGTAATTATTATTAGACTCTTTTGCTAGTGCTGGCCCTTCCAGCAGGAAAACAGAGCTTAAGCATATATAGCTCCAACCTTGAATCAGTGACGTTTCGACCTGGGAGACACTGCCAAGTGACTCACCTTAAGGGCATGGAGTTGGGTCCTTTCACGACTCCAACTCGCAGTCTCAACCCCCAAACTTGGGACCTCCAGAGTCCACAGAATATGTGCCTGGGCACACAGGAACACACCACCAGAGCCACTGCAGGCTGAACACGCAGTGTGCAACAAAGAGAGGTCTGACTTGTGAGCAGTGAAACAATCCCAGGCCATTCCTCATTTCCTAGGAATAGGCTGTACCAGCAAACAGAGCTTCTGGCTATTAGATGTACATTGATCCTGAGAAGTCCCTGTGAGCAGCAGGGGAGAACCACAAACACGGTCCTACAGTAAGCTGCAGGAGAGCTACAACCCCACCCAACAGCCTGAGGCCTGTCAACCTGCACTGCCATCTATATGAAGACCAGTTGGATCCCAGGAACCTACAGGAACACATCCCCATCACAACCCCTCACCTGAGTCCCCAATTGGGACAAAACCAGAAAGGGTGAGCTCTCAGAGACACACTGAGAACCTCCACACAAGGCCCCATCCAGCCAGTGGAAAGTGACAGATCACAAGCCATACAACTGCTACACTAAAGTGCCCCCTTTGGCTCCAAGCCCACAAGACAGCAGGAACAAACAGCTAAGAACAACCAAATGGCAAAAGGACAGTTAGAAAGCAGAATCAATAAAAGCCAGGGAATTATGACCCCAACAAAATACAGTGATGCTAGCACAGCAAGCCCTGGCCATTTCACCACAGCTGAAATACATGAAAATGATGACAACTCTACAATCTGGAAAGTGATAGAGTCCTTTCAAGAAGAATTTAAATCTATTAAGGAATTCAAAGAGTGCACACTTTTACAAGTGAAAGCAACAGATAATACCATTAGAGAGCTCCAAGCCAAAGTGGCTCAAATTGAACAGGAAAGGGACAAGGCAATGAAAGATTTAAAGTGATGAAAGATTTCCAGTCAAAGACAAGCAAATTAGAGCAGGAAATATACAAAAGGAATAAAATATTTCAAAACATGAAACTGGAAATGGAAGCAATAAAGAAAACACAGTCAGAGTTAAGAGTGGAAATGGAGAATCAAGGGAAGAGAATAGGAACTACAGACACAAGTATCAAAAACAGGATACAAGAGATGGAAGACAGAATCTCAGGCATGGAAGATTTGATGGAAGAAATCAGTACAATATCCAAAGAAACTGAGAAAGCTAAAAAAGTCCTCACCCATAACATCCAACAAATCAAGGGCTCAATGAAAAGATGGAACTTGAGAATTATAGGCATGGAGGAAAAAGAAGATTCCCAATTCCAAGGTCCAGGAAATATCTTCAACAAAATCATTGAAGAAAACTTCCCAAACCTAAAGAAAGAGATGCCAGTAAAATTCTAAGAGGCTTACAGAACACCAATCAGATTAGATCAGAAAAGAAACTCCTCTCACCACATAATAATTGAAACTCTAAATGTACAGAACAAAGAAAGAATATTAAAAGCCATAAGAGAAAAAGGTCAAGTAACTTATAATGGCAGACCTATCAGAATTACACCTGACTTCTCCTCAGAAACCCTAAAAGCTAGAAGGACCTGAAAAGATGTCCTACAAGCCCTGAGAGAACATAGGTGCCCAGCCAGAATACTATACCCAGCAAAACTCTCTATCAACATAGATGGAGAAAACAAGATATTCCATGACAAAATCAAATTTAAACAATATCTACCCACAAATCCAACCCTACAGAAGATCCTAGAAGGAAAATTTTAACCAAGAGAAGATAACTACACCCAAGAAAATAGAGGGAACCCAAAACTCCATTGCAACTAAACCAAAAGAAACACAGGATCACCACCTATAACAAAATAAGGGGAAATAACAACCTCTGGTCACTAATATCCATAAGAATCAATGGACTCAACTGCCCAATAAAAAGACACAGGCTTGCAGATTGGACCCGTAAAAAAGACCCAACAGTTTGCTGCTTACAAGAAACACATCTTACTAACAAATACACTATCTTATAGTAAAGGGCTAGGAAGAGGTTTTCCAAGAAAATGGACCCAGGAAGCAATCTGGAGTAGCCATCCTAGTATCAAGCAAAACAGACTTCCAACTCAAGTTAATAAAAAAAGACAGAGAAGGGCATTACATACTCATTAAAGGAAATATTCATCAAGAGGACATCTCAGTATTGAACATCTATGCCCCAAATTCAAAAGCACCTACATTTGTAAAAGAAACTCTCCTAAAACTTAAATCACACATCAATTCCCACACATTAGTTATGGGAGACTTCAACACCCCACTCACAACAATGGGTAGATCATCACGACAGAAAACAAACAAAGAAATAACAGGGTCCTTGAACCAAATGGACCTAACAGATATTTACAGAAAGATTCACCCAAACACAAAAGAATACACCTTCTTCTCAGCACCATAGGGAACCTTCTCAAAAATCGACCATTTAGTCAGACACAAAGATAGTCTCAACAGATACAAGAAAATTGAAATAACCCCTTGTATCTTATCAGACCACCATGGAATAAAGCTGGATTTCAATGGCAACAGAATCAACAGAAAGCCTACACACACATGGAAATTGAACAGCTCTTTACTAGATGACTACTGGTCAGGGAAGAAATAAAGAAGGAAATCAAAGGCTTCCTAAAAAGCAACGAAAATGAAGGCACAACATACCCAAATCTATGGCACACAATGAAAGCAGTGGTATAAGGAAAGTTCATGGTGTTAAGTGCCTTCAAAATGAAAATTGTGACAGTGCATATTAGAGAATTAATAGCCAAATGGGATGAATTGGAAAAAAATAGAACAAACACTCCCAATAGGAGCACAAGGCAAGAAATCATCATATTAGGGCTGAAATCAACAACTTAGAAACAAAAAGAACTATATAAAGAATCAATGAAACCAAGAGTTGGTTCTTTGAGAAAATCAACAAAATAGACAAACCCTTAGCCAAATTAACTAAACAGAGGGAAAAAACCCAAATCAACAAAAACAGAAATGAAAAGGGAGAAATAATAGCAGATATTGAGGAAATCCAGAAAATATTTAGGCCCTACTTTAAACATCTATACTCCACTAAATATGAAAACTTAAGTGAAGTGGACAATTTTTTTGATAGATTCCACCTACCAAAGCTAAATCAAGATCAGGTTAACAGATTAAACAGCCCTATAACCCCTAGGGAAATAGAAACAGTTATTAAAAATATCCCAACCAGAAAAAGCCCAGGGCCAGATGATTTCAGCACAGAATTCTATCAGACCTTCAAAGAAGAGCTAATACCAATACTCTTCAAACTCTTTCACAAAATGGAATCAGAAACAACACTGCCAAAATCATTCTGTGAGGCCACAGTTACCCTGATTCCTAAACCACACAAAGACCCAACAAAGAAAGAGAACTTCAGACCAAACTCCCTCATGAACATAGATGGAAAAATACTTAATAAAATTCTAGCAAACTGAACCCGAGAACACATCAAAAGTATCATACACCATAATCAAGTAGGCTTCATCCCAGGAATGCAGAGATGGTTCAAAATATGAAAATCCATCAACATAATTCAAACATACACAAAATGAAAGAAAAACACCACATGATTATCTCGCTAGATGCAGAAGAAACATTTGACAAAATCCAAACACTAAAAGTTCTGGAGAGAACGGGCATACAAGGAACATATCTGGTAATAATAAAAAGCAATATAACAGCAAACCAGTAGCAAACATCAAAGTTCATGGAGAGAAACTTGAAGCATTTCCTCTAAACTCAGGGACAAGACAGGGATGCCTAATTTCACCATATCTCTTCAATATACTACTCTTGAAGTTCTTGCTAGAGCAATAAGAAAACTAAAGGAGATCAAAGGGACACAAATTGGAAACAAAGAAGTCTAATTATCCCTATTTGCAGACGATATGATAGTATACATAAGCAACCCCAAAATTCCACCAGAGAACTCTTACAGCTGATAAACACCTTCAGCAAGGTGGCTGGATACAAAATTAATTCCAAAATATTAGAAGCCCTGCTTTATACAACAAGTAAATGGGCTGAGAAAGAAATCAGGGAAACAACTCCCTTCACAATAGCCACAAACAATATAAAATATCTGGGGGTAACTCTAACCAACAAGTAAAGGACCTGTACAAAAAGTACTTCAAGCCCTTGAAGAAAGAAATTGAAGAGGCCTTTAGAAGATGGAAATATCTCCCATGCTCATGGATAGGTAGGATCAACATAATAAAAATGGCCATCCTACCAAAATCAATATACAGATTTAATGCAATTCCTATCAAAGTAACAACACAATTTTTATAGACCTGGGAAAAGCTATTCTCAATTTCATATAGAACAACAAAAAACCTAGAATAGCTAAATCAATCCTGTATTAAAAAAAAAAAATCTGGAGGTATTACCATCCAAGATTTCAAGTGGTACTACAGAGCAATAGTAATAAAAACAGCATGGTACTGATATAGAAACAGACCAGTGGATCAATGGAATCAAATTGAAGACCCAGAAATGAACCCACACACCTATGGTCACCTAATCTTTAACAAAGAAGCCAAAACTGCACAATGGACAAAGGACAGTATCTTCAACAAATGGTGCTGGTCCAAGTGGATGTCCACTTGTAAAAGAATGAAATTAGACCCATACTTATCACCTTGTACAAAACTTAAGTCCGAGTGGATCAAAGACCTTAACATAAGCCTGGTCACACTAAATCTCCTAGAAGAGAAAGTGGAGAAAACCTTCGAACTCATTAGCACATGTGACAACTTCCTGAAAAGAACACCAACAGCTCAGGATCTAAGACCAACAATCAACAAATGGGACCTCATGAAACTGAAAAGCTTCTGTAAGGCAAAAGACACTATCAATAGAACAAAATGGCAGCCTACAGATTGGGAAAAAAATCTTTACCAACCCCACATCAGACAAAGGGCTAATATCCAAAATTTACAAAGAACTCAAGAAATTAAATGCCAAGAAACCAAGGGAATTGTGGTATTGGCCCATGCCTTTGACTTCAGCGGAGACAGGGGGGGGGGCACCTTAGAGTTGGTGGTCTTATGTACTCTGGAGTCATATGGAGCGGGGTGGTGAGGGTGCATACTCTTGGTCCCACCATTCAAGAAGAGTACACCCTTGGTCCCAGCTCCCAGCACACTGGAGACAGAAAGAGGCAGATCCCGGAGTTCAGAGTCAGCCTGATGCAGGGTAAACTCTAAATAGAGAAAGACTTCGATCCAGGAGTGGTGGAACACATCTTTGATCCCTTCTGATGAGAAACACAGGTCCCTGTTCCCAATAATTAGAGTTCAGAGACACACACATGGGATTTGGAGGGACCTAGGTTTGGAGGCTACTTACAAAAGGCCTTCTTGATGCAGGCAGATTGTCCTTTGGGATCTCAAAATATATACACTAGAGCTGGTTTAGCTCCAAGGTGACAGAATGATTTCTACTTTAACCCGGATTGAAAGATAACGCTTTGTATGTTGTCAGAAGGCCAAATTTGCTTCAGGAGAAGTACTACCTAGCCCCCTCCATCCCCCCCCCAGAAAAAAAAAAAAAAAAAAAAAGAGGGCAATTGTCCTAGGGTTGGGATTGGGGCAGGGCTCTGCTCTTATCGTTCCAGAAGAATCGAAGTGTCCATTAGGGGAGCCCGGGGACAGCGGACAGCGGAATCCTCAGCAGAGAGCAGAATCAGGCACCAAGGAGGATGAGTGACCCAGTTGATTCTGCCTGGCAGACTTCCTCAATAGCTGTCTCCATCGGGGGCCTGCAACCACCACTGCAATCCAGTGTCGCTGGGACCGTTCAGCTCTACAAAGTGCCCCGGCCGGAACCTCAGTGAAGCCTGCAAGACCAGCTTCTGCCTACAAACCCCTTAGGTCATCTAAACAGCTGAGAACAGAAGGACTGAACATAAAAGGATTGTACTAACATTTTTAATCATTTTTCCCATTTGGGTTGGGGCCCCAAACAGGTCTACTACGACCCAAATCAGCAGGAAGTCACTTTAAGAGAGCGACGTCCCATGCCCAGAGGGTGGGGAGGGTGTTTCTCCGCCCATCTATTTGGTTATTTGAAGGATAACTGAAAACTCTGTTATGTAGGGGAAGAGACTACAAGCTGATAAATGGTCCTGTCTTAATGGGTTTTGGAGGTTAGCCCCAGGGAATTCCTACTTTTCCTTTTCTGTATCCTTCTTCCTCTCCTATGTAGGAGTGCATGGGCTTGAGAAAAATGAGATATAGACATAGCACAGGAAGGTCCAGGAAGAAGGGGCAGATTATTGAATATGCCCTTATACCTTTGTATATTGATACAAAATTAGTAGTTTATTTGGCTAAAGTGGTATTGACCATTGTTTATTGTGCAAAAATAAGATTGTATTGGATTACATCGGTATTGATCGTTGTATATTGATACAAAATTAAGATTATAGTTGGCCACAATGGTACTGACCCTTGCATATGGACGTAATATTAAGATTATATTGGGCTACATAGGCATTGATCTTGGTATATTGATACATAATTAAGAGTATATTTAACCACAATTGAATAGATCTTTGTATATTGATACAAATTTAAAGGTAATGCTTCCCAATGGTATCATACCTAGAGATACTTAAAAATAAAATGTGAAGCTCTGACCTCTTGATACCAACCGTCTAAAACGGTCTAGGATAGTTAAAACAAACTCCTAGTCATGCAAACATGTCTCTTTGTTGGCTACTATGACAGTCTATCACAGATATTCTCTAAACTACCCAGTAATCAAGTTGCTAAGAGACAAGCAACATTTGCTTATCTAATTACAAGAGATGGATAGGGCATCTTCAAAAACCCCTTGAGATCTGCAGAATATGGCATTCAAAGATGTTATCTTAAATCAAGATTTTTTTTTATATCAAGACATATCAGCGCCTGACGGCAACCCTATTCTACTCCAAGTAGAGGATAAGCATCGAAGAACCTCCACTGTAAGATGGTTGAATTGGTGGCAAGCCTTTCTCTTGGCATGAAAAAACCCCTTGCACCAACTGCAGACAGACTGCTGTCCAAAAAGGACAAAACTTGGTAGCGGGGAAATCGACAGCCTAACTCTGCCAAGACAGGGTAGGAAAAACCCCTTGCTTCAACTGTAGACAGACTGCTGTCCAAAAAGGACAAAACTTGGAAGCAGGTAAGTCGACAGCCTAGCTCTGCCAAGACAGGGTAGGCGAGGCCTTCATAACCCCTGCTCTACAATCAATGTCTGTCAGAGAAATGGGGTCAAATGACTGAAGATTGATGCTGTAATGTATGGAGAGAAAATGGGAGCTGTCCAGGCAGCCACTGGTATGTCATTTCTTAGTTTGGGAAGCTGCAGCCCTGCACTTCCTATATAATCAGATATATTTGTCCCTCTCAGGTCTCTGAGGTGGTTGAAGAATAGATAGCTAGTGTCTCATAGTTAAATTTTGAGTTGTTTGGGAATCAAGAGGGTGTTCTAAGAAGATGCTTTTTAAATTGTGATGAAAGTTGAGTTGGATATAGAACTTTAAACTCATGGAGATAGGTCGACAGTAGAATGTTGAAGTCAGGTGCCAAATACATATAGACTGGACATTGGGATTGTATGCCAAGCCATATAACTCTCATAATTTTGGCCTAATTACCTCTGTTGTTTTGTATTGTATTTATTATTATAAGAGTAAGAGCCATTTGTTGGACTGAAAGGGGGAGCTGTTGGGGGGAAAAGATATATCTTAAACTTAAAAAAAAAGGAAGGGGAGGGGTGGGTTGAGGTGGAAGAGGGTGGGAGGGTGGGACTGGAGGCGGGGTAGGGAGGGGATTTCAATTGAGATGTAACTTGAAGAAATAAAAAATAAAGTAAAAAAAAAAAAAGTGGGGGAAAAAGCTAAACAGATAATTCACAAAGAGGAATCCCTAAAGGCCAAGAGACACTTGAAGAAATGCTCATCATCCTTAATCATTAGAGAAATGCAACTCAAGAAGACTATAAGAATCCATCCTACACCTGTCAGAATGGCTAAGATCCAAAGCTCAAATGACAGCACATGCTGGCAAGGGTGTGGAGAAAGGGGAACCCTCCTCCATTGCTGGTGGGTATGTAGGCTTTTGTAACAACTATGGAGGTCATTCTGGCGAAATCTTAGAAAAGTTGGAATAGCTGTGCCTCAGGACCCAGCCATACTACTTCTGGGTAAACACCCAAATGACTTCTCACCAAATCACAAGGAAGTTGCCTCATCTATGTTCATAGCAGCCTTGTTTGTAATAGCTAGAAACTGGAAACAGCCCATATGTCCCTCAAATGAAAAATGGATTTAAAAACTATGGTACATCTACACAATGGAACACTACTCAGCTATCAGAAACAAGGAAATTATACAATTTGCTGCCAAACGTATGGAATTAGTAAAGCTCATTCTGAGTGAGCTAACCCAGACTCAGAAGGATGCATATGACATCTATTCGGTTATAGTCGGATTTTAGCTATATAGTACAGGATATCTATACTATAAGCAACGCACCAAAGGGAACAGGGACATAGACATTTTTTTCCTCTCAATAAGACACTTTGCCCTAGTGGTGCTACCTTGTAGGCCCCCAGTGTATGAGGAGGCTCTTGGCCCTTATATGACTGCTGTACTGGGATGTGGGACTGTTATGTAGGGACACTCCACTCCAGAGGAGTGGGATGGAAGGCTTAGGGGGTAGAGGGTGGGAGGGCTGGACTGGAAAGGTTCGAAAGAAGTCACTATGATGGAGATGTAACCTGAAGCAATAAAAAAATAAATTAAAAAATATTCTCAAAGCCCAACACCACAGACACACATCTATCAACAAGGCAACACCTGCTAATCCTTCCCAAAGAGTTCTACCAACTAAAGATCGAATATTAAAACATATGCGCATATGGGAGACATTCCCATTCATATCGCTGCAGTATGTGATATTATATATTAAAACAAACAAGTCTACTTAAGTATATTTTCCTATAAATGTATATATTTATGTAATCTATTTTTAACTGAAGACTTAAACTAACTGTATAAGAGTAACAAACTTTTATATGAATGTCATTTATTAGACAGTGTTTTCTTTATTATAATATTTTTAAATTCTTTAAGGGAAAACCTAAACTAGAAACTAAAACTAAAATATTATTTGGTCTCTAAGAAATATTTTCAATAAAACTACAGAACTTTTTAAAGGAATATATTGGGGATTTCAACATTACTAATATATATAGAGAAAAAAAGAACAATAACAAAAAAAACCCTACATTTTGTAACTTTCAATGATGTAATGCCGAAGACGGAAATTTAAATAAATTTTTTCTCTCCATGTTACTGTTAATGGATTCAGTACTTTACAATGGTTCAAAATTAGAGCAATGAAAATCCTTGAATATAATCCATTAACTAGATCCTTTTATGACACTTTATTTTTTTCCATGACACTTCTTAAAAGTTCTCATTGTCCAATGGTTAACTATAATATTCTTTCCTAGTTTCAAATTCCTTGTGAAGTAATAATGTCAATAACATCTAAATTATGATTTTAGTATAAAATAAATATTAATCATTATGTAAATGATTATATAAATTTTTAAAAAGTATATTGCAGAAGTTTTTATAAATGTTGTGTCTTTAAAGATATTTTAGACAATGATCATAATGATTATTTTATAAAAATAAAATTATTTTGAAACTTTTACTATTGGTATTATTATTATTATTACTATTATTATTATGTGAATGTGGTTTCACAATGTGGTGTGTGTGTGTGTGTTTGTATTAACACAAGTATGTGAATATTAACTGAAGGAGTTATTTTAATTTGACAGCACATTGTCTTTCACGGTACAACTTTTTCTGAGTAAAAGAAACAAGCTAATGATGGAGATACAATGGCATTGTGAAAAACCTATTGACATAGAAATTATGAATTCATATTGAAGGAACTCAAAAGGGAAAGAATATTAATTGAAAATGATGTGATTTTCTCCTTTATTCAATTTCCCATATTTTTCTCCATATAACATATGGATAAAAATTTCTTTTCCTAGAAAAATCTTCTAATTAACTATCTGATATGGAACAGATTTTTATATCTCTAATCAAAGTAAAATGCTGTCTTTGTGACCCTGACTACTTACCTGACTCTTTATCAAAGCAATTTCTCTTGCACTGTAAAATTCAACCAAAGTAGAATGTTAGTGCCAAACAGATGCTACCATTGGCTGGAATTGTCTTGGGTAAATTATAAAATAATAATTAATATTTCAGAGTCAATGCCCAGAATTTATGCAAACATATCCATTATCTCTGTACATAAACAGAATCAATTTTCATTAAAAATGGTAATTCCACCCAGGCTCATTATCAAAGCTTTCCCAATGCCTGAGTAGGCATTAAGCCTTATTTTCTAAATCAAACAAAAGAATTTTTCACTATTTATTGTGATTATCTTCAATATGGCCAAGCATAATTGTGTTGAGAGCAGGTGCATTTGTGTTGCTAAAGGAACAAAATAACAGTCTGAATATTAACCCTGTGTGTGCAATGTGGTGCAATTATTTCATGAGGACACACAGTGGGAAGAATTCTGCTAAGAGCTCTCTTAATATAATTATAGACCAAATGGATAATGAAAAGGGAGCAGAGGAATCATAGATCATTATTTCCAGTGCCATCTTGCAGCTGACTCAATAGATGATAAAAATTGTACTCAATTTTTAAAGGAAATCACTAATTACCTCAAATATATTCTTGCAACACAATTTAAGTTTTTGTAGTATAATATATTTCATGAGACATTTTTAAACTGGAGTGTTTAATTAACTACATTCTACACAATATGTTAAAATTTCTTTAATTTAAAAATATGATAGGAAAATAACCAAGGAAGTAACTGACTAAAATTTATGCATCTATTAATTAGATGTAGGAATTCTTTAAATATATTTTGAATTATA
The DNA here is from genome assembly GCA_907164525.1 of Lophiomys imhausi. Lineage (NCBI taxonomy): Eukaryota > Metazoa > Chordata > Mammalia > Rodentia > Muridae > Lophiomys > Lophiomys imhausi. Next base: position 6,062,893 of record CAJQZJ010031536.1, read on the forward strand.
GTCACATTTTCATATTTATTATCATAACCATAGTTATGTTAAAGGATCAGAAATTCAGCTACTACTTTAAAAATAAAAGCTAATGTCCTTTCATATCTGAAAAATGAAAACATAAAGGTCATCCAAACAAATGATATACAAAGTCAAGTACTTACTAGAAGTCACTAGCAAGAAAGTTCTAAAATATTTCTCAAAGCTTTCAAACCTCAGCTTTACATTTGTACAGGAGTATTTAGCAGTACTGAACAATCTTTCCAATTATTAAATATCACATGCCATTTTAGAGAAAAAGTCTCTTTAAGCAAATGTGAATATTTTATAAAAGTAATTTTTTACCCTCTAAGTGTCTTACTATTTTCAAATTATTTTTACTGGAAAAGATCAATGGTAAAATATGGACCTCAAACTATAAAAGTCTACACTTAGTTTTTTAAATTTGATGGAGTATAGATTTTTAAAATAGGACCCAAATATTCTCTGGATTTCCTCAATGTCTGTTGTTATTTCTCCCTTTTCATTTCTGATTTTGTTGATTTGGTTTTTTCCCTCTGCCTTTTAATTAAGGGTCTGTCTATTTTGTTGATTTTTCTCGAAGAACCAACTCTTGGTTTCACTGATTCTTTGTATAGTTCTTTTTGTTTCTAAGTTGTTGATTTCAGCCCTAAGTTTGATGATCTCCTGCCTTCTGCTACTCTTGGGAGTGTTTGCTTCTTCTTTTTTCCAATTCATCCAGTTTAGCTGTTAATTCGCTAATATAAGCTGTCACAATTTTCTTTTTGAAGGGGCTTAGTGCTATGAACTTTCCTCGTAGCACAGCTCTCATTGTGTTCCATAGGTTTGGGTATGTTGTGTCTTCATTTTGTTGGATTGTAAGAAGTCTTTGATTTCCTTCTTTATTTCTCCCCTGACCCAGTAGTTATCCAGTAAAGAGTTGTTCAATTTCCATGTGTGTGTAGGCTTTCTGTTGATTCTTTTGCTGTTGAAGGCCAGATTTATTCCATGGTGGTCTGATAAGATACAAAGGGGTTATTTCAATTTTCTTGGATCTGTTGAAGCTATCTTTGTGTCCAACTATATGGTCGATTTTGGAAATGGTTCTGTGTGGTACTGAGAAGAAGGTGTTTTCTTTTGTGTTTGGGTGAAATGTTCTGTAGCTATCTGTTAGGTCCATTTTGTCCATGATCTCTGTTAGACTCATTATTTCTCTGTTTGGTTTCTGTCTTGAGGACAATAATAAGAAATCATATTTAAATCTTAAATATAAATAATTAATGTACACAGACTTAATCAAATATATGAGAGGCTATACATTTTAAATGTTCTTCTAACCATCTGTTTCAGTGTTCTCTCATCCATACAAATGATATAACTTCTCACTTAATTGGTCTAATTAACTATTTGCATTTTGATATATGATTTATTTGGGATTTCAAACTTGACATGAACAATATCTGACATATTTGATATAATTAAAGAATTAGGGATACCTGTTTGCTACAGCTACCATAGGGTCTGTACAACAGATTTAAATATTTGTATCATACAGCACTGTTTACTTTATCTTTCCTGTTTACTTATTAAGTCAGCCAAAGATGAATATATTCTAAATTACTCAGGACTTTGTGTTATATTTAACTTCTTAAAACATCAATTTGCAATTATGCATATTTAATTACTTTTAATTAAATTAATCTTTACTTTTAAAGACTGTGTGTGTTTGAGTGTGTGTATGCATATACCTATGTGAGTATGAGAAAAGGGGACAGAAGATGGTACTGGATTTCTTCTCCTTTAACTAATCTCTCTCTCTCCCTCCCCCCCTCTCTCTCTCTCTGAGCCTGTCAATAACATTTTCTAATCTAGTGTGAAAAAAAGCCACCCCAGCATTCTTCCTATCTCCCTGCACCCTTGGAGCTGAGTATTCACATGTTTGCTGGGATGCCTGGTTTTCAAATGGCTGCTTAGATCTTAATGTTGACCCTACATTGCATTGGATTCATTGACCACAGTGCAAGTTCTGTTAATGTTTAAAATGTCTGTTCAGCTCCATATTTTGCATATTATAACACAAAGCTTATTACAGGTATAACATACACTCCAACAAGTCAAGTAGTGGTAGAAAAATCTAATAGTATCTTAAAGGAGATGCTTAATAAACATAAAGGGGAATAAGAACTCCAAGAAATAGACTTGAATAATGTTTTATTAATTTTAATGTTTTTGAGTGCCAATGAGACAGGAACAACAGCTGCTTACAAAAATTAAGAAAAAAAATCTCTTGAATTAGAATAAACTGTGTACTTAGAGATGTTTTAACATCAGAATGCAAGTCAGGGAACATGTTGCATTGGGGAAGAGGTTTTTGTCTATGTGTCCACAGGTGTTGTAAAACTATGGGTTACATCAAAATTGATAAAGATCTGATCTGAGAAAGTGAAGCTTCCACAAGAAAGGCATGACTCAAGGATAAAAAGAGACATAAAAAGACAGGAATGCAGATAACCTACAAACTTGATCTCCCTTCTTGGGGAATATATCAATCCAACATACCAGCTGAAAAGGACAGATTATTTATCAGACTGCCAGACTTTAAAACATTGATGCTGATGTGGACATTTGTTGAAGAACAGAGACATGATCAGGACTGGAGTTAGATAGTTACATCAACAGATCTTCATATGGACATTTGTGTTGAGGCCTGCTTTAGCTCTTAGTATAAATGCAGACATTTTTGTCTTCAGTCTCCATTTTAGTTATAAGATGAAATTCCTCATGTTTTGTTACATTGTTACCTTGACGTTCTGAAGAGTCTCAACTACAGCTCCACTTGGAACCAATCAAATTAAAGGTCAGTTAGAAATGCTTTGTCTCATAATTGTGGCCTATTTATTTCTGTTGTTTTGTATTGTATTTATTGTTATAAGAGAAAGAACCATTTGTTGGACTGAAAGGGGGAGCTGTTGGGGGGAAAAGATATACCTTAAACTTAAAAAAAGGGAAAAGGATGGGGGGTTGAGGGGGAAGAGGGTGGGAAGGTGGGACTGGAGCAGGGAGTAGGGAGGGGATTGTGATTGAGATGTAACTTGAAGAAAGAAAAAATAAATTATAAAAAAAAGAAAAGTAAAACAAAACAAAAAAAAGAAATGCTTTGTCTAGCAAGTCAAAATGATGTAGTGCTGCCATCCAGTTGCTTCCTACCTGGTTGGTATCTAGATGCAGTTTGTTTTGTACACAAACGTGATTGCTACATGGATTCAATTTGTTCCTAGACCTGGTTACCTGGCTTTTACCTTTATATGTTTTTTTTCTTATAAAAACCTGCCTTGGAAGCATACTGACCCCACAGTTAGGCTCCAAGACCTCTGTGACCCTGGTCATTGTGGGTGTGAGCAATTTGGGGTACGTGTTCAATAAACCATCAATATGTGACTGAGATCGGTGGCTGAGATCAGTGACTGAGATCGGTGACTGAGATCGGTGACTAAGTGTTTTGCGCAGCTATTATTAGCCTGTAACAATTTGGAATTTTAACTTTATGGGACTGATAATTGTTTATGTTGTAATAGTTAAACTGTATGATTTTTAGCTTAAACAGATGGGGAAAGGTGTAGAGGAATTTTAGTCCCAGCAAGATGGCTACTCTGGCAAGGGATCATATTCAAAGACTTAGGTCTGTGTGATCAGGCTGGGATATAGATATTCCCTTAGTATACACTTTTAATCTCTCTGGCTCAAATACACACTGTTAATTCCTCGGGCTGTGATATAGACATGACAAACTTTTAAGTTCTCTGTTTGGAATTTACTGCATAATTTTAATTACACACATCAATATCTAATTTAGGTGCAGACAAATGCCAAATCAGAGAAAGATTTGACAGAATGAGTCAGAGATAGGATACACCTAACTTCCAAGAGAACAGACAGGAAAGGGAAGCTTCTTTTTTTCATTTTTTTAGTGTTTATTTATTACTTCAAGTTACATCTCCATCACAGCCCTCTCCCTCCACCCCTCCCAGCCCCACCCTCCTACTCTCTCACCTTTCCCCCAGAATGCATAATTCTTTTTTTTTTCAGTCCAACAAATGGTTCTTTCTCTTATAACAATAAATACAGCACAAAACAACTGAAATAAATAGGCCACAATTATAAGAGTTATATGGCTTAGCATACATTCTCAATGTCCAGTCCATATATATTTGGCCCCTGACTTTAACATTCTACTATCTAACTATCTCCATGAGTTTAAAGTTCTATATCTAACTCAGCTTTCATACTAACTTGCATCACAATTTTAAAAACATCTTCTTAGATCCAGAACGCCCTCTTGATTCCTAAACAACTCAAAATTTAACTATGAGACTCTAGCTATCTATTCTTCAACCACCTCAGAGACCTGAGAGGGATAAATATATGAGCAATGCAGAGACAGAACAAGTGAATTCACAGAGATAGTACAGTACAGGAGGAGAGTACAATATATGAAGACTGCAGAGTTTATGCAATCAGTACAGTACATCCAGGTGCAGTTCGGTTGAGTTTGGTCTAGGCAGTTGGTTACAGTTCAGTTCATGGAGTTCAGAAGCAGTTTTTCCAAGCAGAGCAATACAGTGAGAAGCAGAGAGAAGCCTGTTTGAATCAATCACCTTGAAGAGGAGTTTTGAGCCAGAAAAACTGAGTTGAACCGCCAACTAGAGTTCAGAAAGAACTAGAAAGGGTGAGCTTATTCAGGAATCCCAGAGGCTGAAAACATTTTAGGCCTAGGTTAGCAGAAAGAGACTGGAACCTGAAGCCTTCAAGGTGCAAGCATGTAAATTAGGCTGAATGGAGGCCACATATTTTCAGGTGTAGGCCTCGGGATATTTAGAGAGAAATGCTCTGGGCTCATCACAAGCCATGTATTAGTAAACATTGGGTATCATTATCATATCTACCCATGTCCTGAGGAAATAAAACAACATTTACATCTACTCTGAATGTGAGCAACAACTATTACAGGATAGAGTTTCAGACTGAATGAAACAGAGAAAAGGTATTAAAGAGGGCAAGCATGAGCAATCATTCTCTGCAAACTGATTGTAGGTGCAATGTGATCATCTGCCTCAAATTTCTGTCTCGATAATTTTCTTGACATGATGGACTTTATCCTCAAACTGTGAGCAAAATAATTTCTTCAGTCTTTAAGTTGATTTTGCCGTACATTTTTTCATGGCTATAACAAGATAGCTAATAGACAGAAGTATCATGTTTTCTCAAATATTAATTTCACACTGGTATATTACTTTATATATTACAGTTAAAGACATATGTTTCTAGGAAGTAGCTAAATTTCAAATTTTCTTAGGATCAATCCAACTGCAGAATAATATTCTAGTTTCAAAATTTAAATTTATACTTGCCAGTTTTACAGTTTATTTTATTTTTTTTTATCAAGGAGAGGGGCTAGAAGTGAGTCATGACTTTACATGTGACTATTCTTTCTTATCTGGTTCAGGTAATATAAAATAATTTATCAGTACCCAATAAGTATTTTATACTGAGTAATCTTCTAGAAAGGTTCTTTGGTAAACATATTTTGGGATAAAGGTTAATGGAAGACAGTTCAAATTTTGTATCAGCAGCAGAAAGAATCGTATTGGTTAGGAATTATAGTTTGTGCTACTAAATGGAAAAGTGATATTATAGGGATAGTTTGCAGTTAAAGGTAATTTGAAATGTTTATGAAATTTATAGTAGTTTGGCCTTGTATCTACTTACTACAATTAAAATGGTATCATACGCCCAGTATCTCCTCCTTTTTCATATGGGCATATTCTTGGATATATAACTGATAGTCCCTTCAACCCTCTTTTTCTTCCCCATTCTCAATTATGAATTCTTACTGCAGCAGCAAATAGAAATAAAAACATCTGACTGAAAGTGGAGTTCAAATTCCATGTGTTAAACAGAAGCAAGTAAGAATTTCATTTCTTTTAGAAGAACTTACTTGAGTAGCCAAGTAGGGGTATACATTTAAAACTTTTGAGAAATTAGATATATTTCAGTATGGACAGCTACAGAGAAGGCATCATTGAAGCTGTCAAGCATCCTTACCCTTGATTCCTGACTGCATCCCTAATTACCCTAAAGGCGGCCATCCTCATAGTTTCTGGACAGGATTCTTCTATTGGTATAAAATGCATTGATATGGATTCTGTTATTTGGTTTACTAAAATTGGATTAGATAAAACTATGTGACTCAATTTGAGACAACAACAACAGAAGCAAATAAAAAATAGTGAAAAGAAGTGAGCTGTATTTAAGACCAAATTACAAAAATATGGAACTTTTTTTTTTTTTTTTGCGGAAGATTAGAGTACATAGACTTACTGAGTATCTTGCTTTAAAACCAGGAAAGAACTCAGCCTATTTGATATTGGTCTCCTGTAGGAAAACTAAACAAAACAAAACAAGCAAACAAACAACTCCTGTGGCTAATTACTGCCTTAGCACTAAGCAATATGACTTAGTTAAGGTCAGTATCACCTTTCTTTCATTTGCATACAAAAGTATCTACTTCATGTATTTGTGTGTTTTTGTAGAAAAGAAAGTTTTATCTCTTGTGGGGGTTTGAATGAGATTTCCCCCATCACTTATGGCATTCGAAAGCCTGGTTTCCAGATTGTGGTGCTAATAGGGAGTCTCTGGGAGCAGTGACCTACTGGATCAAGTATGGCAGACTTGGAGAATGCAGAGACTTGAAGTATTACTTGTTTTCTCTCTATGCTTTGTGCTTACCATCCAAGATGTGAGCACCTAGTTTATGTGAGCTACTTCATGACTTTATCCCACCATCCTGGGTGCTAAGCCTCTATAACCATAAGCTCAAATCAATGTTGTCTTTTATAAGTTTCCTTTTTCATATTATTTCATCACAGCATTAGAAGTGTAACTATATACTATCTCTCTAATACCTAAGAGATTGGTGGCGTAAAACATGGTTTATAATGGCCATGGGAGATATGAGGATTTCATTAGTGTTGACATAGATGTTGAGCTTGTCACAATCTACATAAATGCTTTAATAAGGAGAAAATGGATGCAAGGGGTGGGTTCCATGATGTACATCAGTTTTCATGTATTTATCATGTGGTTTTTAGTTTGAGCCACATTTAACCTTTTTAACTTTCTCTCTGTAGATTGGGGCATTATTTTACTGATATTTTGCATCAGTCTCTTTCTTATGATAATTTTAGTCATTTAAATGATAACTATTCTAAATATGTTTAATTTATTTTAATAACATGAGTATGAAAAATTCTTGTTTTTATAAAATTTGACATTTTAAACAATTGGGAATATGAACTATCTATATAAACTTAAAAAAGTGATTATTTCAAATCACTCTTTTTATTTTGAAATGCTACATCTTTTGAAAAAATACAGAAACCCTTGGTTTTGTGTTTTACATATAAGTCTGATATATAAAAAACTAACAAAATAAAATATTGTGAAAGGGAAAACAAAAAGAAATGGAAAAGATTCTAAAACTTCTGTAATTATCTTATATCACAAATGAGCTGAACATGGGTTGTAGGATTGTTGTTCTGTATTACATATCCAAAACCCAGTTATAAGGGAATACATGCCATGTGTATCTTTCTGGGTCTGGGTTAGCTCACAGGATGAGCTTTTCTAGTTCCATCCATTTGGTTTCAAATTGCATCATTTCCTTTTCTGATAGCTGAGTAGTATTCCATCGTGTAAATGTACCACAGTTGTTTTCTCCATTCTTCAGTTGAAGGACATCTATGATATTTCCAGTTTCTAGCTATTACACATAAAGCTGCTATGAACATGGTTGATCTGATGTCCTTGCAGTTTGGTGAAGAATCTTTTGGGTATATTCCTAGGAGTGATATGGCTGGGCCTTGAGGTAGAACTATTCCCAGTTCAGGAACCTAGCATAACTATGTTAAGAGAAATTGCACCCTGCAGCAGAACAAAGCAAAGACTGAGACACATTCAAACATTAGGTGGAGTTCTGGGAACCCTATATAAAAGAGACCAGGAGGGATCAAGATCAACACACAAAGATCAACAGAACCAACAATTCTAGGCCCCTAGAGGCATATAGAGACTGAAACGCTAACAAAAAAAAAAAAAAAAAAAAAGAGGAAGAAAGCTGAGACTGGACCTAGTTCTCCTTATACAAATGTTGATGATAGGAAACTTTGTCTTCATACAGATCCCTTAGCAAGTGGGAGGGGCAGTCTCAGTGATGGATTTTGTTACCTTACAGTGGGTCACTTTACCTTAACTGAGCTGCTTTGCCAGACCCCAGAACAAGAAGAATCTCTTAGCCCTCATGTGACTGATGAATTGAGTGTGGCTCTTATGTGAGGTCCCCCATACTGGAGGAGAAAGAGGAAAAAGATAGATGGGAGAAGAAGGAGAGGGAGGGAGGAAAGGGTGGGAGAGTGGGATGGGGAGGGAAGAAGGGAGGGGCTGTGATCATGATGTAAATTGAATTAATAAATAAAAGGAAAAAATGTCTCCTTATATATTACAAAAAAAAGCTGGACAATGTAGAGTGTGAAAAATCTTGGAATACTAAGTCTTAAATGATAATGACTACATTAAATAACTCACTGAAAGGCAGAGGGAACATGGTAAAAGAGGAGAAAGAAAGATTGTAAAGACCAGAGGTGTTAGAGGACCTAAGAAAATAGGCTCTCAAAACACAGCAGTACAGAGGCACTTCTAAGATCACAGAGACTGTGGGATCATGAACAGGGCATGCATGAGTCTTTGACAGATGGAGTAAAAAAGAGAACAAAAAAGGGAGGAAAGAAAGGAAGGAAGGAAGGGAGGGAGGAATAAAGGAAGGAAGGAAAATGGATGAAAGAAAGAAAATATAAAAATAAAAATAAGAATAAGAGTAAAATAAAAAAGATGAAATTGAAAACATAAAGAAGGAAGGAAAGAAAGAGAGAGAAAGAGCAAGTCATGACTTGACATTGAGAAAAGGAACCTCTGAAGATGCCATTAAAATTGCTTCTCTTGGCCATTTAAGAGTAGTTCATTTCACTGTGAGACTCCCTTGGAGAAAACTAAATTTTAATTTTCAGGTGGTTATCAACTGTGTGTATGTTATTGATATATTTTACATCCTGATCGCAGCTTCTCTTCCCTCCTCTCCTTCAGTCCCTACTCTTCACCCCCTCTTGCCCGAATTTACCTCTCCTCCCTTTGTCCTCAGAAAAGAGAAGGGCTCCCATGGATGTCAATCAGCCTTGTCATATCAAGTTGCAGTAAGATTAGGCACATCTTCTACTATTGAGCCTAGACAAGGCAGTCCAGCCCAGTTAGAAGGAAGGGATCCAAACATAGTCAGAGAAAGCCCCTTGCTTCTGCTGTTAGGAGTCCCACATTAAGAGAGCTATATAACTGCCCACATGTGCAAAGGGCCTACCTAGTTCCTTCCCATGCATGGTGATTCAGTCTCTGTGAGCTCTTATGGGCCCAGGTAAGTTGATTCTGTAAGTTTTCATGTGGTGTCCTTGACCCTCTGGATCCTTCAATCCTTCTTTCCCTTTCTCAACAAGATTCTCCAAGCTCCATTTAATGCTTGACTGTGGGTCTCTGCATCAGTTTCCACCAGTTGCTAGGTGAAAGCTCTTTGATGACAGATATAATAGACTCCTGTCTGTAAGTATAGCCCAATATAGTACAGGGATGTGCTTCCACTCAAGGCTTAGGTATCAAGTTGGATCAGTCATTGGTTGGCCATCCTCTGATTTCTGCTTCATCTTTACCCCTGTACAGATTGTAAGCAGAACAAATTGTAGTTTGAGTGCTTTGTGGCTGGGTAGGTATCCTAGTCTCTCCACTGGAAGACTTGCCTGGTTACAGGAGATGGTCAGTTCAGAATCCATATCCCCCATTGCTAGGATTCATAGCTAGGGCAACCCTCATAGATTCCTAAGAGTTTTCATTGTTCTAGGTTTTTAACTCATTAGAGAGATGCCCCCCTCATTCCAGTTGATTTTCTCAGTACTGTCTCCTTCCATCCTCCCTACATTTGATATCTCCTTTTCCCATCCCCATCCCTCCCCCACTCAGTTCCCTCCCTCCACCTATCCCCAATGACTATTCTATTTCTTCTTCTCAGTGATTTAAGCACCCCATTTTGGGCCGTTCTCCTACTTAGCTTCTTTGTGTCTGTGGACTATAACATGGTTATCCTGTAGCTTCTTGCTAATATCAACTTATAACTGAGTACATACTATGTTTATCTTTCTGGGTATGGGTTACCTTATTCAGGATGATCTTTTCTAGTTGGATCCATTTGCCTGCATGTTTCATGATACCTTTGTTTTTAATAGCTGAATAATACTCCATTGTGTAAAGTACCACTTTTTAAAAAAATTCATTCTTCGGTTGAGGGACATATAGTTTTTTTTTCTACTTTCTGACTATTATGGTAAAGGTGTTATGAACATAGTTGACCAAGTGTCCTTGTTGTATAGTGGAGCATCTTTTGCTCCATGCCCAGGAGTGGTATAGCTGGTTCTGTAGTTAGAATTATTCAAAAATTTCTGAAAAACCACCAAATTGATTTCTAAAGTGGTTGTACAAGTTTGCACTCCCACAGCAATGAAGAAGTATTGCCCACATCCTAGCCAGCATGAGCAGTCTCTTGAGATTTTAGTCTTAGTCATCCTGAGGAGTATAAGATGGAATCTCAGGGTCATTTTGATTTGCATTTCCCTGATGACTTAGGATACTAAACATTTCTCAGCCATTGGAAATTGTTCCATTGACACTTTTCTGTTTAACTTTATACCCCATTTTTAAATAGAGTTATTTGGTTTGTTGATGCCTAGTTTCTTGAGTCCTTTGTATATTTTTTCAATATCAGCCCCTGTTGGATGTTATATTGGTGAAAATATTTTTCCATTCTGTAAACTGCCACTTTATATTTTAACACATCATAAGAATTATATGTGGTGGCATAATGATTTGAGTTTAAAATGTCTCCTTAATTCAAATAAGAATTAAAATCAAACAATAAAAAAATTCATGTAATTTCTTCTATTGTCTTTTAATACATTATGGAAATGTACTTATCCATGCTATGCGTATTATGTTCAAGATGTTATGATTTTGTTCAGAAATCTACAATTTCAATATGAACAAATTTGTATCTGAAAAATTAATCTAAAAATTATGTTTAAAATATTTTACCTATTTTTAAGTTTTGAATTCTAGCTCTTCTATAATATTCTATTTTAAAGTTAGATTTAAAAAATTGTTGATGAATAATGCTCTGATTTTTTTTTCTGTTCATTACAACTTAGTATTGACTTCCAGTCAGAGATTTATAGCTCTCTGGAGGTAGTCTCTCTGAATTTCTATCTTGCTAATAGTAACTTTTTGATTTTAGAAATTTTAACCCAAACCTGTATTCATTTCCATTTTCATGTCTATAAAATGAAGATGATTATAGAACTGACTTGATAACATTACTGCAATTATTAAATGACTTAATGAAAAATGCTGCCTATCACCCAGAAATCGATAGAAACAGATATAGACATCCACAGTCAAACACTGGGCAGAGCTTGGGGAATCCTGTGGAAGAGGGAAAGGAATGATTGGAGGAGCCAGAGAGGTCAAGAACACCCCAAGAAAACCTACAGAGTCAACTCACCTGGGCACCTAAGTGCCCACAGAGACTGAGCTGCCAAACAGAGAATACATGGGATGGAACTAGCCCCTCTGCACATTTGTAACTGTGATAGAGCTCGGTCTTCAAATAGAACTCCCAACAACAGGAGCACTAGATGTCTGACTCTGTTGCTTGCCTTTTGGGTTGCCTTGTCTAGCCACAATAGGAGATGTGCCTAGTCCTACTACAACTTGATGTGCCCAGGCAGATTGATATCCATGGGAGACGTCCATTTTTCTGAAGTAAAAGAGAGAACCAAGACCTAAATGCAGATAGCCTGCCTCCAGGGAGCTACAAAAGGAAGGGAGGGAAAGATGTAATCGAGATGTAAAGTAAATAAATTAATTGATTAATTTAAAAAATTTGCCTAAAAAGAATGAATGCTTTGCTGAAGATCTCTTTGAAACACTGGCAATACAGTAACCTAATTCCCATATAATGTTTACAACCATTATAAGTGATTGCAATTCATATAACATCCTTTTCCATCCTATGTTTTGACAAAATAGACAATAGTCCCTTTAACGTGGAGCTACTTATTTCTCTGTTCTTCCAGGACACTACTTCTATCCCTACCTTCTTCTGATCTCCCAACTGTATAGGTTCCTGTAAAATTATTGCAAATCACCAAAAAATTGAATTGGTATGTATACACACACATGCACACACACACATCAAGGAATAGTGTCCATTTTTTAGTTGAATGTTCTTTTTATGTTTATTTTTTATCAGTACAATTTAATTTCTGTCTCCTTGTGTTTGACATCCTCAGCTTGGAGAGATCTCCTAACTCTAACAGGAGTTGCAAACAGGAAGGTTATCTGTTTGATTCCCATTTTATGGTCATCAAATCATTGAATTCTTCCTATTTCAAGATGAATATCTGAATTAAGCCAACTTTGTATAATGAAGACCTTGAAGATGTAAAAGCTCTATTTAATTTGCCATATGAAATAAGATAAGGGGCCTGAAAAATGACTCAGAGGTTAAGAACATCTATCATTCTTGTACAGGACAGAAGTTCAATTGTCAGCAAGCACAGAAAGTGTTCAAGCTGCTTGTAACTCCAACTCTAGACTGACCTGACTTGCTTTCATTACTTTGTACCTGCACTCCCACGCACTTACCTAGTTATCTCACACATATAAATATAATAATTACAGAGGCACTACCTAGCCCTTGCAGGCCCTAATGACACTCAAAGGAAGGAATTACACAGGGAGCAGAAACCTTAGAGACATAAGGAGTGTCTTTTCTCTAAGTTTTCCAAACTAACCCTTCTCATGTTTATTTGCTTGCTATGTATCTTCCAAGATTACTCTGATCTATAATCTCTGGAAATGATTTAATCATGTAATGATTCTGTGTCTATTTTATGATGATATCCATGTTCCTCATTTGTTAATATTATTGAATATCTGGTGTTAAAAAAAAACAACCTAAAATACCTAGTCATTTGATTTTACCAATGAAGACCCAGAAGCCAGATGCTGGGTTGAAAACTTGCTAGCTCAGAGAGGCAGAGAAAGCACTCAGCTGATCTTCCTATTCAAATGAAAACTCTGGAGGGAAAAGCCCAAAGCTAAAAAACTCAGAAGAGTGGAGAGGAAGAAACCCTGTAGGAGAAAACCTTCTGAGGAATAAAACCTTCTGAAGGAGAAAACCTCTGAAGAAGAAAACCCAACAGAAGAACTCCCAACTCCTTCTCCACACTGTCTTAATACCCTCAGCTAAATGTCCCTCCTTTCTGCTTATTCCTTTTCAGCTGGTTTCTTGCTCCACTTCTTGACCTCTGGTTAACACTATTTAATCCTGAGTACAGAAATCTCTTGGATTAATGTGTGTTCTAGGTCTGAGCTATACCTTAACCACTTGTTTAAAATAAACAGAAAGCTCAAGGATCAATGACTGAGCCGTCCCACAATTTTTGAGAATTTTTGCAAAATGCTTATATGTTGACAGTAAAATGGATAAGAATGGTGCAGTGTATTGAGCAATGACATGAACTGAAAGGGAAAGAAGTAAACTATAACCACACTAAAAAAAATAGGTGGATTTCATGTAAAAATTATTTATAGAAAATGTAAGGAAACATTGTTATATAATATAGTTATCTATTTTAAATTTTAAGAGAAGATAGCTTATTTCATAAGATTTAAATTAATATTAATGTATGAGGTGGTATGACAATGTAAAGTATGAAGTTCTCTGAGGAAATTTGCATTTTCTCAAAGTTCATGTGTTTCTAAGTATGTGTAAAATTCAATTTATCTCTGTATATATAACCATGTAATTTTCTTCATATAATTTGTGCTCAATATATACTTTAAATACACAAATGTGTATAACCATATATGAGCTTATGAAACTAAACCATGATCACATAAAATGAGATAAATTAACATCATTAGTATGAAGGCATATATTAATGTGTTGTGGTTTTGATAGCAAATTTTATGGCCAACTATTTTCTCTTAAAATTATTTGATAAATTAACTAGTTAAATTATGTATGAAATTGTACAATTGGAAGATACTCATTTTCCCTGGAATAAAACTGTCGTTTTTATATTGCACAGATCAGGTGGAAGCAGAATTTTGCCTGTAGGCACTTTGTGTTTTCACTTTCAGTTTAAAACAGAGTTTCAATTTATCCTGCTCTAGCTATGAAATGCATGTAGCACCTTAATATATTTTGCCAGTCATTATTTTATCTATCATTGTTAAAGTTCAAGAAGTATATGTTGTACCATTAAAGTAGATTTTCCACCACTTTATTAACCCAGAGCAAAATGAAATATAACATATTCTGACTCAACAATAATTGTACTAATTGCTTATGAATTCTACTTCAACAGGAGAATTCAATGAACACAGTTTCATAATTTGGTTTGAAAGGCAATTGAAACATATTTTAGAAGAGCATAAATTTTGATATAATATCTTAATTTTATATTTAGTCCTAGAAAGTCGTTATTCTACAACATTTTGCTTAATTTATTAATTGAAATAGATTTCTTTAGGTAAGAGTTTCTGTGTGAGTATGAATTAAATATGGGATAGTTTAAGGCAATGTTTTCAGAAGTCTTCTTAAAGATAATATTTATTTTTCTGCTTTACAAAAACTGTTCCTATGTTCATTACATTGTATTTTTAAATTTCAAATAGACCTGACAAATATACTAGATTAGATGAGTGAATGCAGGTAGTGTATACACAGCAGGAACAAACCACTTTGACTTTCTTACCATCCTCTTCCTTTTGTGTCTCTTTATCTCTGCTATGACTAACTCTAAAATTCACTATAATTTGAATACTGAGTATACATATTTTAAATACTTTTTGAATTCAACAGTAGTGTTTTATTTTACTGATTTATATTTCATTTACATATATTTTCATGAATTCACATATCATTAGATGGGGCAATTTTCTGACCCATGTCAATATTAGCTTATTTTCCCAGATATTGGCTTTGTTCCTTTAAATACTTTATTATACTATTTTAGAGAAATTTTGGGAGGATGCCATTTTTTTTCTTTAGGATTTCTTTCATTGTTGACAACTCCAGTATTTTTCTAGATGCTTATTATAAAATGGAAATACTTATTTTAACCCTTAGATATCTTCCCTCACTCTGGAATACAGGATGCAACAAGCTCCAAATATTAATACTTTCTTTGTCACATACGAATTTAGCCAATGAAATTCCATAGCCTCTAAAGTAGTTGTGAATATTTTGGCATCCATCAGAGCTTGATGGTAAGGCCTGATTGCTGTAGTTATCATCTGTTACATTCACAGAATACTAAGAAAACAAGTTTACGCCTTCCCAGTAGCTTCACCTGGACTGGCTAGCTTTCATAGCATAGAACAGTCTATGTGTGCTACTGGACAAGGAAAGTACTAGTCAATCTCATCCAGCAGTGAGCTCTGTAAAGAAAATAAGGATTGCTTAGAGAAAATTTGCCCATAGATGTAATAGTAGTACAAATGTTATTGAAGTAACTAACAACTTTTTCCTTGTACATAAGGCCCTTCCTCTGAAATGGAACCCACTCTTTGCATTGTTAATAATGCCAAGAAACTGTAGCAAGAGAGTATATAGGCCATAGGAGAGAGACTAATGTTATCCAACTAAATGGACATAATACTTAAGTAACTACTATTAGCATATTTCTATACCTGCAGAACAGCACATTTCTCAAAAATCAGCCTAGATATTTCCTCTTATAGTATATGTAAATACAGAGATCCTCAACTAGCCAACTTGAAAAGAATAAGCGACATTGGAATGCTCAACGATGAATGGAATGGGCATATTCATCCAGCCTCAGGGTAATTCATGAATAAGGAAGCTGAAAGATTAGCTAAAATGCAGAATAACTTTAAGAGAAGAGTGTTTTCTGGACATAGTAGGGCAGTTGCACATATGAAATCACAGTGATTTTGACAATACTTGCAAAGTCAGACAAAATTCTAGCATAGATGATAGGGGATAAGAAGTGGCATGATTTTCTACCATTAACTAAGAACCTATTGACATCTGATAGCTGCTGAGGGAGGAGTCATTTGTCTATAATGATAAAAATTAACCTCTTAAATTACCACAGTCATCCCTTTCCCTAAGTGTGGCTTTGTCATTCATTAATCTCTAAGTATTAATAGATATAGTTCTATATCTCTTTGTTACTTTTTTAAAATATCTAATCTGAAATTATGACTGGTTTATTACTACTCTTAAGGGGAGTGTAAATAATCTATGAAATTTCCTTCACAGAGCATTAGAGCTTTTCTACAGGATTATTCATCTAAAACCAGTGGAAAATTAATTAGAGTGCTGTATCTCATGGTTTTTTTGCTTAATTAATAATGGGACTTTCTATGTGACTCACTGTGAATTTTCATCAAATCTCATGCTAGTGTAGTACCATGGGACTCCCTTTATGGTTCCCCTTTGCAGATCTCTTTTTTTCCTTTAAGTCTTACATGACACACTGCCCAAAACCCTGTCCTTTCTCAGCATCAAATTAAAAAAAATTTTTTAATTTAAGGTTTATCACCCTCCCCCAACATTTCTCCCTTTTTGTTCAATAAAAGGCTCTTCTTCTTATAACAATAAATGCAGTATAAAACAATAAGAACAATTAGGCCACAATTATGAAAATTATAAGGTATAGCATACATTCCCAATGTTCAGTCCATACGTATTTGGCAACTGATAATAATATTCTATTATCTATCTATCTCGAGTTTAAAGTTCTATACCTAATTCAGTTTCCATCCTAACTTGAATTACCAACTTGAAAACATCTTTTTAGACCAAGAACATCCTTTTAATTCCTAAACAACTTAAAACATAATTTTGAGACTATAACTATGTGAGTTGATATTATTTCACATGTTTATAATACAATATGATACAAATATGTTCAAAATATATTGATTAGTAGGAAAAAGTTGCTATGCAAACCTATCGGGTTCAGCAATACTTATTAATATTTGCTTCATCAAGGTTATTTGAAATGAAAGTTATCTATCAATTTAAGTTGCAATCTGTTTTATAGATCTTAATTCTCTTATTATTTCTTTCCTTTCTCTCTCCTTGGTGATAACACATGCAAGAGTACTTATAAATATTTGTATTCTACTTGTCTCCTTGATCATATTGATACATACACACACACACACACACACACACACACACACACCCTAGAATTTACTGAGAGTTTGTAAATCATTTGTAGTTTCATCATGTAATTATTCTTGGTTACTTCCTTAAGGAAACATTGTGGTTCAGGTTATTTTTTCTCTGTGGTAGTTATATTATAATACAATATGCTATTTTGTGGACATCTAAGCTCAAAGATGCTCTGAGTTCCCTTCCTTGTGGATATTAAACTATTCCTAATCTCCTTGTCATCACAATATATGTGCCTAAGCATTGTAGTTCATGAGTAAGTTTTCAGGATTATTATTTCTTTATAGTTTATTATGAATAATAATATAATATTTTTATAATACTCATTGAATATTACAAATATTGGCAAATTATTTTCCTAAGTAGGAAGCAGCTGTTAAAATTTTTGTTACAATTTAGCATCTTAAATATATATGCTGTATTCTATATTCTCTCTTGGGTGTATTTTATCTTCTGATACTTAGCAGATGTGCAAATGCACCCATATTTTAGAAACTTTTGCTTTTACTCTAATTTTACCAGTAAGTTTCTTACTAAAATGTATTACATATTCAGCTTAATTTCAGATACAAATAATCTTTGTCTCAATGATTTAGTGAAGCCATTTCTAAAATGGCAGCTTAAATATTAGTACTCAATTTTGTTTTATATATATATATATATTTACTTTTGTACCTGTAGTAAGGGAATAATAAACAGTTTATCAAAAATATCCAAGATGGTGGCAGCCTGCACAGATGCATTTTGAACATGGGGGAAACAGCTATAACACCACAGAGTTATAAGACGCTGTGCAATAATCTGAGTGGGGAGAACCCACTGGGTTTCACCCAGTTACCCAGGGACTGATAAAAGTTCCTGGGTGAGACTCTCCTCTCTCGGACATTCAGAAAAAAAGACCAGCAGAAACCGCAGAAGCCGCTGACTCTGGGAAGCAGGAGAATCGTCACCAAGAGAAGGACCCAGGTACGACCCGGTCAAATACCCAGTGAGCAGCTCCGAACCTCAGACAGGGTTACTCACCAGCCTCCTGGGCTCCAAGATTTCACGCAGGCATTCTGACGCCAAGGGAAAGATCTGCAGAGCCACAGGAATGGATACATTCTCAGCAGAATCATTGTGGCCATGGGCCACAGCATGTTCTGAGATGAGGCGCAGTAGGACCACAGTGGAGTGGCAGTCAGGATACTCAAGCATATTTGGGCTTCCCCAGAGGGATCTTGGACATACAGACCCCTCTATTGGATTTGCAGTCACTGGGAAGAACACTGCAGCTAGACAGAGCAGAGGATTTGCTTCCGGCAGCAGGCACCAGTGCAGTGCCCTGGGCCTTGGAGGATAGCAGTCCTAATTTACAGGATCCACAGGACAGCTCCAGCATCCAAATTGAGTCCAGAAGAGACATAGGAGCAGTGAGATCAGAGCTGGCAGAAAGGCAGGTGGCCAGGTTGGAAGGCGGCTTGGATTTCCACTGGGTCCAAGCTCTGGACAGGTTGTGGGGTTTATGTCAGACCCCTTTGCTAGTGCTGACTCCTCTGGCAGGAAACCAGCTCTTCAGCATATATAGTTCCACCCCTGGAGCAGTGAATTATTGGCCTAGGTGCACTGCTGAGTGACTTAGACTACAAGGGCTTAGTGCTTAGGGCCTAGAGGCATAGAGGTGCCCTGGGGACCATCTAGATAGGTGGAAGCACATCTGGGCTTGCCTAGTAGGGGCAACAATGTACTCAGTACTGGAAATATAGACACTGAAGGATTGGGGTCTCCAGATATGAACACTGAGCACCTCCCACTGAAAAACTGTACAACCTCCTTGTCGGATCCTTTTAGGTCTCCAGCTGGTGGACTCAACCCCCAAACTTAGGACCTTCAGAGTTCACAGCATCTGTGCCTGGACACCTAGGAGCATACCAACAGAGCCACTACACACTGAATACCCAGGCTACAACACAGAGAGCTCTGACTTGGGAGCAGTGAACCAATCCCAGGCCATTGCTCATTGCCTGGGAGATGTGGGCTGTACCAGATCACAGTGCTTCTGGCTATTAGATGCACATTGATCCTGACAATCTGCTGAGAACAGCTTGGGAGGACCACAAACACAGTCAGGGGAGCTACAGCTCCAGCCAACAGTCTATGACCTACCAACCTGCACCATCATCTATACAGAGACCAGTTGTATCCCAGGAACCTGCAGGAACACATCCCACCACAACCTCTGACATGCATCCCCAACTGGACACAAAAGGAAGGGGTGAGCACTGGGAGACACACTGAGAAGAAACCTCCACACAAGGCCCCATTGAGCATGTGGAGAGCTACAGATCACCAAGCTATACGATATCTACACCAAAGCCCCCTTCTTGGCAGCAAACCCAGAAGGCAGCAAAAACAAACAGCTAAGAACAACCAAAGGGCTAAAGGTCAGCAAAAGAACAGATCCAACAAAAGTCATGGAAATATGACTCAAACAAAATGCAGCTATATTAGTACAAGCCCTGACCACTCCACCAGAGCAAAAACACATGAAAATGATGAAAAATCTATATTCTGGAAAATGATAGAGTCCTTTCAAGAAGAAATTAAATCTCTGAAGTAATTCAAAGATTCCACAATTTTACAGGTGAAAGCAGTGGAGAATACCATTAGAGTTCTCCAAGCCAAAGTGGCTCAACTTGGACAGGAAAGAGACAGGCATCAAGCAAATTGAAGGAGGAAATGTAAAAAATGACTAAAATGCTTCAAGACTTGAAAGTGGAAGTAGAAGCAATAACGAAAACACAAACAGATAAGAATGGAAGTGGAGAACCAGGGGAAGAGAACAGGAAATATACATACATGAGTATCAAAAATAGGATACAAGAGATGGAAGACAGGATCTCAGGCATGGAAGATTTGATGGAAGAAATCAGTACAACAACCAAAAAATGAGAAATCTAAAAAAGTCCTCACCCATAACATCCAAGGAATCAAAGACTCAATGAAAACATGGAACCTAAGAATTATAGGCATAGAGGGAAGAGAATACTCCCAACTCCAAGGTACAGGAAATATCTTCAAACAAAATCATAGAAGAAAACTTCCCAAACCTAAAGAGAGAGATGCCAATAAAATTCCAAAAGGCTTACAGAACACCAAACAGAATAGACCAGAAAAGAAATTCTTCACTCCACATAATAATTGAAACTCCAAATGAACAGAACAAAGAAAGAATATTAAAATCTGTAAGAGAAAATGGTCTAGTAACATATAATGGCAGACCCATCAGAATTTCACCTGACTTCTCCTCAGAAAATTTAGAAGCCAAAAGGGCCTGAGCAGACATCCTACAAACCCTGAGAGAAGATAGGTGCCCAGCCAGACTACTATACCAGGCAAAATTCTCTATCAACATAGATGGAAAAAAAAACCCAAGATATTTCATGACAAAATCAAATTTAAACAGTATCTACCCACAAATCCAGCCCTACAGAAAATTTTAGAAGGAAAACTTCAACCCAGAGAAGATTAATACACCCAAGAAAACAGAGGAATCAAAAAACTCCACTATAGCTAAACTAAAAGAAACATACAACCACCACCTACACCAAAATAATAGGAAATAACAACCTTTGGTCATTAATATGCATCAACATCAATGGACTCAACCCCCCAATAAAAACACACAGGCTTACAGAATTGATTTGTAAACAAGACACATCATTTTGCTGGATTAAAAAAAAAATGCATCTCACTAACAAAGATAGATGCTACCTAAAGGGCTGGGAAAAGTTTTCCCAAACAAATGGACCCAGGAACCAAGCTGGAATAGCCATCTTTATCAAATAAAATAGACTTTCAAGTGAACTTAATAAAAAAGATAGAGAAGGGCATTACATACTCATTAAAGGAAGTATTCATCAAGAGGATATCTAAATATTGAATATCTATGCCCCAAATACACAGACACCAATATTTGTAAAAGAAACTCTTCTAAAGCTTAAACCACACATTGGTCCCCACACATTAGTAGTGGGAAACTTCAACATCATACTCACAACATGTACAGGTCATCAAGACAGAAAACAAACAGAGAAATAATGAGCCTACCAGAAGTCATGAAACAAAACGAGCTTACAGATATTTACAGAACGTTTCACCCAAACACAAAAGAATACATCTTTTTCTCAGCACAACAGAGAACCTTCTCCAAAATCATCCACATAGTAGGACACAAAGCAAGACTCAACAGATACAAGAAAATAGAAATAACCCCGTGTGTATTATCAGACTACCATGGAATAAAGCTGGATTCAACAACAATAGAAATAACAGAAACCTACACACTCATGGAAACTGAACAAATTTTTACTGGATGACTACTGGGTCAGGGAAGAAATAAATAAGGAATTCTAAGACTTGTAAAAATCCAATGAAAATGAAGGCACAACATACCCAAACCTATGGGACACAATGAAAGCTGTGCTACAAGGAGAGTTCCTAGCACTAAGTGCCTTTAAAAAGAAAATTGTGATAGCTCATATTAGCAAATTAAGAGATGAACTGGAAGAATTGGGGGGAAAAAAAGGAACCAAACACTCCCAAGATGAGCAGAAGGCAGGAAATCATCAAACTTAAGGCTAAAATAAACAACTTAGAAAAAAAAAAAGAACA
Source organism: Lophiomys imhausi (assembly GCA_907164525.1). Taxonomy (NCBI): domain Eukaryota; kingdom Metazoa; phylum Chordata; class Mammalia; order Rodentia; family Muridae; genus Lophiomys; species Lophiomys imhausi. The sequence continues at coordinate 6,084,959 of CAJQZJ010031536.1, forward strand.
ATACAAAGAATCAATGAAACCAAGAGTTGATTGTTTGAGAAAATCAACAAAATAGACAAACCCTTAGCCAAATTAACTAAAAGGCAGAGAGAAAACTCAACACCAACAAAATCAGAAATGAAAATTAAGAAATAACAACACTAAAAATGACATACCAGTGGCTGCCTGGACAGTTCCCATTTTCTCTCCATACACTACAGCATCAATCTTCAGCCATTTGGCCCCATTTCTCTGACAGACATTGGTTGTAGAGCAGGAATTATGAAGGACTTACCTACCCTGTCTTGGCAGAGCTAGGCTGTCGACTTACCTGCTTCCAAGTTTTGTCCTTTTTGG
>CAJQZJ010031536.1:6090294-6197361 GCA_907164525.1 Lophiomys imhausi
AAGAAATAACAACAGACATTGAGGAAATCCAGAGAATCTTTAGGTCCTACCTTGAAAATCTGTACTCCACCAAATTAAAAACCTAAGCAAAATGGCCAATTTTCTTGATAGTTCCCACCTACCAAAGTTAAATCAAGATCAGGTTAACAGATTAAAGAGCCCTATAACCCCTAAGGAATTAGAAACAGTCATTAAAAATCTCCCATAAAAAAAAAGCCCAGGATCAGATGGTTTCAGCACAGAATTCTACCAGACCTTCAAAGAAGAGCTAATACAATACTCTTCAAACTCTTCCACAAAATAAAATCAGAAGGAACACTGCCAAACTCTTTCTATGATGCCACACAAAGACCCTGATTCTTAAACCACACAAAGACCCAACAAAGAAAGAGAACTTCAGACCAGTCTCACTCATGAACATAGATACAAAAATACTTAATAAAATACTGGCAAACCAAATACAAGAACACATCTAAAGGATCATACACCATGATGAAGTAGGTTTCATCGCAGGACAGCATCTTCAACATATGGTGCTGGTTTAACTGGATGTTGACATGTAAAAGAACAAAATTATACCCATACTTATCACCTTGTAAAAACTTAGGTCGAAGTGGATCAAAGATCTTAACATAAGTCTGGACACACTAAATCTACTAGAAGAGACAGTGGGGAAAACCTTAGAACTTATCGTCACAGGTGACAACTTCCTGAACAGAACACCAACAGCTCAGGATCTAAGACCAACACTCAATAAATGGGACCTCATGAATCCGAAATGCTTCTGTAAGTCAAAAGACACTGTCATTCGAACAAAATGGCAGCCTACAGATTGGTATAAAATCTTCACCAACCCCACATCTGACAGAGGGCTAATATCCAAAATTTACAAAGGACTCAAGAAATTAAATGCCAAGAAACCAAATAATCCAATGAAAAAATGGGGAACAGAACTAAACAAAGAATTCACAAAGGAGGAATCCCTAATGGCTGAGAAACACTTGAAGAAATGCTCAGCATCCTCAATCATCGGAGAAATGCAGCTCAAGACAATTCTGAGATTCCATCTCACACCTGTCAGAATGGTTAAGATAAAAAGCTCAAATGACAGCACATGCTGGGGAGGGTGTTGAGAAAGGGGGAACTATCCTCCATTGCTGGTGGGAGTGCAGACTTGTGCAACCACCATGAGGGTCAGTCTGGAGATATCTTAGAAAACTTGGAATAGCTCTGCCTTAGGACCCAGCCATGTCACTTCTGGGTATACATCCAAATTATTCCTCACCAAATCACAAGGAATTTGCCTCATCTATATTCATAGCAGTCTTATTTTAATAGCTAGAAACTGGAAACAACTCAGATGTCCCTCAACTGAAGAATGGATTAAAAAAACTGTGGTACATCTACAGGATGGAATACTACTCAGCTATTAGAAACAATGAACTCATGCAATTTGCAGACAAATGAATGGAACTAGAGAAGTTCCTCCTGAGTGGGCTACCAGACTCAGAAGGATGCACATGGCATCATTTAACTTATAGTTGTTTTTTAGCCATATAGTACAAGGAATGCACCAAAGGGAACATGAACATACATTTTTTTTTCTTGTCACTTTTCCCTAGTGGTGCTGCCTTGTAGGATCCCAGTGTATGAGGAGGTTCTTGGCCCTCATATGACTGCTGAACTGGGGCAGGGGACTATTATGTAGGGACACTGCACTCCAGAGGAGTGTGATGGAAGGGACAGTGTATAGAGTGTGGGAGGGCAGTCCTGGGAGGGATGGAAAAGAGGACACTGTGATAGAGATATAACCTGAAGTCATAAATAAATATTTTTAAAATAACGAAATAAATACGTTAAAAATGAACAAAAATAAAATAAATAATTTATCATGTTGATTTTTATGACTTAGTGCTCTAATATTTTTACATTTTCTCTATTGTCTTAATTTCTGTATCGGCTAGCCAGCTTATTTTTCTTCTGTATGAATTACCATGTCAAAATATTATCAACATGTATTTGCTTGAATGGACTTTTATTCTTTCATTATAAGGTATGTACTTTATCTGAAATATTTTTTCCTATACACACAATTGCATCTCAGTATCAGATATTCTTTGATTCATCAACATCTGTATTATTTAGAGATTTTTCATTTATTTATTTTAATATTCCATACATGAAAGTCATTTTATGCTTTTTGTTAACTTAGAATTTTTATTGTGTTTATTCAAAATCATTTTATATTATATTCCTTTTAGAACGGTCACTTTTTTACAATAAAATGTATCTATAAGTTACTATATTCTGTGTTATTTTAGAATGTGCGATTATCCTTTCTGGTATGTTTGTTGTACAAACATACAAAAGACTATTTTCTATTTGTACTTGTGTTATCTTGTTTTATTACCCACAGAATTTGTTTGCAAGTCTTCCCAGAGAAAACAAGATATGTCCATGTAGAGTCTTTAAAGTACAACTCTATTGGATGAGCCTACATACAATTAAATCTTAAATTGATAAAAGAACTAAATGTCATTAATGAAGTTCTATACATAATAGAAGAAAACATAATAGCATATTTCAAGCCAAGCTATGGACAGTTATTTTCTGAGAAAGACTCCAGAAATATAGAGACAAGGACAAATATTGACAAATAAGGTAGTCAACAACAACAAAAAATCAAAACCAAAATAATATATTTCCCAAAACATGGGGAACAAGTGTTTTGAGTTAAAGCTTATAGAACATTAATTGCTGCTTGTAACCACATGCCAAATGTTGATGAGCATTTAGAACAAAGGCAATATTTAAAACAAGGCTGTTGGCACTGCTATGTGCCATCTATATAACTATACTGTTATTTCTAGTAAAAACTGCAGTTATTTCATAGTGTATAGCCAGTATGAAAACCAGCAAAGATGCTGCTCAAAACTGTAAGCTTAATCAATTAGTGAGACAATGTAAGGTTTCCCCTATTGACATTGACATATGAGCTGGTATTGTTATTATGCTCATATTATTCAGGAAATCTCATGGTTTAAAGTTTACTGGTACATGTTCCCTGTCCTATCTATATGAAAAGCAAAAGTTGTTAACAGCCCTTGAGAGAGGGAATCCTCTTTGCTTTTAGTGATGAACACCAACATATATACTCCAGTCCTAAATATTCAGCTCTGGACACATACATACATGAAGAGATATTAATGGACTTAGTAGATTATAAAAATATGTGCAACACACATGCATACACACACATATATGCATATCTTATATATGTGTTTATATGTATTTATGCATATGAGAGTAATAATAATAAATGTTCATGAATTTGGGTTAGAGGGAGAACATGTAAAAATAACTTTTATTTGGCAGATGTAGTTGTCATCTTGGAGGATTATTGATGAATAAGCTATAGCTCTTTCTTAACTATGGCTGTCTGGCTCAACTCAGCTGTTGTGGATCAAATTCCTCTTCAAATTGACTAATTTAATTTGGTTTCTCTCACCTCCTTACTGAATTGCTCTGAAACTATCTCTGTGAATTTGTTCTAGTCTTCTGGTTCCTTCTTATTCTCTGGCTTCAATTGTCTATGCAGGCATTCACAAACGAACTTGACTCCACTGCACTACATTCATGCAACTGACTCCCTGCTGACTGCCAACTGACTGACCTCAACTCAACTCAACTCTACTCACTTCTCCACTTAATTTTCTCTACTCTACTCATTTCTACTGTACTATCATCTCTGCTGAACTTTTACTATACTCTACCATACTGTCTTCTCTACTCTTTCTCTCTCTCTCTACTGCACCCTGCTATGTTCTCTGAACTCTACTGTACTGTTCTTAAGTAGCTCTCTTTCCTGTTTGTTCTCCTGAGAGTTGGGTGTAACATATCTCTGATTTTGTAAAATCTTTCTCTGATTTACAGTTACTTTGTGTTCCCCTCAATTAGATGTCATTTTCAAATATGAGTGTTTCCTTCTCCTAAACAACCTTTACCTATTTGTTAGTGATTAAAGGTGTGTATCTAGGGTGTGCCAATATTCTAGCCAGATTATATTGTAATCCAGGGCATGTCTGTGATCTGGAGGGATCACATAGACCTAGAAGGTCTTTGGATGGATTCTCCTGTAAGGGCAACCATTTTGATGGATAAAAATTCTTCTACAAGGAAGTATGAAAATAAGAGGGAGGTGTAGAAGTTAAAGTGCTCATGTGTGACTTAAAATATTTTCCTGTTTTCTACTTTCCACGGTTACAGAAAATAGTATTTAAAATTCCTTGGGGGGCAATGAAAATCTTCTACATTCCTGAAACATCTGTGAACTACAACAATGGCTTGCATGGGAAGATATCCAAAATGGTGCAATAAGTGTCATTCACAAGTCTGTGACAACCAAGAGTTGTTTGATCTTAAGATTCCTTTAACAGGAGAGAAATTATACGTCATATCGGAAACCTCATCAAGTTTCCATAGTTAGTGAGGCAATTGTCTTAGAAAAAAAAACCAGTCCTTCTATTTGGGTAGATATTTCCTTATTATATTACAAATATTATCTTTATATGCACAGATAAGTATAGCTTCCTTTCCTCATGAAAGAATTTTCTCTTTGAAGAAAATAGTAACATCACAAAAAGCTAAAATAAAACAAACAAATGAAAAACCTGGAAACAATGCTGAGATCAAAAGATCAAAGGATTGTGGAGAGGTCAGCCCCATTGGAAATATCACAGATCAATCTATAGCACAGAGAACATCACAGAAGAGTGGGAGAAAATATTATATGAGTGAAAATACTAGGAAGTCTGCAGTGGATAATCTCTCTTAGTATAAGTAGTTGAGTGAACTACTTGAGTTGTTAATAAAACTCAATTTAATCAAAACTCAATTTAATAAAATTAAATCATCATTTTTCAATCCTTTAAACAACATGATTAATTTCAGCTACTATACGTTTTCCTATTTATGTTAACCCCAAATATATTTTCTATGTTACATATAGTCTCTTGTGTATTCAAAATGCTCTATTGAGCTTGGCATAAGTTACTGAGCAAAAATATATTACCTATTTAATTATGAATAAATTGTTTTTTTCCTACAATTCTAAATAGCAAATGAAAGTAACGCATTTTTATTACTGTGAAATTTTGCTCTGCTTACTCCAAAATTAAATTAACATTCCACAAAGATTTATGCTTATGAGTGAAAATTGATTTGTGGGCTATAACTCTAGTTCATAGAATAAGCCATTTTCCTAGTTTGTACTAGGCCCTGGGTTCAACAACCAAAATTGCCAAAATATATCTTGTAGGTGTTATTTTAAGCCTCATGCTATTTGTGACCAAGTAATGTTTATGTATGATTGCCTTATACCTAACATTTTTGACAGAATACTGCTGATAATGGTCACTTTCTTTTTCTTTTCTTCTTTTTTTATATTTATTTTTACTTCAAGTTACATCTCTATCACAGTAACCTCTCTCCACCCCTCCCAGTCCTACCCTCATACCTTCTTCACCCTCTCCCACCTATCCTACTCCTCTGGAGTGTGTTGCCCCTACATATCAACCACCCTCAGTTCAACAGTCATATGAGGGCTAAGAGCTACCTCTTGCACTGGGTACTTACATGGCAACTTCATTAGGACAAAGTGTCCCACTAGCAGGTGATAAGTTCTATGTTCCTGTTCCTTTTGGTGTGTGGGTTGTAGGATGACTATCCTGTACTAAATGACTAAAATGCAGTTATAAGTGAATAGATGTCATGTGCATCTTTCTAAGTCTGGGTTTGTTCACTCAGGATGAGATTTTCTAGTTCCATCCATTTGGCTGCAAATTGTATGATTTTCTTGTGTCTGATAGCTGAGTGGTATTCCATTGTGTAAATGAACCACGTCTTTTTTTTTTTTTTTAATTCATTCTTTGGATGGGGACATCTGGGATGTTTCCAGGTTCTAGCTATTATAAATAAAGCTGCTTGTACAACCACTATGGATATCAGTCTGACAATATCTTAGAAAACTTGGAATAACTCTACCTCAAGACCCAACCATACCACATCTGGGTATACATCCAAACGATTCCTCACCAAACCACAAGGTCATATCCTCATCTACGTTCATAGCAGATTTATTGGTAATAGCTAATGGTCACTTTCTAAGAAAGATTTGTTTACATTTGTTAATTTCTTTATCTTATTTTTCTCCTAATGTGTACTTCACACATTCACTAGTAGACACACTTGTCAGTTTTCATACAAATGAAATTTCTAAACAAAATAAAAGATTCCTATTGTCTCAGGTTTTTACTGGGTACTGTAAAGATACTTTTCAAAATATGATAACATAATTCATAAATCTTAGTGCATGTGAATAATTCAAGCCTATCTTTTACATATTTTGATGTTTAGCATTAAGACATGTACAATTCTAAGAGATTTAAAACTATTTTTATTGAAAGGTGAATATTAAAAGTAACTTTCTAAATCTATAGGAAACAGAACTTTAGTGAATCACATTTGAACATGACCTTTTTCAATCTATGTCCATATGAATTTAATTTGTTGAGGTGTGGAAGCATGGTGTCCAATTGTTTAATATCATTTCAATCATTTATTTGATTGATTCATGAAACTTGGATTTCAAAATAAAAGGGGTCATTGTTAAATATAAGGATACTTTTTTTTACAAAACAGTTTATATACAACTTACATGGGTTCTGTAAATTTGTGTGCATTCTCAGATCTTAGCAGAGTATTTAATTTTCTGTCTCTGAACATAAATTCCTATTTTTTCATAACTTGATAGCAAATCATATGGCGAAAGTTAAAATTTTCACTCCTATACTTGTGTCTACTATGCATGCACACATAAACACACCACGTATATAACTGATCTGGATTCCAATTTGCCCCAGAAGTTATGTACCCCAAATTAGCAGATGTATGTATGTTTCCCAAACTAGCAAGGTGGTTCTTCTATGAAGTGTGTGTTCTTAGTGTTTCTGGGATACTATTAGAATTTACAGTGTATTCCTTCTGAATCTTATTGTCTCTCACAATGTCTCCATGTGGACAAAGTCATTAAATCTCTTCTGAACTTATCTATGCTTAAATTGCTTCAACTTATCCTCTTGAGCAAAAAGACTCCTGAGTGTTTATCCAGGTTAACAATTAATTGCTTCATGGCCTCGCAGATTCAATTGTATACCCACCTATTTCTCTTTACTTGTAAAACAATAAAATTTTCAGCTTGACTTTAGCAAAAAAAAAAAAAAAATGGAAATAATGACATGTGAACTAAATGTAGTTTGTTCTAAGCCATCTCTTACCACTGGTAACCAAAAGTTAATTAATTAGTGGGATAGAATTTGTAGAACATATGTAGTTTGATTTTAAGGATGGCATCATTGTAAATGTCTCCCTTTAAGAAACATCCAGCATAACACTTTAGATATTCTACCTCCCTGTCTGAGGGAACAACAGTTTTCTGACAAGATGTAGAATTCAGTTGATTACATAGAATTATTCTTCATGAGTTTCAATTAAGAGTTTTTGTATTTTTCTAAAATATGACAAAACTAAGTTACAAGGATTATTTCAGTACAAATAATTTACTTTTACATCTATTGAATAGTTTCATTTCCACATTTTAATTATACATAACCAGGTGAAAAATAAGTTAACAAAGGAGACTGTAAAAGACAGTCATACAAAACTTAGTACAGAAATATATGATTTTTTTGATAACAAGATTAATAAAATGAAAAATTTAAGTTTAGAAGTTAGCTAATATAAAATAGGGTTCCTTAAATTTCTAAATTTCTCCATGAGCTGTCTGAACAATTTACAAAGTTTAATGGAAAAATAGCAATGTAAGTTAATATTTGCTAAATAACTACTTAAAATTGAATTTTACTACTTAGAATTATGATTGTCAATCAAAGCTTCAAAAATACCTTCTAACACTGAAATGGAGTTGTCTATTAATCACTGAAGTCAGTATCTGCCTTCTGCTGCATGAAACCCACCTACCTTTAAATTAGGTAAAGCTGAGTCAAGTGAGAGCTGAGGAAACTCTTATGTTAATGTCTTCACAAATGTAATTGTAAATATCTTTTTTTTTTTTTTTTTGAGACAGGTACATTCTCTATGCTGCCTAGCTGTCCTGGAACTCACTCTGTATACCAGGCTGGCCTCAGATTCACAGAGCTCAACTTCCCTCAGCCTCCCAAGTGCTGTGATTAAAGTGGGCACCACTACTCCCAGGGTGTAAATGACAATATAAATGCAAATGTAATTTAAAGACAGACATGTAAAATGAACATTGATTAAATTTGTACAAATTGTGCCACTAGGCTTGTTCTCTACACATATCAAGTACAAGATTTTTTCCCCCATTTCTATTAGTAGTTTTATAGATGCTCTATTCCAAAAGAAGGGACTATAATTACTGTCGCGTCCCCCTGACCAGCAGGAAAGACACAAACACGATTCTTCTTCAAGCAGTTTATTCAGGAACCTTGTACATCCGCTTCTCCTCAGCTTTCTTCTCTCTTCCCCCAAGCCCTTACATGCCTACTCAAACCCAATCAGATCATGCCACCTAGCGATCCAAGATAGGCTCACAAAAGGAGGAAGCACACCAGGCTAGGCAGCCGCTACCAAGTAAGGCTTGTTTAGAGCTAAGCTTGAGCTTTCTGGCATTAAGCCAGGCACCATCTTAGGGTTGTGGCTCCCCACAAAATACAAAAACCCTTAATATCTGTTCTGTTTCATTCCACTACTGAATCATGTGATAAAACTTCTAAGATTAGAAAAATGGTTAGATTTTAACTTTACTAATCTTATACAACTTACATATTATTACTAACCTCTGGTTCACAATCAGTGTGCCCATAAACAGTACAGACTATTTCTGAGGAATAAATGAGGCTTTCTTTCTCGTTCTTTTGCAATTTTGCAGAAATTATTATTTTTATAAGAAAAACTGAATTACTGACATAGGCTTTCAACCTTTAAAGTTATTGGTGACAGTAACTTTACAATTATACAAACCAGTGAGAGACATGGGGGAGATAATAGTATCCACTAGCCAATTTAGCTAATATGACAAATTCAATGTTCATTGAAAACCTTGTCTCAGAATGTAAGGTGATACCACTGACATCCAACATCTATAGTTTTATGCACTATAAATCACACCTACAAACACGCATACACACACACACATATACACTACATGCATATACTCTGACACAAACTAAATATTAAATTGAATAGATGACTCCACTTGGAGTACCACATTTTTAAAAAAAATATTTATTTATTACTTCAGGTTACATCTCCATCACAGTGTCCTCTTTCCACCCCTCCCAGTCCCGCCCTCCCACACTCTACCCCCTATTCCTTCCATCTCACTCCTCCAGAGGGGAGTGTCCCTACATAACAGTACTCCGCCCCATTTCAGCAGTATATGAGGGCCAAGAGCCTCCTCATACACTGGGGACCTACAAGGCAGCACCACTAGTGAAAAGTGTCTCATTGACAGGAAAAAAAAATGTCTATGTTCATGTTCCCTTTGGTGCATTGGTTGTTGTATAGTTATCCTGTACTATATGGCTAAAATCCAACTATAAGTGAATAGATGCCATGTACATCCTTCTGAGTCTGGATTAGCTCACTCAGGATGAGCTTCTCTAGTTCCATCCATTTGGCTGAAAATTGCATGATTTTGTTGTTTCTGATAGCTGAGTAGTATTCCATTGTGTAGATGTACCACAGTTTTTTTAATCCATTCTTTGGTTGAGGGACATCTGGGTTGTTTCCAGTTTCTGCCTATTACAAATAAGGCTGCTATGATCATAGATGAGGAAACTTCCTTGTGATTTTGTGAGGAATCATTTGGATGTACACCCAGAAAGTGATATGGCTGGGTCCCAAGGCAGAGCTATTCCAAGTTTTCTAAGATATTGCCAGACTGACCTCCATAGTAGTTGCACAAGCCTGAACTCCCACCAGAAATGGAGGAGAGTTCCCCTTTTTCCACATCCTCGCCAGCATATGAAAGAAGTCAAATTATCCCTATTTGCAGAGGATATGCTAGTATACATAAGCGGCCCCAAAAATTCCACCAGAAAACTCTTACACCTGATAAACACCTTCAGCAAGGTGGCTGGATACAAAATTAATTCTAAAACCCAGAAGCACTTTTTATACAACAAATAAATGGGCTGAGAAAGAAATTAGAGTAACAACACCCTTCACAATAGCCACAAAAATATAAAATACCTGGGTTAACTCTAACCACGCAAGTGAAGACCTGTATGACAAGAAATTCACATTCTTGAAGAAAGAAATTGAAGAGGACATCAGAAGTTGGAAAAAATCTCCCATGCTCATGGATAGGTAGGATAAACATAATAAAAATTGCCATCTACCAAAATCAATATACAGATTCAATGCAATTCCTATCAAAATACCACCACAATTATTTATAGACCTGGAAAAAGCAATTCTAAACTTCATATGGAATAACAAAAAACTCAGAATAACTAAATCAATCCTGTACAAAAAAAAAAAAATATGGAGGTATCACCATCCCAGATTTCAAGTTGTACTACAGAACAATAGTAATAAAAACAGCATGGTACTGGTATAGAAACAGACCAGTGGATCAATGGAATTGAATTGGAGACCCAGAAATGAATCCACACACCTATGGTAACTTAATTTTTGACAAAGAAGCCAAAACTGTACAATGGAAAAAGGACAGCATTTTCAACAAATGGTGCTGGTTCTACTGGATGTCAACATGTAAAAGAATGAAATTAGACCCATACTTATCACATTGTACAAAAATTAAATCCAAGTTCAAAGACCTTTACATAAGGCTGGAAACCCTAAATCTACTAGAATAGAAAGTGGGAAAAACCCTCAAACTCATTAGCACAGGTGACAACTTCCTGAACAGAACACCAACAGCTCAGGGCCTAAGACAAACAATCAATAAGTGGGACCTCATGAAACTGAAAAGCTTCTGTAAGGCAAAATCACTGTCATTCAAACAAAACGGCAACCTACAGATTGGGAAAAAAATCTTTGCCAACCCCACATCTGGCAGAGGGCTAATATCCAAAATTTATAAAGAATTCAATAAATTAAAAGCCAAGAAACCAAATAATCCAATCAAAAAATGGGGAACAGAGCTAAACAGAGAATTCACAAAGGAGGAATTCCTAATTGCTGAGAGACACTTGAAGAAATGCTCAGCATCCTTATTCATCAGAGAAATGCAACTTAAGATGATTCTGAGATTCCATCTCACACCTGTCAGAATGGCTAAGATCAAAATTACCACAGTTTTTTTTTTTTTTTTATCCATTCCTCTGTCAAGGGACATTTGTGTGTTTCCAGTTTCTAGCTACTACAAATAAGGCTGCTATGTGGTTTGGTGAGGAATCATTTGGATGTATACCCAGAAGTGGTATGGCTGGGTCTTGAGTTAGAGCTATTCCAAGTTTTCTAAGATATCGCCAGACTGATTTCCACAGTGGTTGTACAAGCTTGCACTCCCACCATCAATGGAGGAGGGTTCTCCTTTCTCCACACCCTCGCCAGCATGTGCTGTCATTTGAGTTTTTTATCTTAGTCATTCTGACAGGTGTTAGATGGAATCTCATAGTCATCTTGAGTTGCATTTCTCTGATTAATGAATGAGAGAAGCTCATCCTGAGTGAGCTAACCCAGGCTCATAAGGATGCACATAGCATCTAGTCACTTATAATCAAAAGTTTATATTACTAACTTCATAAAAATCCTAGTTAATAGCCAGGCATGGTAGTGCATGCCTTTAATCCCAGAACTCGGGAGGCAGAGGCAGGCGGATCTTTATGTGTTCGAGGCTAGCCTGGTCTACAAACTGAGTCTAGGACAGCCAGGGCTCTTACACAGAGAAACCCTGTCTTGAAAAACAAACAAACAAAAAATCCTAGTTGATAAATTTACTCATTAAATAATGACAAAATCAAAACAAAACCCTGTAACTGTTTCTAGCCAATAGTTCATTTCTTCATTTTTGAAGGGTAGATTCATTTGACTTTCTCTTTAGGAAATCTCATTCACACATGTTTTCTATACAATATGAACAATGTGCAATAGGATTCAGGAAGTGCCATTTTGTATATTTGAAAAAATAATAGGAACAGAAGAACCAACTCTTTAACAGTAGAAAAAAATATCTAAATCATTTCAGAATCTCAACCCATTGGCTCCTTAGATTTTTTTAGAACTTTGTGGCAGGGAGTATGTAACATAATACTTTGATATCTGAGCACCCAGCCAAACAATGGCTCACACTGCGCATGTTGATTCTTCACTGAAAAGTAGCTGATTTGAGAAGCCTACATAAAATGTGAGATATGACCTTTGCCACTCTGGTATTGTTTCTGAATTTTCATATTGGCTAGTTGTAAATTCCGGTAAATATATATCCACTCATGCTGTAAGCTGGCTTGAGAACAGTGGGCAACAATTTCTCATCAAAAAATAACAACAACATCAGCAACAAGTAAATTGCAATAAGCTTTGCTATTGACTAAATCATAATTTTTCCCCAAAACTATTCTTTTTTTAACCAATCTAACAGTGGTTGGTTAAATAGCCATGTGTCTGTGTGTTCTGTGTGTGTGTGTACTTTCATTTATCAAAGACATGTATATTAAATAAGTATACATACAGATATATATTTTGATACATATCCATATTTGTGCATACTTGGACATTTATATAATATAATATATATAGTCAAATATAACAGTAACAAAAATGTTGTTCTGTGTGTATATGTGTGTGTACATATTTTATTTACTTTGTAACCCCACAATTGAAAGAACAATTTCTAGAATTATGTAGGATTTCTAAATACCTGAATAGTTTTAAAATTTTGTGTAGGGATAAGGTATATAGTAGACTGCTTACCTAGTTTGTGAAAGGACCTAAATTCTGTCTACATCACTGTAAAAAGGAAGGATGGCAAGTCAGAGGGAGAAAAGGATGGACACAGGAGGGAAGGGTACAATCTACAGAACTATGACACAAAGCTATGTTGATAGTTGTCACTTGGAGATCTGTTATTTTCTGAGGTTGAAAGGAGTGGAAGTGGATCTGGGGTAGAGAGGAGGTGGGAAAGCTGGGATAGTAGAGGAGGAGACATTGTGGTCAGAATGTATTGTATGATAGAAGAATCTATTTTGCATAAAAATTTAAAATCCTTTATAATAGTTTACTAAAAATATATACTTCAATTACTTATGTTTAACTCTCTATATAAAAATAATGGGTTGCATTCAGAGGAAGGAAAACATACCCATGCTATTTCAGAGTGTTCTCTGTACAATCTGCATTCACTGATATTCATTTTTCAAAGGCACAATATTCTATATGAAAGATTTGGCACAACCATTTCATACATTATATTATAATTTTAAAAGCCACACTGGCTTCTTCCTCTTAGTTTTGTGACTTGATTTGTTTTGTTTGTTTTCCCTAAAAGAAATATTTAAATTAACAAAAAGATACAGACAAAGGAAAGAAAGAAAAATTTCCACAAGGCTTAATTTGTTTAGAGATATAAAAGCATTAGTCACTTCCATATGTGTCCTGTCTTTGTGTCAGTTGATTTTCTGTAATGCCAGTAACTTTTACCCTCAGCACATTCTTTTCCATTATGAAAGGAAACCCTGATCCTAGCTCCAATAGTTAAAAACCATAACTCTAATTTACCAACATTAGTACTAAGATGGATTTTAGCAACCTCAAGCATTACCTCACAAACACCCTTATTTTTACCTTAATTTAACAAATTCTTTCTTAAAGATGTTGTTATTAACTGCTTGAGAGTTTTATGGAATATTTTTTGAGCATACTGATCCCTGCTCCAACATGCTCTCCACCCTGTAATTCCTTCCAATCACACGTTGAGATTTCATTTTTTTAAAGTTTATTTTAAAATTCAAGCTACATCTCCATCACAGCCTCCTCCCACTACCCCTCCTAGTACCACCCTTCTACCCTCTATCCCTTCTTCCACCTCTCCTACTCTTCTAATGTGGGGGGCCCCCACATATCAGCCCCACTCATTTCATCAGTCACATGAGGGCTAAGAGCTTCGTATTGCACTGTTGGCCTATATGGCAGTTCCACTAGGGTAAAGTGACACACTAACAGGTAACAAAGTACATGTTCCTATTCCTTTGGGCCTGTTGCTTGTAGAATAGTTATCCTGTTCTAAATGGCTAAAATCCAGTTATAAGTGAATACATACCATGTGTATCTTTCTGAGTCTTACTTAGCTCACTCAGGATGAGCTTTTCTAGTTCCATCTATTTGGAATTCACAAAAGATAAATATCTAATGGCTGAGAGACACTTGAAGAAATGCTCAACATCCTTAATCATCAGAGAAATGCAACTCAAGACAACTCTGAGATTCCATCTCACACCTGTCAGAATGGCTATGATCAAAAGCTCAAATGACAGCACATGCTAGCGAGGTTGTGGAGAAAGGGGAACCCTCCTCCATTGCTGGTGGGAGTGCAAACTTGTACAACCACTATGGACATTTCTTTCCTTCTCTCTTTCTTTCTCTCTTTCTTTCTTTCTTTCTTTCTTTCTTTCTTTCTTTCTTTCTTTCTTTCCCCTTCAAGGCTAGTGTGTGCTACCCAGCTAATCTTGGAAATGGGGATTATTCTGTTCTTTTGCAGACCAATTAGGTAGTCATATCATTGAAGTGACTCTCCCTCTCCCTGTAGCCATCAAATGGAAAAAGTTTGTCATTCAGTGCTAGAATTTCCCTCTCACCCTACCTCCAACTTGTCTTAATGTGGATTTTGTATGACTGAATCTGTTTCTTGTGCATGCTGTTCCAATCACTGAGTTTATAGATGCAACTTCCCTGTTATGTCTGGAAAATACTGTTTCCAAGATGTTCTCTACCACATTTGGGTCTTTCAAATTTTCTCCAGTTTCATCTGAAAAGATTTTTGAGTTTTGTGGGGAGGAGTGTGACATGTATGACCCATTTAGGGATGTCATTAGGAAAGACAGAACAGGCATGGAAATGACTAATGCTTTTATAGCTCTAAATAAATTAAGCTTTGTGAAAAATGTTCTTTCTTTCCTTTAGCTGTATCTTTTTGTCAATTTGAATATTTCTTTTAGGGAAAACAAAACAAATCAAGTCACAAAACTAAGAGTAAGGAGCCAGTGTTGCCTTTAAAATTATAATGTAAAATATGAAATGATTGTGCCAAGTCTTTCATATGAAATACTGTGCCTTTGAAAAATGAATATCAGTGAATTCAGATGGTACAAAGAACACTCTGAAATAGCATGGGTATGTTTTCCTTCCTCTGAATGCAGCCCATTATTTTTATGTTAAGGTTAAAGCCAAATAGAGTTAAACATAAGTAATTGAAGTATATATTTTTAGTAAACTAGACAGCCTTTTTCTCTGCTTTCGATAAGTTGAGGAGACAGTCTTCTGTGTTAGTTGCTCTTTCCTGCCTGGATAAGCTTATCTGATGATTCCGGAGAGATACCAAGGTGTGGGGACCCTGGAAATGGAGGCTTATGAAAATCATCTAGTTGCTGGGAAAATGACAATAACTTGTGGGAGATATCTAAGATGGCGCTGGCCAGAAGATGCTAGGGCAGAGTTAAAGCCTGACCATGGGTATAGCTGATTGGGTGAACAAGACTTCTGAGCTCTTCATCAGTGCATGATCACCATGTTACCAGGCTTGTGCTATGTGGCATGATGGGATGACCTTTAATGTGATTGGCCCACATAGCCCTACATGGAAATCCCACATTTGGTTCTGTATATAAGCCAGAGAATGAAATATTAAAAAGAGGAAATGCTTAGACATCACCCTTGTTGTGTCTGTTTGTCTTAGAAGGAAGGATGGAGGTTCAGGCGTGCAGTTCACTCTCTTTTCCCAGAGAACCCCCTTATGTGGTGACCACTGTGTTGAGGGTCACCACACCAAGGTCTTTGAGTATAACACTTCATTTTAGGATCATTTTAATGCTATGTCAATTTAACAGAATGATCATATTGGTTTCTGCCCTAATGCCTATAACTGATCTAGCTACAGGTGTTTGGTCCCTTTAACTGTGCCAAATATGTGTTCCATTTCATCGACTGGACATTAGATCAAATCAGAAAGTGATTAACAAAGTCTTATACAGACAGTCTTATTTTAATATTCTGTACTATTGCCTAATTTTCATAACTAAAATTATATTTATTTTACTTGATAAAAGTAGAGATTAAATAAATAAAAAACACTAAAAATGAGTATTTGCTCATAAAAAAAATCAGTAATGTCTTTCTTCTGAAGACATTTGATAAAGAATATCAATCAGGGGAGATACAAGAAAGCTCAGACAATAGAGCATTGTAGCTGAGTAATAGGTGAATGAGATTAGTCACTGTGGAGTGAATGTGATGTCCCCTACCTGATTGTGAAACACAGATTGTATTTGAATTTCCTCAGCGAACACTGAGACTGGTCACCAGGTAAAACAGCTCACGCAGTTCCCGGGAGCAACCACTGAGATCAGCCAGCTCAGTCACCCCTCGGGAGAGGAGTTTAAACTAGAGCAGATCTAGCCCACAAGTGGATTCAGCCCACAGCTCCAGCCACAGATCAGTCTGCCTGAATAAAGCCTGCACACGGACCTGTACACCCAACATGTAAAAATGACTGTCAGTGAGGGGAGAACACAGGCCCAATCACAACTCTACCTGCCTTTCTGAGGATACCTGAAAACTTCAAATTAATTAATTAATGTAGTTATTAGTAAGTACAAACTGTAATATTAGGCCAGCAGTGTGGCCGATGGAGTAGCCGGGGGCTTGGCAGAGGAGCAGGCGGCCTGGCCTGAGTGCCTTCACTGGTTGCCTAATTTATCCTGGAGAAAAGAGCCCTGGGACCAAAGGTGGCCTACACCACCTATAACCTAAACTCTGTTAATTAATATAAGTGGTTATGTGAGGCCGGTAGAATTACCAGCGGCTTGGCGGGAGATTCGCCTGGGCTCAAGGGGAGTCTGGGAATCCAACAGACCAGGACTGCTTGGACTGAGGGCCTATAAGCCGCCACAGTCTTTTCCCCAATACTTAGACATACCAAGACCTTTTAATATTTTAACACTTAGCCCTTAGCTGGGCAGACTCTCAATTAGCTACTCTAAATTAACCCCAAACCAACATGTGCCTGTGAGTACCTTTCAGAATTCTCCAGACGTCTATCTCCTTCTGTGTTTCCCAGCAGAAAGAGGAAAGAGTCTCTGTGTGTGCAGAATTCCTGCTGATCTGAGAAAGTCCTGCCTTCCTACACTCTTTCTGCCCAGCTAATTGGCCATAAGCAACTTTTATTAACCAATCAAGAGAATGCCTCAGAAGGGGCGGTAACCAGATACCAGCATTGAATTCAATGTATCAGATACCAGCATTCAATTCAATGTATCAGAAAAAATATTAGACCTTCTCTCAACAGATACCTGCCAGCTCCCAGATCCTCAGAAGATAGCCCCCTCCCCACTCCAATATCCCCTGTATATTGGTCCAATTGGGTCACAACCAGTTGAGGAGAGTGGCACCACTCTCCTTTCTGAGAACAAGTCTATTATAGGAACCTATCCACCATCTGGAAGTGGAAACCAGGATCTCAGGATCAGCCAACCCCCAGAACAGGGCGTTTTCCTGAGCTCCAAGGTCAACTGACAAAAGAAACAAATAGACAACCCCAGAGCCAAAAAGATGACAAAAGGTCAGTGTAAGAACATGGTAAAAAAACAAGACAAAGCAAACAAACAAACAAAAAGAACCAAAGCAATATGATGTCTCCAGAACCTAGCAATAATGCTATAGACAACTCTGGACACCCTAACATGACTGAAACAAAAGAAAATAACCTTAATCCTATGCTTATATTAATAATAGAAGGCTTAAGGGAAGAAGTCAAATATCTCAGGGAGCAACAACAAAATACTGCAAAAGAGGCGATGGAAATAAATAAAGTGCTTAAAGGAATGGAAGACCTGAAAAGGTAATTTGAAACAATGAAGAAAATCCAATCGAAGACATCCATAGAACTGGAAAACTTTAAGAAAAGAGTAGGAACTACGGACACTAGCATCATCAACAGAATACACGAGATGGAAGAAAGAATTACAGGCACAGAAGACAAAAATTGAAGAAATTGATACATCTGTCACAGAAAATGTCAAATCTAAAGTCCTGACACAAAACCTTCAGGAAATCAAGGACACAATAAAAGGACAAAATCTCATAATAGGAATAGAAGAAAGAAGATTCCCAGCTCCTTGGACCAGAACATAACTTCAACAAGATCATTGAAAAGAATTTCCCAAATCTAAAAAAGAGATGCCTATAACTGTACAAGAAGCTTACAGAACTCCAAATAGATTAGACCAGAAAAGAAAATCTTCCCGCCACATAATAATCAAAAAACTAGATGTACAGGATGAAGAAAAGATATTAGAAGCTGCTAGGGAAAAGTGTCAAATAACATATAATGGCAAACCTATCAGAATCACACCTGACTTGTCCTCAGAGACTCTAAAAGCCAGAAGGGCCTGAATAGATGTCTTGCAGACAC
This sequence comes from Lophiomys imhausi, assembly GCA_907164525.1. NCBI lineage: Eukaryota > Metazoa > Chordata > Mammalia > Rodentia > Muridae > Lophiomys > Lophiomys imhausi. The sequence goes on from CAJQZJ010031536.1 coordinate 6,108,986, forward strand.
TAAAAACCAACAAATGTCAGGCCAGACTACTATTCCCAGCAAAACTGTCAATCAACATAAATGGAGAAAACAAGATATTGCATGACAAAGCTAAATTCAAACAATATGTACACACAAATCCAGCTCTACAGAAGTTGTTGGAAGGAAAACTGCAAACCAAAGAGGTTAACTACACACAAGAAATCACAGGAAACAAAGCATGCCTGCAGCAAAACCAAAAGAAGAGAAGTTCATTCACACTATTTCCACCAACATCAAGATGTCTGGAGGTAGCAACACTGGTCACTAATATCTCTCAACATCAATAGACTCAATTCCCCAATATAAAGACAGGCTAGCAGAATGGATGAGAAACAGAATCCCACATTCTGCTGCTTACTTTCAAGAAACCCTCCTCAGCAAAAAAGATAGGCATTATCTCCAAGTAAAGGGTTGGAAAAAGATATACCAAGCAAATGGACCCAAGAAAAAAGCTGGAGTGGTCATTCTGGTATGCAATAAATTGGTCTTTCAACCAACATTAATCAAAAGAGATGGGGAAGGACACTACATACTCATCAAAGGAAAAATCCACCAAGATTAAATCTCAATACTGAACATCAATGCCCCAAAAGTATGACCACCCACATTCGTTAAAGAAACACTACCAAAGCTCAAATCCCATACTGAACCTCACACATTAATAATGGGAGACTTCAACACACCACTCTCACCACTGGACAGATCAATGATGCAGAAACCAAACAGAGAAATAATGAACCTCACAGATGTCATGAATCAAGTGGACCTAATTGATATCTACAGAACATTTCACCCCAAAACAAAAGAATACACTTTCTTCTCGGCACCTCAAGGAACCTTGTCCAAAATTGACCATATAGTCTGTCACAAACCAAGCCTCAACAGATACAGGAAAATTGAAATTATCCCTTGTAACTTATCAGATCATCATGGAATAAAGCTAGGCTTCAACAATAACAAAAACAACAGAGAGCTTGCAAAAACATGGAAACTGAACAACTGTCTACTCAATGATCTATTGGTCAGGAAAGAAATAAAAAAAGAAATTAAAGTCTTCTTAGAACTAAATGAAAATGAAGGCACAACATACCCAAACTTATGGGACACATTGAAAGCAGTGCTAAGAGGAAAGTTTATAGCACTAAGTGCCTTCAAAAAGAAACTGGAGAATTCCCATACTAGCCACCTAAAACCACACCTGAAAGAGCTAGAACAAAAAGAAGCAAACACTCCCAAGAAGAGCAGACCAGAGAAAATTATCAAACTTGGGGCTGAAATCAACAACTTAGAAACAAAAAGAACAATACAAAGAATCAGCAAAACCAAGAGTTGGTTCTTTGAGAAAATCAACAAAATAGACAAGCCCATGGCTAAAATAAAAGGCATAGGGAAAATACCCAAATCAACAAAATCAGAAATGAAAAGGGGAAAATAACAACAGACATTGAGGATGTCCAAAGAATCGTTAGGTCCTACTTCAAAAACATGTACTCCACAAAATTGGAAAATCTAAATGAAATGGACAATTTTCTTGATAGATTCCACTTACCAAGGTTAAATCAAGAACAGGTAAACAAATTAAACAGTCCTATAACCCTTAAGGAAATAGAAGACGTTATTAGGAGTCTTCCAACCAAAAAAAGTCCAGGGCCAGATGGTTTCAGCACAGAATTCTACCATTCAAAGAAGAACTAACACCAATATTCTTCAAACTCTTCCACAATATAGAAGCAGAAGTAATACTGCCAAACACATTCTTTGAGGCTACAGTCACCCTGATACCTAAACCTCACAAAGACCCAACGGAGAAAGAAAATTTCAGGCCAATTTCCCTTATGAACATAGATGCAAAAATACATAATAAAATACTAGCAAACTGGATCCAAGATCTCATCAAAAGTAACATACACCATGATCAAGTAGGCTTCATCCCAGGGATGCAGGGGTGGTTCAACATTAGAGAGTCCATCAATGTAATCCACCACATAACCAAGCTGAATGAAAAGAACCACATGATCATCTCATTGGACGTTGAAAAAGCTTTTGACAAAATACAGTACCCCTTCATGTTAAAAGTCTTGGAGAGATCAGGCATAAAAGGACCATACTTAAACATAATAAAGGCAATTTACAACAAGCCAATAGCCAACATCAAACTAAATGGAGAGAAACTTAAAGCATTTCCTCTAAAATCAGGAACAAAGATAGGCTGCCCACTCTCTCCGTATCTCTTCAACATAGTACTTGAAGTTTTAGCTAGAACAATAAGACAAATAAAGGAGATCAAGGTGATACAAATTGGAAAGGAAGAAGTCAAAGTATCCCTATTTGCAGATGATATGATAGTATATATAAGTGAACTTCCTAAAATTCCACCAGAGAACCTCTACAACTGATAAACTCCTTCAGCAAGGTGGCTGGATACAAAATTAATTCAAAAAATAAATAAATAGCCCTTCTTTACACAAAAGATAAATGGATTGAGAAATAAATAAGAGAATCAACACCCTTCACAATAGCCATAAATTATATAAAACACCTGGGGTACCTCTGTGAAAGACCTGTATGATAAGAACTTCAAGTCCCTGAAGAAAGAAATTGAAGAAGATATCAGAAGATGGAAAGATCTCCCTTGCTCATGGTTAGGTAGGGTCAACATAATAAAAATGGCCATCTTACCAAAAGCAATATAGAGATTCAATGTGATTCCTATCCAAATAGCAACTCAATTCTTTACAGACCTGGAAAAAACAACTCTCAACTTCATATGGAATAACAAAGAAACCCAAAATAGCTAAATCAATCATGTACAATAACAGAACATGTGGAGGTATCACCATCCCAGATTTCAAGCTGTACTACAGGGCAATAGTAATAAAACAGCATGGTAATGTTATAGAAACAAACCAGTTGACCTATGGAATCAAATTGAAGATCCAGAATCCTACACACCTACAGTCACTTAATTTTCAACAAAGAAGCCAAAATCATACAATGGAAAAAGGAAAGCATCTTCAATAAATGCTACTGGTCTAACTGGATGTCAGCATGTAGATGAATGCAAATAGATCCATATTTATCACCCTGTAAAAAACTTAAGTCTAAGTCGATAAAAGACCTCAACATAAATCTGGACACACTAACATTAATAGAAGAGAAATTGGGGAAAAGCCTGGAACTCAGTGGCACTGGTAGCAACTTCCTGGACAGTACACCAATACCTCAGGCGCTAAAACAAACAATGAATAAATGGGACCTTATGAAATTGAAAAGCTTCTGTAAGGCAAAAGACACTGTCCTTAGAACAAAGCGGCAGCCTACAGACTAGGAAGGGATCTTCGCAAACCCAACATCTGACAGAGAGCTAATATCCAAACTATATAAAGAACTGAAGAAGGTAAGCACCAAAAAATCAAATAACTCCATCAAAAAAAAAATGGGGTACAGAGCTAAACAGAGAATTGACAGAAGAGGAATCTCTAAAGGCCGAGAGGCACTTGAGGAAATGTTCAACATCTTTGGTCAACAGGGAAATTCTACTTAAAACAACTCTGATATTCCATCTCACACCTGTCAGAATGGATAAGATCAAAAACTCAATTGATAGCACATGTTGTCAAGGATGTGGAGAAAGAGGAACACTCCCCCATTGCTGGTGGGAGTGCAAACTTGTGCAACCACTTTGGAAATCAATATGGAGATATCTTAGAAAATTGGGAATAGTTCTACCTCAAGACCCAGTCATACCCCTCTTGGGCATATATCCAAAAGATTCTAAATGAAATCACAAGGACATTGCCTCAACAATGTTCATAGCAGCTTTATTTGTAACAGCCAGAAACTGGAAGCAACCCAGATGTCCTTGAACTGAAGAATGGATAAAAAAAATCATGTGGTACATTTATACAATAGAATACTACACAGCTATCAGAAATGAGGAAATCATGCAATTCGAAACCAAATGGATGGAGCTAGAAGGGCTCATCCTAAGTGAGCGGACTTAGTCTCAGAAAGATAAACATGGTATGTACTCTCTTATAAATGGATATTAATCATACATTACAGGATAACTATTCTACAACCCACAGACCCAAATAGATAGGAACCTAGCACATCTATCCTAGAAAAAATTTCACCCAGCAGTGAGTTATTGAATCTGCTGCAGATTAGTGGAACACCTTATCCTTGATGCTGTGCCATATCAAGCCCCAATACAAGTGGAAGTTCTTGGCCCTCACATGACTGAATATCTGAGGGATTATGATATGTGAGGGCCCACCTCATCTGAGAAGGAGACTACCAAGTAGAGGAACAAGATAGGGAGGGAAGGAGAGAGGGAGAGAGGGGTGAGGAGGGGAGGAGGGAGGAAACTATTTTCTAGAAGTAATTCAAGAAAACAAAATAATTCTTTTTTAAGAAAAGAGTAAATAAGCTTTAAAAATATAATAAAAGTACAATATAAAAATTTCAAACTATAATTTACCAAAGGTATACTTGCATTACCGGCATGAAAGGAAAATGTCCTTAATTTCAAATTGGAATGTTAGACTTCAGGTGGCCACATAGCTTACACAAACTTGATAGCAGCTTAAAACTTTTATTGTAGATATAAAGGACATTTTCATGGTTTGGCATTAAAAAGCAGGTAATAGGTTTAAAATACAGTATATAAATTAAAGGTTACTGCAGGTCAACCTGGTTTTCTAAACCTCCAAGGGTTGAAAAAATGTGGAGCTAAGGTAAAATATATGAAATTTGTGGTGTTAGCCCATGCCTCTAACTCCAGCAGACACAGGAGGATCACTATAGAGTTAGTTGTCTTATAAATTCTAGAGTTACAAGGAACAGGATGGTGATGGTACACACCCTTAATCCCATTATTTGAGAAGGATACACCCTTAATTCCAACACACTAGAGACAGAAACCTGCAGATCTCAGAGTTCAAGGTCAGCCTGACACAAAGAAAGAACTAAATAGAGAAAAAAAACTTTAATGGAGGGGTGGTGGAGCACATCTTTAATCCTATCAGTTGGTAACCACATGTCTTTGATTCCACTACTTAGAATGCAGAGACAGGCATAGGATTTGGAAGGATTTAAGTTTAAAGGCTACTCACAAAAGGAATGCTGAAATTCAAAGTGAATTGTCTTTGAGATCTCAAAATATATACACTTAAAGGTTTGTTTAGTTCCAAAATAACAAAATAATTTCTTTTTTTAAACACAGTTGAAAGATAATACTGTTTATATTGTCAAAAAACCAAATTTCCTCCAAGAAAAATATTACCTGACCCCCCCCCAAAAAAAAAAAAAAAAAAACAAAGGTAGTGTCCCAGAGTAAGGATTAGGGCAGGGCTCTGTTCTTATATTTCCAGGAGATTTAAAGCATCCATATAAGGAATCCAGTAAAACTGGACAACTGAAACCTCAGAAAAAAACATCAGACACCAAAGAAGTCAAGTAGCCCAGATAATCCAGCCTTGCAGACTTCTTCAATAGCTGTTCCCTCGAAAGTCTACAATCATAACTCAAAATCGCAAATATGTTCAGCTCCACAGACTGTTCCAGTCAGAACTTCAGTAAAGCCCTGAAGTTCAGCTTCTGTCTACAAACTTCTTAGGATATTTAAATAGCTGAGCACAAAAGGACTGAACATCAAATGATTCTATTAATATTTTTAACCATTTTTCCATTCTCATTTGGGTCCCAAATAGATTTATTATGTCCCCAATCAGCAGGGAGTCTTTTTTGTGACTAGAATAATTGGAACTTTTTTTATAGTAAAATTTATTTTAATTATTTTATTTTTATTTTTTCAAGTTACATCTCAATAGCAATCCCCTCCCTACTCCCCACTCCAGTCCCACCCTCTCACCCTCAACACCCCATCCTCTTCCCTTTTTTTTTTTTTTTTTTTTTAGTTTAAGGTATACCTTATTTCCCCCAACAGCTCCCCCTTTCAGTCCAAAAAATGGCTCTTTCTCTTATAATAATAAATACAATAAAAAACAACAGAGGTAATTAGGCCACAGTTATGGGGGTTATATGGCTTAGCGTACATTCCCAATGTCCAGTCCATATATATTTGGCATCTGATTTTAACATTCTACTATCTAACCATCTCCATGAGTTCAAAGTTTTTTATCTAACTCAACTTTCATAACAACTTGCATCACAATTTTAAAACATCTTCTTAGATCCATAACACTCTCTTGATTCCTAAACAACTCAAAATTTACTTATGAGACTCTAGCTATCTATTCTTCAACCACCTCAGAGACCTGAGAGGGAAAAATATATCGGATTTTATAGGAAGTACAGGGCCTGCAGCTTCCAAAACTAAGAAATGACATACCAGTGGCTGCCTGGACAGTTCCCATTTTCTCTCCATACATTACAGCATCGATCTTCAGTCATTTGGCCCCGTTTCTCTGACAGACATTGATTGTAGAGCAGGGGTTATGAAGGACTTGCCTACCCTGTCTTGGCAGAGCTAGGCTGTCGACTTACCTGCTTCCAAGTTTTGTCCTTTTTGGACAGCACTCTGTCCACAGTTGGAGCAAGGGGCTTTTCCTACCAAGAGATAGGCCTGTGACTAATTCAATCATCTCCCACTGGAGATTCTTCGATGTTCATCTTCTACTTGGAGGAGAATAGGGGGTGCTATCAGGAGTTGATATGTCTCGATATAAAAAAAATCTAAAGTTACGAAAACATTTTTGAATGCCATATTCTGCAGATCTCTTAAGGTTTTTGAAGAGGCCCTATCTATCCCTTATATTAGGATAAGCAGATGTTGCTTGTCTCTTAGCAGATTTATTTCTGATTAGCTTAGAAAATAACTATAATAGGCTGTCATAGTACCTAACAAAATGACCGGCTTGCATAACTATTAGTTTGCATTTCTTAACTATCCTAAACAGGTTATGACAATTAGCAGTAAAAGGCCGAAACATCACATTTCATTTTTTTTCTGTACCTCTTAACCCTTCCATCCCATTTCTCTGGGGTGGAGTTTCCTTATATAACAGTCCCTCATCTCAGTTGAGAGGTCGCATGAGGGCCAAGAGCCTCCTCATTCATTGGGGGTCTACTAGGCAGTACCACCAGTGAAAAGTGTCTCATTGCCCGGGAGAGAGAACTAAAAAACAAACAAATAATCAGACAAACAGATAAAAAAGAATAAAAAATAGAAAAAATAAAAATAAAAAAAAATAAAAAATATAATGTCTATGTCCATGTTCCCTTTGGTGTGTTGGTTGTATTATGGATATCCTCTACTATACAGCTAAAATCCTACTATAAGTGAATAGATACCATATGCATCCTTCTGAGTCTGGGTTAGCTCACTCAGGATGAGGTTTTTTTTCTAGTTCCATCCATTTGGCTGCAAATTGCATAATTTCATTGTTCCTGATAGCTGAATAATATTCCATTGTGTAGATGTACCACAGTTTTTTAACCTATTCTTCGGTTGGGTCATTTTACAAGAGCGACGTCCCATCTCCAGAAGGTGGAGTGGTTGTTTTTCCCCCTTTTGGCCATTTTGTGGACCCTGACTGAATCCATCTTGAAAAAAGATTCCATTTTGTACTGTTTGACTTAGAGCTGACCTCCAGCTCCAGAACAATAACAAAATGTACCCGACCTTGTATTCCAGGCATGTTCCCTCATCATCACCAGACAGTTCACTCTTCGAAAGCACCCAAAATGTCTAAACAAGCTTTCTGGTGGTCAAGCTGACCTCAGCTAGGTAGTCAGTAACAGTAAGCTAATCAGAAATGGACATGACTAGCTACCCAAATGTCATCCAATCATATGGTAAAGAACCCGCTGTTCTTTGTCTGAGTCTCTATATAAACTTTGTTCTTTTGGATCTGGGGGCTGTCAACTTGAACTGCTGTGTCCATGAGTGTTGAGAGTCCAAGCTCTGAGCTTGAATGAACAATCCTCATGTATTTACATCGGAGTTGGCTCCTAGATGGTCTTTGGGGTCTCGAGAACCAGGCAGAACATTTGGGGACTTGTTTCCCCAGGATCCCCAAGGTACCAGAGCTCCTGCTTGGAGGGTTCAAACTGGTCGGTATGTCTCTGTGTGTCTGTCTCTCTCTCTACATATATATGTCTCTCTATGTACTTGTGAAAACCAAGGCGCCATTCCTGAATTTCCAGTAGACTGGTATTTACCTTTACATTTGGAGGTCCCGTCAAGATCTTGGAGCCCCTGAGTCACCAGGAAAGACCTGAAATGGAGGTATGAGCTCATTTTTTTGTCTAGTCTAACTCTGTGTCTATGTTGTCTGTGAGACTGCTTGTCTCTCTTTTCGTTTTGTGGATCGTTCAAATTTGGCTTGTTTTCAGGATCTGCATGAAAGTCTGGACTGATTTATTGTTTCTGAGACCATTTGTTTTTGTTTGTGTTCTATGGTTTGGCTTGTGTTGCCATACTTTCGGTTTTCTTCTTGGTTTGCTGAGTTCAGAAACAGTCTGGGTTGTTCGTGTCAGATAACGCACAATTGGAACATATGTGGTGCATGTTCTGGGTTGGTACATGTCAGAAAACATACACTGTTTCTGGTTTCTCTGTGTCAGATAATTCAGGAGACTACCGAGCAGTAGAGCAGATGTGCTTGTTATCCTGCCAGTAGCGGGAGCCTGGAGGATGCTACAGCTCTCTGTGAAAGAAGGGGGTAAAGGTGCCTCCCTTCTTGCCTGGATCCCAGTGGCAGTGGGGGAACGGGAACTGGTCTGGTCTAGCTGGTTGTTGGATTGAGCGTGGCACTGTCTCACTGTTGTGCTGTACATTGTATAATCTATGTGATTGTTTCCTTGTTTTGGTCCCAGACTGATTTGGGCTGATGTTCCAGGCTTGTTCAGGATCTGCTTGGCCAGTTGTTGTGTGCTGGTTTTATGTTTTCTTCTTGTTTATATGCTTTTGTCTATGTCTTTCTCTGAATCCATGGGAACAGCCTTAGACCTTGGCTGTCTTTCCCCTTGTGCCACACTGAGATTGACCTCCATTCCCCTGCCTTCTGAGCCTGGCCCAAGATGGGGGAAGAGATGGGGATTTGCCAATCTTCCCCTGCCAAAATTATTATGAGGGGACAAGGCCCTCCTCTCCACCAGGGCAGCTCCAAAATTCCAATTGTCAGCAAACAGAAAAGGCTCCCTAAGGTAAAAGCTGCCTTGAGCTGGGCAAATTATGGGCTCACCCCTCCTCCCCAGAGGCAGAAATGAAAACTAGACAGGCTAAGAGAGGTTTGCTACCATCAGGAAAGATAAAAAGGGTCCCACAAGGACAAGTGCTGCAAAGTTTGCCTGCTGAAAAATGCAACAAAGATAAAAGGAAAGTTTGCAGGAGGATGTTGATATAAATAAAGGTTTGGCCATGAAAACATATGTATATCAGAGAAAAAAAATGGCTTGGATTTAATTATGCTCTGTAATTGGAAGTGAGAAATTGTTCAGAATGTCTGACATCTGAGTATACCTAGATAATTAATTATTTGAACAGATAAATATATAAAAATGAAAAAAAAACATAAAAGTCAGGGATCATCGGAGTCCCCACCAGAAAGAAAAGATGAAAAGCTTAAGCATGTTGTGAGGTTCTGAGGATGCAAATGCAAGTTATTATAAAAAGATATTAAGGTTTGGTAAATGCAAGTTAATGTAAAAAGATGTTAAGGTTTGATAAATGGAAGTTATTATGAAATGATGTTAATGTTTGGTAAATGCAAGTTACTAAGGTTGGAAAAAGTTAAAAAGATGACAAAAATGGTTAAAGATATGTTATAGATGCGGGTTTGCAGGTTGATAGTCAATCAAAGTTATGGTTTTGTTACAATTATGGAGCTTCTTGGTTTTGATGGTCTCTGTTCATTACTGTAGCCTCTTTTTAGATTAAGAAACCAACATATCTCTTCTTTTACAAGCTGATAGTCAGCTTATTTGCAGTTATGCCAAGAATTTATGCAGTTAGTTACAAGACTAAGCTTTATACAGGCTTTCAGTTAAACAGCAAGTAACTAACTAAAAACAAGATCCATCTTAGATGGATATGATGGTCCTCAGGCACCTCAGAGATATGCAGAACATGACATTTAAATATTTAACACAAAAAGATTCTTATGGTAGACATGTCAGCTCCTGACAGCATTTCTAGTTTTCTCCAAAGAAGACAATAGACACAGAAGAATACCACCTGAGATTTGCTTTATGACAAAGCTGGCCATTGGGCTAGACTGCCCTTTGCCTCAATGATGGACAACATGAAGTTCACAGGCTGGACATGGACAGAGAAGTCGACTGCTGAAGTTTTCCAAGACAAGGTAAGCAGTCCTTCATAATTCCTGTCTCACAAAAAGTCTGTCTTGCCTTGGTACTAGTGGCCAAAGATGGATGACCCACAAAAACAGAGGAACAATGGGATGGCTATCATGGTAAAGACTGTCATTTTTTTATAGATTTGGAAGCCAATTGATCTTGCTTACTCAGATGATATTTATTGTTCTCAGATCCCTGACAAGTCTAAAAACTGACAGTTTAACAACAAAAACCAGGGCTTCAGATGCCTTCTCAGTCTACCTTGTTACCAGACTCAGAAAACAGTTAGCTTCTTCCCCTCGCTATGTTACTGTTAATTCAAAGTTGTTTTTCAAGTTTCTGTCATGTTATCCTTCTGAGATATAGTCATAAAGCCTAGGTCCACCAGCCTCAGATAAAACAGGATTCCAGATAAGTACAACTACCTGTTCTTAAAATGAGATGTTTCCCTTGGTCATGGGGTTCCTCCTTACCTTCCCCAGTTAGTAAACAATTTTTACTTCTGTTTCCAGTCTATGTTTGTCTCAGCAGATTCTCACCTGGCTGATAGACTCTATCTGAGATCAACTCTGGACTACAAACTACTGAGCACTGGACTTCCTGGAAGCTGATGTGAAACAGTCCAACTTATATGATTACTCCCTGTCATTCACCTGGATCAATCGACTAACAGATGTTTCTGATAACTGCCCCATTGCCCAGCCTTTGATTAGCATTGCAGCCTTTCTGGGCCCTGATGACAACGCCCTAATGTCAGCTGGAAGTAGTTACAGAAGAGAGTACAACGTCCATTGTCCCACCTAATGGGCTAAGATGCTATGTCAAAAGGAACTCCCTTGCATAGGCTACAAATGGATATCTATTTCTGTAATGCCAACTGATATACTACTTGGACCCGTGGTTCTGTTTCTCTTGGTTATGCTTTATGCCCCTTATATGATTGCTGCTTTAAACTTTTGTCAGAGATAGACCACTAACATGTTTAAAGACCCATGATTGGGTCTCTCTATGACCGAGAGAAAGGGGGAGATATGGAGCCTGACTGAATCCATCTTGAAAAAAGATTCCATTTTGTATTAAGTTTGACTCAGAGCTGACCTCCAGTTCCAGAACAGCAAAATGTACCCGACCTTGTATTCCAGGGGTGTGCTCTCATCATCACCAGACAGCTCACTCTGCAAAAGCACCCAAAAAGTCTAAACAAACATTCTGGTGGACAAGCTGACCTCAGCTGGTTAGTCAGTAACAATGAGCCAATCAGAAATCGACATGAGTAGCTACCCAAATGTTATCCAATCATATGGTAAAGAACCCGCTCTTTTTTGTCTGGGTCTCTATATAAACTTTGTTCTTTTGGGTCTGGGGACTCTCAACTCGAACTGCTGTGTCAGGGAGTGTTGAGAGTCCAAGCTCTGAACTTGAATAAACAACCCTCATGTATTTACATCGGAGTTGGCTCCTAGGTGGTCTTTGGGGTCTCGAGAACTGGGCAGAAAAAATTGATGGGTTATAGATAATCTTGTTATTTAGGGGGAGAGATTACAAGCTATTAAATGGTTTTGTTAAATAGGTTTTGGAGCTTAGACCCAGGGACTTCTCTCTTTTTCTTTTCTGTCCTTCTTTCTCTCCTATGTAGGGGTGAACAGACTTGAGAAAAAATGGAATACAGACATAATATAGGAATGATAAAAGAAAAAGGACAGATTATTGAATATGCCCTTATACCTTTGCATAATGACACAAAATTAAGATTGTATTTGGCTAAATTCATATTGATCTTTGTATTTTGAGACAAAATTAAGATTAACTCTTTTTAAGGTATTGTACCTAGGTAATGCTTAAAAATGAAATGTGAAGTTTTGGCGTTTTGTTACGAACTGTCATATACTGTTTAGGATAATTAAGAAATGCCCTTGTTCTATAGAACAATCATTTGTTTTTTCTTTTTTTTAATTTCTTTTAAACTTATACCTTCAATAAAACTCCACTGTAAAAATCAAGTTCTTTTTGTCTATAAATTTCATCACTCAATTATTGAGACAAAATACCAGGAAGTCTTGGTGGCTTTGTGGCTGTTTATGTTATGGCATCGAAGCCTCCAGAGTTATTGGTCACATGAAATGATAAAGCCTGTATCTATTCAAGTACTCCACATTTCTCCCTATGTTGTTATCACATTACATTTTTTTAATTTCTCAGTACATATTTCAAGTATAAATGAGAAATAGGTAAACTATTTAAATTTGTATTGTTGACTTCTCACATGCCTTTAATCTCAGCCTTTGAGAGATAGAGGCTGGTGGATCTCTGTGAGTTTGAGGTCAGCCTGGTCCACAAAATGAGTCCAGGGATACACAGAGAAATCCTGTTTTGAAACTAACAAACAAAGAAAAAGAAGCAAATTAGAATGTTGGATTTTAGTTGATATTGTTATCAATACTTCTACTTAATAGACATCACTACATAGAAATATTAACACAATACTGCTTTAAAATAACAATAAAAGTAATAATAACATTAATAAATATTTTAAAATAAGATAAAGATGTTAATAAACATTTTAACAAAATAAAAAATATTAAATATGTTAAACTCATAATCAAGATGAACATTTGTAGATATGTGAGAGTGAAAGGGAATTCAAAACAAGTTTGGCAAGAAGGATTTTACGTGGTAACAGTTGTCAGTACGGGAGTCAAAATGGCACTTTAATGATGAACTTTAATGTTGATCTAGCCAAAATTCAGTTTCACTGGGCAAAATATCCTCTTCCTTTCAGCATGGGAATTGGATGCAGATGCACAATATGTATGTGGTGGGATCACTTAGCAAACATATTCATATAAATAGTGAATCAAAGCCCTTTAAAATGTGGAGACATTTCTACAGGCAATCCGTAGATGAGACGTGTTTGCTTCCACAGGAAGCAATCCCACTGAAAATTAGCTCTCACAAGTTTCCTAGAAATATGTATATAGTATGACAAAGTGTCAGCATAGCAGCAGGCTGGGCCATTTAAAGTGTAATAACTGGTAAAGAAATGCAGTCTTCTGAAAGATTTAAATGTAATTATATTTTAAATGTTAACAGGGAATTCCAATACTAGCCAGGGCAGTGTTCTGAATTATACTAATGTCTTGCTGAAGGTAGCTACAAAAGGTGCAGGTGTGTTGTATATGTGCATACATGGGCATTCACATGTGAGCACAGTGTCTTCAGAAAACTTAGACATTAGGATAGACAGTATCCAGGGAAATAAAAGCAAGTACTTGGGGGCAGCTGGAGGACAGAAAGTGGAGTCTCAATAGAATACAGAAAGAGAAGACTCTGTGAAAGGTTTCTGTAATTTGGAAGATAAAAACAGAAAGAAAAACATTATAGAAGTAAATTGATATATGTGAGGTTTATTATCAACGTGTTTTGCTATATGTGAAAGAACTCATCCAAAGGACACAGCATAAAAAAACAAACAAAAATGTCAGAAGATATTAGCTTCCAAGAAACAAAAGATGTAAGCAATGTTCAACTATTTAATATATGAACAAAGAAGAAAGTTATTTTAATCTGAATTTGAAATAGTTTTCGAAGCTCTGGGCCCTGCACTTCCATTATAATCATATATATTTACCCCTCTCAGATCTCTGAGGTGGCTGAAGAATAGATAGCTAGAGTCTCATAGTTAATTTTTGAGTTCTTTAGGAATCAAGGGGGTGTTCTGTCTGGATCTAAGAGGATGTTTTTAAAATTGTGAGGCAAGTTAGTATGAAAGCTGAGTTAGATAGAGAACTTTAAACTCATGGAGATGGTTAGATAGTAGAATGTTAAAGTCAGGTGCCAAATACATATGGACTGGACATTGGGAATGAAGGCTAAGCCATATAGCTCTCATAATTGTGGTCTATTTATTTCTGTTGTTTTGTATTGTATTTATTTTTATAAGAGAAAGACCATTTGTTGGACTGAAAGGGGGAGCTGTTGGAGGAAAAAGATATACCTTAAACTTAAAAAAAAGGGGGAAGAGGATGGGGGGTTGAGGGGGAAGAGGGTGGGAGGGTGGGATGGGGGGGAGTAGGGAGGGGATTGTGATTGAGATGTAACTTGATGAAATTTTTAAAAAGGCAAAACAAACAAACAAAAATGACAGAAGACATCAGCTTTCAGGAAACAAAAGATGTAAGCAATGTTCAACTATTTAATATATGAACAAAGAAGAAAGTTATTTTAATCTGAATTTGAAATCCCTCACACTCAAAATTTCAGGTGAAGAAAATGTGGGAATAATAAAGGAACTATTGTTGTAGAAGTTATGTCTCTTTGGTGAAATTAGTAAGCAGTTCAGATTAATATCTGCAAGCACATAAGGAGGAGCTTGACATTCCTTTAACCTGTTGAAATGGACAAAGCCGAGACTGTGGCCAGACAACATGCCCTGTGTAGGGACATGGCTAAGAAATAGCGAGTCATGCAGATGACGTTAGTGCCATGACAAGCAACAGGACTGATAGACATTGAGAAAAATCTCGAGGACCCATGAGACTACCAAGGATCGAGAGATAAGGCAAAATATAAGCCAGAGAATTCCACATGGTGTCTCTCTTCCTCCTGTCCTCATGGACTGAGAAGTCACCCTAGAGAAGTGCATAGCAAGGTACACCATTTACAGAATTTAGACAATGACAGAGGCAAAGGCATGGCATAAAACCTGCTGAGAGAGAGAGTTCCTTGAAGGTGTCAAGTGAGGCAAGCAAAGTTCAGAAACTGCTTGGAGAGGTTTTTGGTTTTTGGCCATGAGGTTTGCTAGAGCTATGGAGACTGTGGAAGCAAGTCTCAGCTAATGGAAAAAGCCACCCTTAGTTTGACAGTTAGAGCAGACTGACTTTGTTAATGGCCACTAGTGGTGGAAATAAACTGGCCTTGTGAACTGGCAGAGTAAGGCCCAAGGAACACTAAGGTTTGTAAAGGGCTGAGTGCTGAGACTGTCGTAAAACCAAGTCGTCCTGCATGGACCTACAGTAAGAATATTAATATCCTTTTAAGAAATTTAAAATAGGACTGAAAGGGGGAGCTGTTGGGGGGGAAAGATATACTTTAAACTTTAAAAAAGGAAGCAAATGGGGGGTGTGAGGGGTTGAGGGTGGAAGGGTGGGACCTGTGTGGGTAGTAGGGAGGGGATTGCGATTAAGATATAACGAAGAAACAAATAAATAAATAAAATTAAAAACAAAAAGGAAAAAGTTAAAATAGTTTTTCTAGGTAGTTGAGAATGTTCTTAGATAGTAGGATGTTCCTAGATTATAGGTTTTTGTATTTAGCTATTTTATAGGTGTTTATTAAGTATTAATAAATATAAGTGTTTATAAATGAAAATATTATGTAACACACTATGGATCAATAGGCCAATAACTGCAGTTATTTCTTATTTTCATAAACTTTCCTTTTAGGTTACACTGATTGATGTTCTGTGTTAAACCTAAGCTAAGAAAGTGCTTCATGGTAGTTTTCCCCGTAGCATATAACTTTAGTGTTGGGCTTGCTTGTTTTCTTTTCTCTTCTTTGTTTCTATAGTCTTTGCATTATTTTCATCTTTTTCATTACTACGTTGTCTAGTTTACTGTCCTATAAACAGATGTTAATGTTGGTTTGGTAGCTTAAATATTTAGAGGCCCAAAGATATTTGCTCATCTTAGATGAGTTTGTTCTAAGTCATTTTTTTTTTTTTTTGCTTTTCTACTTCTCTTTGAAAGCTACACCATTCAAGAGTACCCAGGATGCCCACTAATAATCCCTGAACAGATTTTAAGTGCTCAAGAGGAAAGAACTGGACAGAGTTCTCAGTTAAAAACAATGAAAAACTAGAAGTGATTAAGCATATCAAAGAAGTATGACTGCATTGTAAAAGACTAAACACATTAAAAGTCAGCATATTTGTGTTGGATTACCATGTACAAATACAAAGAAATGACAACTAAGGAATTAAATGCAACTCTAATGAAAATATGAATGTGTTCTCAATGTTTTCACTGGTACTTTGTTCAGTGCTTATTAAAGAATACAAGGTAAAATAACCACAGAATAGCTTCAATACCAAAGGATAGCCACAAGCAGAGCCTCAAATTTCCTTTAATTCTCTGAAGGCTCAGAGATGTTAAAGGTGCAGAATAGAAATGTGAAGCCATAGACATTTGTTTATAAGGCCTAAGGAAATAGCCATAACATATATAAAAACGCAAAGCAAAGTACTGCTGATATAGACACTGTTTCAAATGACACAGATATAGTTGTAATCCCTAGTCTAGATGATGGCTAACCAAAAGAGCATATTTTCAGTATATGTAAAACTGCAACATAATGTAAGAAAATATAATTTAGGGGTTTAACAGAAAGAAAAGTCATCACAGGTAATGTAGACTTTCATGTTAGAGTTGAATTTTTTGTTTACCTATAGTTTATATTAATGCTTCTTTTGCTGTTCTGAACATCCTTGTTTTCCAAGTACACCAAATATTGTCTACATGTCTTCCAAAATGTAACACAAAGAGTGAAAACAGCACCATTGTACATCACTTACTAAATAATTTTAGCCTACTATCTACACTTACTGTCCAGAAAAACATGAATGTTTTTGTGACATTATTGAAAAACTACAGTGTGAGTAGGGACCCAATAAGAATAATATAGCTTTAAATGACATGTGTGTTAGGATCATGATTCCTGTCATAATACTCATTATGTAGCTTTTAATTTTATGAAGACATTAGTTAAAATACTTTTCATAAATGTTTAATTTTGATGGGTACTAATTCTTTTGATGTATTTTAGCAATGAAAAATCAAAATAATTTTTGCAGACAACTTAAGTTTATAATTGCTATAATGTTTTGAAACATGTAATTTCTTTTCTTCTCTCTCTCTCTCTCTCTCTCTCTCTCTCTCTTCCTTTCTTTCTCTCCTTTTAAAAATTTTCTCCCATACGTTACACCCTGAGTGAAGTTTCGATCAGAGGCCTGTTCTTTGAAGGGAAATAGAGGAGTTAATTGTGGGGAGAGGAGGAAAGGAAAGAAAGGGAGTGGATGAATGGAGGGAAGGAAAACTGGTCAACATGTTATTGTAACAATACATCATATATCCCATTAAAGCAATCCAATGCATAGTGTGGAGGCACACATTAAATATCACCATAAATATTTTGGAAGAAGCTGATTCCAATCATGAAAATGACCATAAGTTGTCAGTTTACCGGGGAGGATGTGACAGCAGAGATGCTGAAAACATCAAGGGAATTAGATTCATCTTCAGAACATGAACATATGACTGAATTAGTACAATTTTTAAAAACTGAGTTGATAAGATGTTACATTATATTGATCAGAAAATAATTTCCTTTTGAGAGATAAAATGTCCTCCTGTTTAGCATGGTATGAAAATTGTTACTTGACAAAAGAGGATTTGAGGTTCACATAAACCTACATGCTAACACAATGGCAAGGAATGAGAGTGTGACAGAAGGTCTGAGAATAAATGCAATGAGAAGGTATTCTATGAATAGAGAAATGTTTCAGGAGAAGAAGAGCCAATCAAGGAAGAAAATGTCACTGTTTTTGTTAGGTCAGGAAATTGGAAGTAATTCCACTTTTTAAGCATCCATTTCCCTGATTAGTCTGTGGTTCTTAGCAGGAATGATACTATACCAATGAAAAGATCCACACTCACTAATGGTGATGAACATGATCAACATTTGTAATGCAGCAGTATTTTAAAATTATGACCTTTGCTAAATTATTAATAGACTGCAGTCTATTGAATTATAAATTTTTGTTATACAGAGAAAAACTTAAGATATAGTATGATGATTTACTTCAATATTTGTTTTGATGTTTTAAAATAGAGCCTGCTGTATATGAGAGGCATGTCTGTATTGAAGTGATAAGTCAGAAAAGAAAACTCAGTGCCCTAAGATACATCTCTATGAGTTACTAATAGATAATAGACATTGCAGAAATTGTGTGTTCCTCGCATTAACTTAGAAATCATGGAATGGATAGGGGGTAGAGGGTGGGACAGTGGGACTGGGAGGGATGGAAAGACGATACTATGATGGTACTATTTATTACCTGAAGTAATAAATAAACATAATAAAATATTTTGACAAAGTTACAGAAATCGGTACATATACAAATTCTCATCAGGGATATTTTTATGAAA
The DNA here is from genome assembly GCA_907164525.1 of Lophiomys imhausi. Classification (NCBI taxonomy): domain Eukaryota; kingdom Metazoa; phylum Chordata; class Mammalia; order Rodentia; family Muridae; genus Lophiomys; species Lophiomys imhausi. The sequence continues at coordinate 6,127,534 of CAJQZJ010031536.1, forward strand.
CATCTTAGCCTGTGGTATCATTCTCCTTGAAAAGAGTGTTAACAGCTCACTTGAATTATAAGTAAGTGTGCAAAGATAGACTAGAAATGCTTTTAGATATTAATTCATCAGTAAGAAAATCATTATCATATAATAGATGTACTAAAAAATTATGAAATAGCCAATCCTGTGAAGTTAGGTGAATACATGATTTTTCCAGCAGCAAATATTTTTGCAGCTTGTATTATGTGTCTGTTAATGTACTGGATTTCATTATTACAATTTTTTGATACATTTGTAGCCTGGTGATACTTCCACTTTCTTGTAAAAGCAAAAAAAAAATGTCCAAAGAAAGACATTTGATATATGACTGCTTATATACATCATATGTTTAAATGGTCTGACCTATATTTGTTTACAACTCAGCTAGTCATTTGCAAGAAGGACACATATTCCTCAGACTCTATCAAATTAGTAACTAAGGATCTACAGAAAACTGAGAAAATACTGACTTTCTTGAAATCCAGCACCAACTAGTAAATTTGACTTTTGAAATTCATGAGAATATATTCCAATATTTATTTAAAAATAACACATATTTAATATTGTTTTTTATTCCTTGGATAGATAATTGTTGATTTAATATTGTTGAAAATAGTTATTAGATGCCCACTGCAAATGGTTAAGGTTAAAATATATTACTCTGATTTGCTTATTATTGTGAATTAATTAGTGTGTATAAGTGAATTAATCTGTGTAGCACAATGCACAGTCAATGTGGCGTGTTTGTGTGTGGAGAGGAAAGCACTAAATTTAGTCTATGACTCTACTTTTCATGGTACTCACCAGTTCTCTGAACAGAGGTCATGCTTTAAAATTTGCCCATTTCTACGCCTTTCTTCCTTACTGGAGATGACTATTCTACTGAGTTTTCATGTGCTTCACACACAAACACACACACACACATATTTAGGATTCACACATAAGTAAGATCATTGATTTTTTTCCCTGTTCCTGCCCAATTTTGAAAAGAATAATATATATTTAGTTTCATTACAGTTTTCATATATTACATAATTTTCTCTTTTTTTTACTCTTTTTTTAACAATTTATTTTTTATTTCTTCAAGTTACATCTCAATCACAATCCCCTCCCTACTCCCCCCTCCAGTCCCACCCTTCCACCCTCCTCCCCCTCAGCCCCACCATCCTCTTCCCTTCTTTTTTTTTTGTTTTTTTTAGTTTAAGGTATTTATTTTTCCCCCCAACAGCTCTCCCTTTCAGTCCAAATAATGGTTCTTTTTCTTATAACTATAAATACAATACAAAACAACAGAAATAAATAGGCCACGATTATAAGAGTTTTATGGCTTAGCATAATTTTCTCTTAACAGGATCAATGATATTTAATTATAACAATAATATTTAATTATTATTATACAAATGGGAAACTTTATATATCACATGTATCAATCTTCTATTTTGTATTTATCATTAGTCTATAAAAATAGATCCATTTTCTGTTGATGGATATGTAAACTTTTAGTTATTCTTTGAATAATGTTGCATAAATATGGGAGTAAAAATTTTTTTATTTGGCTTAAGTATCCTTAACATGGGTTTGTAGATAGCAGACAAATCACTGAGTTATACAGTAATTTGGTACTTTTCCTGTTCATTTTACATAATGCAATGATATTCATTTCTAACAAAAATGACAGTCCCCAAGGGAAAATGAAATATTAATTTTAAGATAAAAAGACATAAAAATCAACACCAATCAATGAACTAATAATTAAAACTCTCTCAAAAAAGAAAATGCTAGAGCCAGATGGATTCACAGTTGAATCTTATCAATGTTTTTTGTTCTGTAAAGATATCTTATGTGACAGCACTCTACAACTCTGAATTTCAATTGGTTGTCATTTTCTGTAAAGAGAAGTTTCCCACATGAAGAGTGAGTACTATACTTATCTGTGGATGTACAAACCAGTATATATATACTGTAGTTAGGTATAATCCTTGTTTAGTAAGGTAGTAGTTGTAGGTTCTCCTTCAAGGTTGATTACTTCCCTAGTTTTGGAGAATTATTTAGATTTCTGGTATTAGAATTATTGTGTCATGCTGGTCACTGGCGTGATTTATAGGTATCATAGCTGGGTAGGACAGTTGGTGCTTCCTTGAAACATGCTAGTCCTTAGGGAAAATCCTTCAGATCACTTTCAGATTGTGTTCTCTGGGTCCTGTGTTGGAAGTACATGACTTCTTCAGCAATAGCTTACTTTCATTAACTAATGTTTTAGTATTTAATCATTTACTGTCATCTATTGGTTTTAGGTTTGTTTTGATTTTGGTTTTCAGAATTACTGAGTTGAATAAGTATGTCATTTATTTGTGGTCTTCCAAACTTTTTAGTGTAGGCACTTGGAGCTATGTATTTCAATATGTCCTGGACAATTTGTATTTTCTGTTTTCATTGGCTTGTGTGCTTTTTACACTTGATCTCCAGCTGGTGTTGCTTTTTGGTAAGGTTCAGGGACAGTTAAGAGGTTTAGACTTTCTGGAGGAAGCATGTAACTGGAAGAATGCTTTGAGGTTTTATATCCTGGCTTCGCTTTCTATTCACTTTCTGTTTCCTGGATATAGATGCAGTGTAATCTCCCTTGCGTCTTCACATGTCTTGATGAATTAATTGTGTAAGTGTAAGAAAAAATATGTATCTTTTGACCTTAGGATACTATTGCTTTATTAGGACAGTTTGTTACAACTACTTAAAAAGTAATCATGACAGTGGGAATTCAAATGACTGGAAATCAAACTTTAATTAAGAACCAAAATTTAACCACATACTACTTTTCTTGCTTTCTAAAATGAATGTGAGTACTACGAAGATGGACTAGAAAAAAAAAGTGACTCAAAAGAATGCCAGAATGTCTTTTGGGTTTTATCTTAGGAAGAAAAACCCCTAATGGTATTCTCCAATGTTCTTATTTGTGAAATTGAGGATACTTTGTATTCTTTCAGTGTTTCCATTTTTTTTTTCTTGAAAGGACTCCATCATTTTCTTAAGTATAGATTTGTCATCATTTTCATGTGTTTCAGCTGTGGTGGGTTGTTCAGGGATTGCTCTGTTAAAATTGATGAATTTAAAGGAGTCATATTTCCCTGATTTTTGAGTTTTGCTCTTTCACTGACCTTTAGCCATCTGGTTGCCCAAAGCTGATTGTTCCTGATATCTTCTGGCCCGTTTCAGTGGCACTGCTGGTCCTCTTTAGGATGTTGCAGTGACCGTGTGAATATTGGGCCCTCAGGTAGCCCACAGGTACCTCTATCGGGCAGTTGGTGCTACCTCCCAAGACCCTGCAGTAATCAGATCTGTGGAGATCTGTACCTGTGCAGGAAGAGCGGCCCTCTGACCTGTCTGAGTGCAATGTTCTTCCAAGTGATTGTGTATCCAGTAGAGGGACCTTTATGTCCAACACCTGTCTGCGTAGGTCCAGATATGCTTGTGTCTCCCTGCCAGCTGCTGCGAGGCTTTTTGCCCAGTTCTGCCACTGGGTACGGGCTGACCTTTGCTCTTGGTCTCCGGCCTGTGCCCCAGACCACTGGTCTCCACTTTGGACCCCGAGTGTGTGTCCCTTGCCACTAACCTCTGCTTTGGGCCCCAAGCGTGTTTGCCAACCTTTGACCTCTGCTTTGGGCCTGAGCCTGTCCACTCGCTGGGTTTTTGACTGGCTCTTGCCCACTTCTAAGGCTCACTCCTAGGCTTGGATTCCACGCCATGCCACGTCAGGGGTTCTCACAGTGCTGCTCCTTCCTGTTGGGTCTATGCCCAGCTGCCTGTGTCCACGCTGCCCTGAGCCCTGGACAACAAACCCTAGGAAGAAATTTTTTCATTTTATTTTTTTTTAAGCTTTAGTTTCTTTTTATTGGCTTAAAAAGTTTAAATATTTTAAAATATTTATTTATTACTTCAAGTTACATCTCCATCTCAGTGTTCTCTTTCTGCCACTCCAAGTCCCGCCCTCTCACCCTCCACCCCCTATCCCTTTTATCCCACTCCTCTGGAGTGGAATGTCCTTACATAACAGTCCCCTGTCCCAGTTCAGCAGTCATATGAGGTCCAAGAGCCTCCTCATACCCTGGGGCCTAGAAGACAGTACCACTAGAACAAAGTGTCTAATTGATAGGAAAGAAAATCTATGTTCCTTTTCCCCTTGGTGCATTGGTTATAGTATGGTTATCCTGTACTATATGGCTAAAATCTGATTATAAGTGAATAGATGTCATGTGCATTCTTCTGATTCTGGGTTACTTTACTCAGAATGAGCTTCTCTAGTTCCATCCATTTGGCTGAAAATTGCATGATTTCATTGTTTCTGATGGCTGAGTAGTGTTCCATTATGTACATGTTCCACAGTTTTTTAATCCATTCCTCGGTTGAGGGACATCTGGGTTGTTTCCAGTTTCTACCTATTACAGATAAGGCTGCTATGAACATAGATGAGGAAACTTCCTTGTGACTCGGTGAAGAATCATTTGGATGTATACCCAGAAGTAGTATGGCTGGGTCATGAGGTAGAGCTATTCCATGTTTTCTAAGACATCGCCAGACTGAATTCCATAGTGGTTGTGCAAGCTTGAACTCCCACCAACAATGGAGGAGTGTTCCCCTTTTTCTGCAACCTGGCCAGCATGTGCTGTCATTTGAGCTTTTGATCTTGGCCATTCTGACAGGTGTGAGATGGAATCTCAGAGTCGTCTTGAGTTGCATTTCTCTGATGATTAAGGATGCTGAGCATTTCTTCAAGTGTTTCTCAGCCATTAGCGATTCCTCCTTTCTGAATTCTCTGTTTAGCTCTGTTCCCCATTTTTTTAATTGTATATTTTGGTTTCTTGGCACTTAATTTATTGAGCTCTTTGTAAATTTTGGATATGAGCCCTCTGTCAGATGTGGGGTTAGCGAAGATTTTTTTCTCAATCTGTAGCCCTATAACCCCTAAGGAAATAGAAACAGTCATTATAAATCTCCCAGACAAAAAAAAAAAAAAAAAAAAAAGCCCAGGGCCTAATGGCTTCAGCACAGAATTCTACCAGACCTTGAAAGAAGAGCTACTACCAATACCCTTCAAACTCTTCCACAAAATAGAATCAGAAGGAACACTGCCAAACTCATTCTATGAGGCCACACAAATACCCTGATTCTTAAACCACACAAAGACCCAACAAAGAAAGAGAACTTCAGACCAGTCCCCCTCATGAACATAGATGCAAAAATACTTAATAAAATACTGGCAAACTAAATTCAAGAACATATCAAAAGTATCATAAACCATGTTCAAGTAGGCTTCATCCCAGGAATGCAGGGATGGTTCAACATACGAAAATCTGTCAACATAATTCACCATATAAACAAGTTGAAAGAAAATAAAAAAAAACCTGATCATCTTGCTAGATGTTGAAAAGGCATTTGACAAAATCCAACACCCCTTCTTTCTAAAAGTCCTGGAGAGAATGGGCATACAAGGACCATACCTAGAAATTATAAAGGTGATATACAGCAAGCCAGTAGCCAACATCAAATTAAATGGAGAGAAACTTCAAGCATCTCCTCTAAAGCATGGATAAGGCAAGATGTCCACTTTCGACATATCACTTCAACATCATACTTGAAGTTCTTGCTAGAGCAATAAGACAGCTAGAGGATATGAAGGGGATACAAATTCGAAAGGAAGAAGTCAATTTATCCCTATTTGCAGACAACACGATATTACACATAAGTGACCCCCCAGAAAACTCTTACATCTGATAAGCACCTTCAACAAAGTAGCTGGATATAAAATTGATTCAAAACAAAATCGGAAGCCCTTCTTTATACAACAAACAAATGGGCTTAGAAAGAAATTAGGGAAACAGCACCCTTCAGAATAGCCTAAAACAATATAAAATACCTGGAGGTAACTCTAACCAAGCAAGTAAAAGACCTGTATGACAAGAACTTTAAGTCCTTAAAGAAAGAAATTGAAGAGGCCATCAGAAGATGGAAAGAACTCCCATGCTCATGGATAGGCAGGATCAACATAATAAAAATGGCCATTCTGCCAAAATCAATATACAGATTCAATGCAATTCCTATCAAAATACCACCACATTTCTTTATAGACCTGGAGAAAGCAATTCTCACCTTCAAATGGAATAACAAAAAAACCAGAATATCTAAATCAATCCTGTGCAGTAAAAACACATCTGGAGGCATCACCATCCCAGATTTCAAGCTGTATTACAGAACAATAGTAATAACAACAGCATGGTACTGATATAGAAACAGACCAGTGGATTAATGGAATTGAACTGAAGTCCCAGAAATTAACCCCCACACCTATGGTCACTTAATTTTTGACAAATAATCCAAAACCATGCAATGGAAAAAGACAGCATCTTCAACAAATGGTGCTGGTCCATCTGGATGTCCACATGTAAAAGAGCGAAATTAGACCCATATTTATCACCTTGTACAAAACTTAAGTCCAAGTGGATCAAAGACCTTAATATAATGCAGGACACACTAAATCCAATAAAAGAGAAAGTGCTAAAAAGCCTTCAGCTCATTGGCTCAGGTGTCAACTTCCTGAACAGAACACCAACAGCTCAGGCTCTAAGACCAACAATCAATAAATGGGACCTCATGAAACTGAAAAGCTTCTGTAAGGCAAAAGTCACTGTTTTTCAAACAAAATGACAAACAGGAAGAAAATTAAAGCTTAGTAACTAGTAAGAAAAATGTAAAGAGGTAGCAAGTTTTCAACTCAAGTGTTGCTTTCACTAAGAAAACTGATAAGAAGAGCCCTTTGTGTTTATGGTCTGTCTTGAGTAACTTCTGTTTCTGCAATAAAATATCCGACAAAAAGCAGCTTATGGGAGGAAGGATTTATTTAGGATCACTGTGTCAGTCAGAGCCTCTGGTAGCAGAGATAACACAAAGGCAGGAGCTAGACATGAAGCATCTTCTCAAAAACTGGGTGAAATGAATGCACAACTGCTTCATCCTTATCTAAATGTCTCCATCCAGGATTTCAAACCAAGAAACAGTGCCTTCCACTTCAGGCTGGACCTCCCCATGTCAGGTACCATAATCCAGATGATTCACTCCTCTAGGGCAATATGACCTAGACAGTTCCTCATTGAGATCTTCTTCCAACGTGATTCTGTTTTTTTCAAGTTGATAACTGAAGCCATCACCATATTGTACTGTGAAATTCTGCAGAGGTGATCAATAGTGTTTGAATCAAGAGGGCAAGAAGATTTTGACGTATTCTGTCAGCTTTATTTTTTATACTTTTAAATTGAAATATGAACAATAACAGAGGTTAATTGCAAATTTTTAAATCTTTCTGTCTATGTGTCTTTGGGTGTCTATCAATTTGAAGAATATACTCTCAAGATTTTTTCAGACCACTTAGCAAATTTCATAGAAGCATAAAAACCTTACTTAGTGATAGGAATTTTCATCTCTAAACCACATCAATTGAACTATATACAACACTTTGTGGAGTAATCTGGGATAGTTCCCTAGTTTCTAAATACATGTGGGAAGCGTTCAAGTTATCCACATAGAATATTCAGTTCCATCACACTTGTTTGACACAGGAAAAGAATATCAAAACATTAGGAGAATGTTGGTCTTAGGCATTACCAGGTATCATTATTTGTAAAACATCTACCTGACATATTTTATTACACTTCTTAGAATTTCAGAACAGCTTGCTAAATTCTTAAAATGTGAAAGTCTCTAAATGATTAACACCTCATAAAATATTAATGGATGGAGAACTCAAAATACAACCAAAGATAGCTATCAGAAAAATGTGCTGAAAATACACTACCAGTTGCACATTAGTCATGCCTAATATAACACAAATTTGCATATTTGCTATTATGTTTCAATATTAATAGTGTGCAATACGTTTAATTTTTTTTATATTTTCCCATATGTTCAAATAAACTGAGAAGGAGAATAACTACCAGCTTCTCATTTATTTAACCCAAAATCTTGAGCTATCTATGATGTTACTCATGTATTTTAATTATACCCTACCTTAAGATGATGTTCAAATATATTTACATTTTTGGTTCCATTCATAATTTAACAATGTTTAAGTATTTATAGTCAAAATAAAAAAGCATGTAACAATGCCAGCATAGATTATGTATGTGTAGGACACTATCATAAATGTTAAATTCATTAATAAAAGCACTGAAATTTTATGCATGAAATTCTAAATGGTATCAATAAATTATCTAATTTTAACTAGTTGTCTAAGAACTTAATGAACTCTCATTCAGTTAGGAATTTATTTCTTTAAAATATCATCTCTGTACAATTTAAATCATTCTTTAAAATGATTTTTAGTTACTCTAAACTTTAATTAAATTTATCAGTGAACTATCTTCATATTACAGCTCTAAGAGGAAATTGTATTCATTTTTATTTTTGTTGCATATAAAAATAATATTACAAATTCAATATAATAGTTCTTGCTTAAGAAGATACTAAAATTTAAGTAAAGGAACATTTACCTATAGAAATAATATGACTGCCTATATTTATAGTGCTATACTTATGCCATGTTGTTTAGTTTCAGAATATGTATTATCAATACTTATAGTAATCTAAAAATCAAAAATATAAAATAGATAAAATAACCATAAAGTCATGTTGTTCCAAGGTAGGATATTGCTTCAGAGCTATTAAATGCTTCAAATATTCCTAAACCCCATTAATCTCATTCATATTTCTCCTATTAATATCTTCTGTTTGTATTTGTGTATAATGTCATTTTAAAATTTCATTTTAATTAACATTTTATTAATTCTTTAAGAATTTCATACAATTTTTAAACTTAATCTCAGGTCTTCCATGTAACTTCTGCAAAACCCATTCCCACCTCCTTATTCGGCAAACTTTCTGTTTTTGCTTAATTTTTTTTTTCATTTACTATAACCTATACTCCAATTTAATTTGAACATATAACTTAGTGTGGGAGAAGCCACCAGTGCACTTAACCTCTTAGACGCTACACACTTAAAGAAAACTCACTCTCGCAGAAGATATCATATTTCCATTGTTTCTTAGTAAACTTTGATGGTTCATGAATTTCTTCTAAACCATTTTAATATGTTGGTTGCATTGATCTTCTGTACATCTAGTTCAGGCAACCATAAGTGCTGTGAGTTCATTTGAGTAGCACTCCTACCATGTACCAAAGACATTGTTTAACTCCACTTCTTTCCAAATTCTGGTTATTGTAATCCCTTTTTCACAGTAGTCTCTTCACCTTGAGGAAAGAGTATAATATAGATGACCCATTGATATTTGCATGCTTCATAACAATATACGTAACTTTTTCATTTTGATCAGCTCAATCTTCTACATCAACAACCATCCACAACAAATAAAGTTCTTTGATGAGGTTTGAGAACTTCACTAATCTACAGTTAGAGTGTTGCCTGTTTAGAGGATAATTTTATAGAGCATTACTTTAGCAAATTAATAGTAGTAGATACATCCCTGGAACCTGTGAGCTCTCCAACATGGGTACTTGCCCAGAATTGTAGTACCAGACATATAATTTTTCTGAAGAATCAGTAAACATAAAAACTAATATAAATATTTCTGGTTTTGCCCATTGCATCCATGCACATCTTGTTCTTTCAGTCATTATTTCAGTTCACAGAGTTCATGGCTGAATAAAACTTTGACTTTTCTTCCCAAGTAGGTACGATAGCATCTTCCAGTACTGTAGTTCTTAGTTACTTACCTGTATTGTGTGGATTTAGATATGTTATTCTAGAGAGAAAATTCCAGAAAACAGTACTGATGTATGTATGTGTGTGTGCATGTATGTGTGTGTGTGTGTGTGTGTGTGTGTGTAATTTGTTGAGTGCCTGAAAATTCTCATATAGGTTAACTATTTTATCATTCAATCTGTGACTCTTTCAAGATATATAATCAATATTCTGCTTTAAAATATTTAAGTTTTGTCAGTGAGATGTATTTATAAAGCAATAAACAAGTACACAAATCATAACTGGTTAAGGAATCACATTAGTATGTATTTATGAAGTTGAGGTAACTTAATGGGACCTTCATGTTTCTCGAAATTTGTGAATGATCCCAACAGTGACTTTGTAAAGCACTCTTGTTACATTGTCAGTGATCCATAAAGACTTAATTGCTCCATATGCTACAAATTCAGTGCTAACTGAAGTGCAATCAGTAGTTTGCATATCTCTGATTACCATATTTTTGGGGAATATTTAATTAATTCTTTAAAATAATCGAACACTCTTCTTTTATTTAATAATGTTTCCCTTCATTCTCTATTTCACGGTCAGCCACCCGATCTGTGCCATTCCACACTATGATGAAGGACCACAGAGATGCATAAATTGAATGGTTGTTTTACACCCCAATACCTTGGTAACATACTTGAAATTTGATTTTTCTAAGTAAACTAAAACAACAAAAAGTGTATTACAAGAAAATATTATCTTGCTGATGGGCTTTTTCAACTTAATGAGAAAATTAACATTATAATATTTATCTGGAAAATATTAGTGTCACTAAATTTGTAAAACCCAACCCAATGAAGCTTATGATTCTATAATCATATAAGTGTAGAATACTATACAGTAAACATATATTTTGCCTTTATTTTGAACAAAAGTAGGGCAGCATAATGGGTTTCTGACTACATGAAGCTAAAAACATGAACTTAGTTTCATGTGTCTCCTATTATTATTGTTTTTAATGACAACTTAGACTATGTAACTTTAAAAGAATACATAAAAGAAAAGAAGAAAATTTAATTGTATTATTACCTATTTTGGTATTTGCTTTTGTTATGAAAATGGAATTGTTTGGGTTTGTTGGTTGGTTGTAGACTGGCTGCCTGCAAATGGGATCTTGATAGATCCCGGGTAGAATTGTGATGCAGACTCAGCAACTCAGCCACCTACATGATAAAATTAGAGAGGTGAACCACCATATTTAACTCCAGTATTGCCTCTTATTATGGAATTTGGTTAAATTTTTGTTTTGTTTTCAGATAAAGTTATGCCTTTATAACATAATGTTAAAAATCAAGAATATGACATGAGTCAATATTATGTGCAGGACTGTTGACTGTTTCCCTCTTTTGGCAGCTTTTCTGGCTCCTTCTGGTACCATGAAAGCTACTCTTCAGGGATACAGTATTCAGGTTAGTTCCTGCTCAGGGAAATCTGGGCTTTGATTTTGAAGTTCATAGTATTTTTGGCAATTAATATTTACCCTCCACCTCACGGGGTGGGGTGTGCAGTAAAGAGCAATAGCAACAATCTTCAATTGATATTTTTTGGAATCATTGGAAAACCCTGACCAACTCAAAATAGGTTGGGTCATTCCTCATGTTGGGTATTTTGTCAGGTGGTCATTAGCTCTTTGTGGGAACATCATCATCCCATAAAATGTCATTTAAACTTCATATGCATATTAATACATTCACCATCATGTATTATAAGTATTTTGATTAGAAGATTAATAGAATGATTCATTATGACTTTATCAGACCTGCTTATTCTTATTTTAATGACCTTACTCATTCTTTTGTAGTAGTCTACTTCCTCCATCTCTAATTGGAGACTTTGGAGGGAAGAAAGGGAATACAATTTCAAAAAAAAAAAAAGTTTTAAGAATTAACATACTGTCTACAGTTGAAGCAAGGGATTTTTCTTGCCCAGTGACAGGCTTGCCACTAATGTAACCATCTCCAAATGGAGTTTCCTCGATGCCCTTCATCTACCTGGAGTAGAATGGGGAAGTGCTGTCAGGAGCTGACATGTCTCAATGTCAAAAATCTTAGGAAAACATCTTTGTTTGACATATTCTACAGACCTCTTGAGGTTTTTGAAGAACACCTATTATCTCTGTATATGTGGATAAGCAAATGTTGCTTGTATCTTAGCAACTTGATTTCTGATTAAATTAGAAGACATCTGTGACAAAACTTGGAATCAGGGAAGTCGACAGCCTAGCTCTGCCAAGACTGGGTAGGCAAGTCCTTCATAATTTCTGTTTTACAATTAATGTCTGTCAGAGATACTGAGACAAAAGGCTAAAGATTGATACTCCAATGTTATAGAGAGAAATTAGGGACTGCCCAGGCAGCCAATTGTCTGACATTTCTTAGTTTCAGGAGCTGCTGGCTCTGCACTTCCTGTTTACTCAGATATATTTATTCTTCTCAGGTCTCGGTGTGGTTGAAGAATACACAGTTATTGTTTCACAGTTAAATTTTAAGTTATTTAGGAATTAAAAGGATGTCCTAGGTCTAAGAAGATGTTTTTAAGTTGGTAATGCAAGTTAGGATGGAAACTGATAGATAGATAATGGAATATTAACATCAGCTGCCAAATATGTATGGACTGGACATTGGGAATGTACATTATACATTATAATTTTCATAATTATGGTCTAATCATTCTTATTGTTTTGTATTGTATTTTTTGTTAAAATAAAAAGAGCCTTTTATTGGACTAAAAGGGGGATCTATGGAGGGGGGAAAGATACACCTTAAATTAAAAAATAAAAGCAGATAGGAGGGTAGGAGAAAGAGGGTAGGAGGGTGAGACTGAGAGGGGAAAGAGGGGAGATACTATGATTGAGCTGTAACTTGAAGAAATAAATAAATGTAAATAAAATAAAGTATAGACTATAGGATCTCCAAAAAAAGATCTACATTTATATTTTCCAAAATGACTGGCTATTGATTTGCTAGGTATCCTTTCCATGTGGAGATTCAAATGCTATTTAAATCATATAGTTTTACAGATTCATTATCATGCATATATACACACATATGTGCATGTACACACAGAAGATGTGGTTCTGCTTTGGAGTCTATGCCATACCCTAATTCCTCACCTATACCAATGTTGTAAGTCTGACATTCATAGCATATTCTCAGGTTTTACATCTTTGTGCGTTTTACTTGCTAAGTTTTCAATTTTATTTTGACTTTCTTACATATTTATTTCCTTAGATTTTAAAAAATATTTTGTCAAAATGAACAATAAAATGTCATCATTATTTACTGTAAAAAGAATTAACACTTTGTCACCTGTGAAATTATGAAGCAATGAAATTGAGTGAAAGCATACAAACCAGAGTGTTCTGACTGTCAGGTAACCTAAGGGCATCAGCATGAGTCCTACACAAGAATAGTTGGAACCTAGAATGGTTGATAAAAAAAGAGATGTGATGAGAATCACACATAAATCAGAAGTAAGATTTCTTCACTTCTGATTTATTTTATTTTACATTGGAAAAATAAAGGGAAGTACAATGAAGTATTCTATTTTTACTGTCTGTTTGGAACAAAGTGGATGATTCAAAGCAGTACTGGAATATGGAAGATTGTAAGGAATTATCTAAAGAAAATATCTAGCTCTACAGAAAGGCAGAGGCAAAGATTCTTCAAGAATTTTGAAATAAATCTTCATCTGAGGTTCCCCCTTTCAGTTATTTATAATGAACAGTGAGTGTGCTATCACACAAGGCAATGGTTCATCTGCATGGACTCTCCAGATAGTGACAAGATGACATTTACACTTTTTGGGACAATAAAGGCCAAAATCGTTTTAGTAGACTTGGTTTCATTTCTTGAAATTTTCCAGATCTGTTGGCATACTAAAACATATCTCCTGCATATAAACCTCACAACCAAATTACATTAACTTTGAACAATAAAACCTAGTTAAAGGACAAAGAAGGTAGTCTATAAAATTAAAAGAAAAACATACTCCATCAGAAAAATACAATTATAATTAAGAAAAAGATCCTTCTTATGTAAGCATTGTGATCCTTGTGCATATGTGTGTAAATATGTATATTTGATGTCATGGAATATTACAGTAAAAAACATAATTTCCATCTCTGTTTAGATAGTACATCAACCTTCAAGAAAAATAAGGAGCCTTTATGATTATTTCTAAAGTACCATATCTTAAAATAATTTACTTTTTACTGTATATTCAAAATGCAAAATATGGCCACATATGCTTAGTTTTTATAATAAAAAATCAAAAATAATAAAAAGCTTATGGCATTTGAAAAGAAATTTGTCTTCAGCCAATAAAGTTTTTCCATTCTGTCTTAATTTGCATGTGTGATGTACAATTGTCCTTAATAAGATCTTCTGAGAATATAGAGAACAAAATTTATCTTTGTTCATAGAATGCTGTCAATTAAATCTTCTCTAGAATGTCATTTAAAAATACAAATGTAAATGAGGAGATATATGTAAAGTTGTGCATTTTTACAAAAAAAATCATTTGTTACGCATAGATTTTAGAATTTAGCAGTGGATACATAAACTCTACCATTGTTTTTATTTTTCTCCTCATGAAAAATGAGATTCAAGTATTATGATCATAGTTATTAGAGTAATAATAATTTAAAAGGAGAATCAAGACATTTGCCCATTTGCAATAATTCTATTTGCATCACTATTCTTAATTTCTTTCTCTCTCCTCTCTCCCTCTCTTTCTCTCTCTCTGTTTATCTTCTCTCTGTCTCTATCACTGCTTCTGTCTCTGTCTCCATCTCTCTGTCTCTCTCTGTGTCTCTGTCTCTGTCTCTCTCTCTCTCTCTCTCTCTCTCACACACACACACACATACACACACACACAAACCACTATTTTCTATCTTTGCATTTTGCAAATTTTTTCAGAACGACAACTTGAGAATTGGTTATGTATATCTAAGAGGATACCTATACCACCATAAAACATTCAATATTAGTAAGAATCACCTTGTCTGTGTACATTCTTGGTGTACTAATTTTTACAGTCTGTGTCAAAGTCAATAAGATGACAGGTGGTATCCTGCTCCATGCTGCACTTGAATAGCTAATCCACATAAGCACAGTGCGAAAACTCATTACACAGCAACATATGTGGACACATCATTTCAGGATGCCATATGCTTCTAAGGCACATATAAAATAATTATAACAGCTAGTTCCAGATAGTGTCATGTGTGTTTCATTGATTTTTTAGCTAGGAGGCTTAATTATACCATCATTGTTCCATTCCTTTTATGGTTCTTCCATCTTCAGTCACTTTGTTCTCATTATCGCTGGTGGTTTTATTTTCCAGCAACAGTCTTTCCTCTTTATCCATCACCCTGGAAAAAGGAAATAAGGTGTAAGTTACTTATTCCCACACTATAACCTTAATTTATTGCACCCTTGCTTATTTTATTGGAAGCCATTATCTTCCGTGGAATTCTTTTGAGGATGTTCTTATTTTTTTTCCTGTATGTTTTTTTTCCAAACTAACTCCCCCTTCATTATTTTTCACGAATCTTTGTGGCTTTGCTTTAATCTTTGTGTATAGAGGCATTCAAGATTTTTCTTTCTTTGTTTTTAATGAATCCTACCTTTAAACTGTAGTAGACATAGTCATATATCCCTGAGGTAGCCTAATTTATATAAAACTTATAATAAACACAAAGAAAACAAGCATCTTCTTTGAAAATGTTGACCATTTGACCCTTAAGAAAAATCTACAATAAAAGATTCAATTCCTGTCTTCAGGGTTTCAGCATTGGTTTACTACTGAGATTGTGGACCACTGTCACAAGACAAAGAAGATTACAGGATACATATCTGGGTCAGTGTTCCCAGATTTTCTTCAGCTGTCCTAAAATAAATCCCAAGCACACTCATGCCTCATCACATTGCTATGATAGATAAATGATGTGAAGTAGAAATCCAGAATGAAAATGTTTGTGCAAAACTTTTTTTCCATACCTAATGATTTTTAATCCCTTGACACAAAATGTGTTTTAAAAAGTTTTAGTTAGATTTTAGTTAATTAACTAAATAGTCAATATAATTTGCTGACAATTCACAATTGGTATCTAGAATGTAATTAGAAACATTCTCAAATAATTGAATATTATTGTTTAAGAATCATAATTTTATTTCATTTATTTGCTTAAATATAGTTACAAAGGATTACCAGAATCATATGGAAACAATGGAAATCTCATTTCTTGAATTAATTCTAAAGAGAGAGTATTAAAGTTATTTTATAGATGGTAGTGATTTCTGAAGGATTAAGGTATCTGACATTCATAAAATGATCCTACCAGGGATTGGATAAGACCTTTAATGATTACCGAATCATATAATAGATTTCGTCTTTAGAACAAAGAGTTCCAGGTGTATCACAATAGTTTGCTGGTTCACTTAGCAAATTTGGGTAGGAATTGTGAATGTTAGATGTTTATTATTGTTTGACAAGGTTGGACTTTGAAAGGCAGTACAAGTACCCAACTAAATTTGTTTTGATGCATCAGCATTTTCCCCTTTTCAGGCAATTTTCATGTAAAAGGGAAGAATGATTTTCCTTCTTCATTTGAATAATCTGGACATGCATCATTTCATGATTAGAATGTAAGTTTGCAGTTAGGGGAATAAGTTAGACTAACACAGACAAGGAGTCCTTAGTTTCCACTAAGGGTACAGCATGAAAAAGAAACCTACTGTTCGAGGAACATTGTCTATTGTTAAATAAAATCTGGTCTTCAGATTTTCTTGTTCTTGATGCAGTATTTTAATGCAAACAAGACCTGGGCAGAAGCATTTTAAGACTATTTGGTAAATATACTTTTTACCAAATTCATTAAAATTAACATATTTTGATTTTTTTGCTTGAAAGATTTGATATAGCTCCAAGCTACTTTCAAGTTCCTATAAAACCAATTGTCCCTTTCCCATAATTTAGGGTGGAGTGATGCTATTTTGTTAATGTTTGCAGAAATGGTGTCACTTCTTATAAATAGACTGAAGAACAGATAAATTCTTATAAATAACAGTTGTTCTGTTTGTGAGGACCTGGCATTAGCAAGTGAGGAGAGAACATTGCTAACAAGGTCTCATATATGAAAACTACACGTGTGCCATTTATCATCTTACATGAATACCCAAAATAGAAAGTCTCCAAACCAAAATATACATACTTAAAAATATGAATGTGATATCCACAAAGGTTATTTCAATTCACACTCCCACCAGCAATATTTACATCAACTGTCAAAAACTGCCAGCATTGTTAATTAATCCTTGCCAGTTGGTTAGTTTAAGTTATTTCTAGATTTGTTTCATTTTTATTACAGTGTATTGTGAGAACAGACAGTTGTGTTTTTAGTATATTTATACCAACAATATAAAGAAGGTTATAATTGTTTTTCATATCCATTTAATTATCAAAGACTTGAGATGGTGGTTATTTTCAAGATCTATAAAATATTAATATAAATCAGATTATTCCTTGGGAAGTAATTTATTTCTTCAGAACTATTTTGTTTATCATTCATTCTTCCTTCCCTTTTTCCTATTACTTTTGCTTTTTCTATTCTTATTGCTGTATATTAGACACAGAGCTGCATACAAGCCACTCAAGCTCTATACCACTAAACTATATCCCCAGCACAATATTAAAATTTTGATTTATGCATATAGGTGATTATTTTTCTTGTCACAATTATGAAAATAATGTAGAAATATTATGATTTTTTTCACTAATGATACCAAATTCTGCATTAATTCTGAAGTCTTCCTTCTATTCAAGATTCTATAAAAAATAAAGTAATATTTATGCAGATTTTGAATACTACATAATTTTTATTTTATAATTGACTTCTAATTTTTCTTCTTTCTTTTTATTAATTTTTTTCTTTAATACTATATACAGTAACTATATCTTCCACTCTCTTCACTCCCTCCACTCCTAGTTCTCTCCCATCTCCCCTCTCTCCCAGATTCACTGTTTCTTCATTTCCTTTCAGAAAAGAGCAGGCTTTCAAGAGCTATCAACCCAACTCAATATTAACAAAATGTAATAAGCTAGGCACAAACCCTCACAAGAAGGCTAGACAAGGCATCCCAGTAGGAGGAAAAGGATCCTAAGAGCAGGTAAAAAGTCAGAGATACCCCACTCCCATTTTTAAGAGTCCCACAAAAAAGAAAAAAAAACCATACTAAACAACCTCAACATATTTGCAGAGGTCATAGCATTGTAGGGTTGTGTAGGACTTGTGTAGGGTTCATGATTGCTGCTTCTGTATCTGTGAGCCCCTAGGAATCTTACTTAGTTGGTTCTGTGGGTCTGTGTTCTCCTGCTGTCCTTGAACCCTCTGACTCTTATAATGTTTTCTCTCCCTCTTTCATCCTTTGCTTTCCCTAATGTTTGGTTTTGGTCTCTGCATATACTCACATCAGCAGCCAGTGGAATATGTTCTGATGACAGCTGGGCTAGGCTCTAATCTATGATCTATGAGGATAGCATAATATCATTAGAAATCACCTAATTAATTGCTTTTTGTTTGGTTGGTGATTTTTATTTTTGTGTTTGTTTTTGACAGTCATGTTTTTTCAACCATCCAGTTTCTAGTTCTTGACCATTCTAGCAGTGTCCAATATGAACTCCCTCTTGTGGCTTGGGCCTCAAGTTAGAAGAGTCATTGGTTGGACATTCCTTTAAACTTTGATCTACCATTGCTCCTTTATACCTTGTAGTTGGAAAAGGTTATAGGTCAGTGGTTTTATAATTAGGCTGGTATCCTAATCCCTACTCTGGGAGCCTTGCTAGTTACAGAAGAAATACTTTTTAAGGCTCAAAATTCTCCATCACTAGGAGTTCTCAATAGAGTCACCCTCATAGGTTCCAGAAAGTTTCTACTGCACTAGGTTTTCAACTCATCCCCAATTTTCCACAAATTCTAGTTGTTACTTCCAGTATTCTTTCCCTCTATCTATCCCTCCATCCTGTGCTTGATCCCTCCTATTCCGATATTCACCTTCCCCGGCCCACCCACAAAATCTATTCTATCTCCCCTTCCTAGGGATATCCATGCAACCTCCATAGAATCCTCCTCTCTGGATCTGTCAATTGTAGCATGATTATTATTTAGTTAACAACTAATATCCAGTTATAAGTGAGAATTTGCCATTGATCTCTCTAGGTCTGGGTTACCTTAGATGATTTTTTTTCTAGTTCTATCCATTTGTCTGCAAATTTCATGATTTCTTCTTTAAAAAAAAAAAAAAACAGCTGAATAATATTCCAGTGTGTAAGTGTACTATATTTTCTTTACTCATTCTTCCATTGAGAACTATTTAATTTCTTTCAGTTTCTGGCTAGTTCAAATAAATATGCTATGAACATAGTTGAACAAGTGTCTTTGGGGTCGAATAAACCATCTTCTGGATAGAAGACTGGATCTGTCTTATGGGAGATCAATTCCTATTTTTCTGAGAAACCACCACATTGATTTTCATAATGGCTGTACAACTTTACACTCTCACCAGAAATAGAGATGTATCCCCTTGCTCCATATCCTGACCAGCATGAGTTGTCACTAGTTTTGTATTCTTTTATTTTTAAGGTATTTTAATGATTTCTTGTAAATGTAAAGGCCAAATAAAACTACCACCCCATTAATGTGATATAATAGCAGATTAAAAAAAAATCTTTACTTCCACAGTAATTGTAAGTGATGAAGTCCAGTAAAACATTTTCTACACCAAAACACACACACATGCAAGTATCACACAGAAAAATTATAAGAAAATACAAAATTAGTAATATCAGAAAAAGACACAAGAGATGATGAACATGAGTGGTTATATGAAATATGTGGTTAAGGAAAACAGTTTTGGTATCTGGTCATTTGAAATGATATTTGTGAGGTTAAATTTAAGTCTTTATACAGTAAACAAAGACACCTATATGGAAAATTTGGGAGTAGATCTATTGTTACTTTAATACTCAAAATAATATTATGTTCTTGTTTATTCCTCTAATAATTACCCAATTTCAAATTGAAAATACAGTGCTTTTCCTTCTTAAGATTCTAGGCTTTGTGCCATAATTTTGGTAGGTTTGAGGTGTAATAAGAAAATTAGTTCTATATTTTTTCACCCTTCCAAAATAAAACAAAGAAAGGACTATAGATCTGATCAGTATCTAACACAAGAAGAGCCAGTTAATGAATTTGCTAATGGACTACAAACACAGCTATCAAAAGGAGAAATACAATGAAGAAAACTACTTACAATGTAAGTATTCAACATTCTTAGCTGTTACAAAAAAGTCAATTAAAACTCCTTTGATATTTAATCTCACCTCATGCTGAATGGCTAACATCAAAGGCAAATGATACAGAAAACCACAACCAATAAATATGCAGAGAACAAGTCACAGTTCTTAAGAATTGTTTTCGGCCTTAATATCTATCACCAAATAGATCCATAAAAGTACAAGATACAAATACAAATAATTCAAAAATATTTGTACTTAAGAATTCCCTTTATTTAATTTTGATCATACATATCTCCTTCCCCCATCTCTTCACAGATCCACCCTCACTCCATACATACCAAACTTTATATCCTCATTTATACTTCACTTAATTCCATTAATGCTGTCTATAAGTGTTTAGGTATGTAACTATCCACTGGAACCTTTTAGAACAATCAAATATTTGGGCTCTATATACTTGCATTAGCTGGAAGAGCATGTACTAGATCTGCATTGTTCAAACTAGACAGCATGCATGGAAAAGGGAGGAGTGCACCAAGCCTCCTAGTATAGGAATTACTGGTACCTGAAAGCTGCCAGATTAGGGTGTGGTATACAAAAAACAGCCTACTGAAAAAGACAAGTACTCTATGTTTTCCTACATATGAAAACAAGTACTCTATGTTTTTCCACATATGAAAGACTCAGATATTAGTGTGGATAAGCATGGGCATGGATATGGTTGTGTTCTGAACCTTGAAAGGCGATCACAATAAGGAAAATTACAAAAGGACAAAGAAAGAAGTAGATGGAATAATTTCACTTGAGAGCTGAAACAGGATTATTAGGAGATGGAAAAATACCATGAAAATTTCAAGGGAACAGTGGAAAGAACAAAGAAAGGACAATCAAAGAGTATGCATAGAAATGCCATAATGAAACCCATTACATCTTGTGTTCACTTTAAAAACCTAATCAAGAGCATCATTTTATTTTAGTTTATAACCAAAATATGAGATGATCCTCTTTATTTATGTATGCCATCTTCAGGTATTGCCAACAATATTTGTGGAAACAAGATATATTGTTATAGAGTTCCCCAGATAAGCTAGGTTGGCTGGCTAGTGAGCCCTCAGAATTCACCTGCCTCCATTCAAAGACTTCAACTATAAACTTCTATGATGCCCTTCTTTTTGCATGGATCCTAGATCTCAAAGCAGATCTTCATGCTTAATTCCGACAACTTTTAACATGCTCAAATACATCACCAGACATATAGGATTATCTTCGTTGACAATAGCACACTTACATTACTGAAATGATTATTTCAATATATTTCTTCAATTTACAGTTCATTCATACAAAGGAGAACATCATTTATAACATAAGATGACATTTATTGAAGAAAGTTAATATGAATTTTTGCATGAACAAATAGAAAAAAAATCCTATGTGATGCACCTTTCGAATAAAATGAAGGTCAGTTTAGAATGTTTACCTGATGAATTAAAGCAGAAACATACTTGTCATTGAGCTTAGTAAATATAACCAGTGTAGCTTTTCAAGAACCTTTGACAACTGTTAAAGAGGACTATTATGTTTAAAAATAATAAGTTTATGTAATGTATAATATGTCTTAATTTTTGCATGCACCATATCTTCATATTTGGATGGTTATTCCTTTGATAGGCTAAAAATGACTTGTAAAACAAGAAATGTCACAGCATTTTTCTTCTACATTGTGAAAATATTAAATATGAAGGTGTAAAATATGTTTAGCACAATAGTCTTCTTTTAGAGCCATCCAGTAGTACATACTATGAATGTGTACCTGATTCCAAATCCCTTTTCTATCATATGTATTTTATGTATGTGTGTGTCTGTGTATGCGTTTGTGCTCATACATATGTGCACCATATGTTGGCAATCGCCATGATTCTCAGAAGAAAAAGTAAGCTCTCCTGGAACTGCAAGTTACAGGGAGTGCACTGGGGAATCAAACAACCATGATCTTCTACAAGAGCAGTAATTACTTACTGGCCAAATCACACCTCCAATCCTTGTTTTAAGTTATAAAAGAAATATTTTAAAAATCAATGTTGATTCAGTTGTCTGTTTGTATAGTGAATTTGATGTGTACCATTTGCCACATAACATTTTGGGAACTATAGTAGGAAAGAAGTAAACAAAAAATTTGGTTAAGTTTCTACTAACTATAAAACCTGTACATTTAGTTTACAAACATTCTACATTTTTAATTAGATATGCTAACTTCTATTATCTGGGGAAAAGAAACCAAACATATGTCCACTGTAAATAAAAATGCTCATCATTTCAGAGTGTTTCTCTTTTGATGACCAAATAGACTTGCATGGATGTGGGTCCTACAGTGGTAATCTTAGGCCTACTCAGTCAAATTAATTTAAAATTGACCAGTATTCTCTAGGATAAGACCCATTTTCAAAATCTCTTTATTTAACATATAGAGGATAATTAATGGCTTCAGTGTCCTATCAACTGTCATCAAAATTTTAATTTTCATAAATCTACCATACTTTTGTTCATATTAAGCAATTAGTATTTGACAAATCAACTGATATCTAAAGTATCTCTAAAATTCTTAAATTTTGGAATCTTAATAACTATTTTCCAGAAAAAAATATGATTCATGGTATTTGTCCTAAAAATTAAAACCAGTAGACATGTGTTATTTTTTCAATTATCATAAAATTCCTGTTCCTTGTGTTTTAAACTGAGACTTCTCCTATATAGTGTTACATGTTTTAACCAAGTATCTACTCTGTGATGTAATAAAAGTATCACCCACAACAAATTAATCACTCTTGATCTTTATAGTAATTTACACAGTTATATTGTATGTGTTTAAAATCTTTTTTATAATTTATTTTTTATTTCTTCAAGTTACATCTCAATCACAATCCCCTCCCTATTCCCCCCTCCTGTCCCACCCTTCCACCCTCTTCCCCCTCAACCCCCCCATCCTCTACCCTTTTTTTGTTTAAGGTATATCTTCCCCCCCCAACAGCTCTCCCTTTCAGTCCAACAAATGGTTCTTTCTCTTATAACAATAAATACAATACAAAACAACAGAAATAAATAGGCCACAATTATAAGAGTTATATGGCTTAGCATACATTCCCAATGTCCAATCCATATGTATTTGGCATCTCACTTTAACATTCTACTATCTAACCATTTTTTATCTGAGTAATAGCTTCAGTCTATTCTCGTTTAGATTGAAAGTGCTATAAACAGGAGGCTAACATCAATCGTAGTATCTATACCTCAGAACACATTCTTCCTTATGAAGTAACCATGAGGCAGGACTTTTACTTGACAATTGACAATGTTATATAAGACCATTCTCCAAATAGCTGAACAAAAAAATTTAAGCCTTTTACATATGGGGATGAGCAAATAGTACAGCACATAATTTATTTTAATAGGTATAATAAAATGTTGTCATATCAGGAAGCAATACTCCTTGTTAAAATTTGAAACCTCTGTACTCAAGTAATCCTGTTTTCTAGTACTTTCTATTACTTCAGTATGACATTTCTGATAAAATTCTAGGTTTCATCACTAGAAATAATCCTCCACTTGTGTGTCAGTGACAACCTGACTGTCATGATGTGAAATCACTTTGCTTCCATGATAATGAAAATGTCTAAATCTCCATGGTTCACAATATCTCAAGACTTTACCAACTATTAATTCTTCATACAAGTGAAACTTGATTTAACAATGGAAACACTAACCTGCTGCTACTGTCAACAACTTTTCATTTTTATCACTAAATGACAATTGTATTTTATTGTGTTATTCATTCTGATCTTTTCATTTTTTAAAATTTATTTTATCAAGTTACATCTCAATCATAGTCCCCCGCTTCCTCCTGCTTCTGGTCTCACCCTCTTACCCTTCCCCCCCCTCACCCTCCTATCTTTTTTATTTTATAAGTTTAAGATTTATCTTTTTCCCTCGAACAGCTCCCCCAATAAATGGGTCTTTTTCTTATAACAATAAATTCAATACAAAATAACAAGAAAAATTAACCCAAAATTATGAAAATTATAAGGTATAACACACATTCCAAATGTTCACTCCATACATATTTGGTAACTGATATTAATATTCTATTATATATCTATCTCAATGAGTTTAAAGTTCTATACTTAACTCAGTTTTCATCCTAACTTGCATTATGAATTTAAAAACATCTTCTTAGACATAGAACACTCTTAATTCCTAAACAACTTAAAGTTTAACTGTGAGAATAACTATCTAGTCTTCAACTACATCAAAGACCTGAGAAGGATAAATGTATATGAGTATACAGGAAGTGCAGAGCCAGCTGCTTCCAAACTAAGAAATGACACAGAACTGGCTGCCTGGACAGTCCCCAATTGCTCTCCATACATATAGCATTTGTCTTCAGCTTTTAGACCCAGTATCTCTGACAGATATTAATTGTAAATCAGGGATTATGAAGAACTAACCTACCCTGTCAAGGCAGAGCTAGGCTGTTGACTTACCTGCTTTCAAGTTTTGTCCTTTTCAGACATCATTCTGTCTACAGTTGAAGCAAGGGATTTTTATTGCCCAGTGACATGCTTGCCACTATTGCAACCTTTTCCAAATGGAGATTCTTTGATGTTCATAATCTACTTGGAGTAGAATAGGGTGTGTTGCCAGGAACTGACTTGTCTCAATATCAAAAACTCTTAAGAAAACATCTTTGAATGGCATACTTTACAGTTCTCTTGATGCTTAATCGTATTTCAAGGTAGTGTTTTAAATACAAAGCTGATTTTATTTTTTAAAGTACAAGACCCAGTATGTATTTTTAAAGTAATTTAATATTACTAAAATTAAATAAATCATTTGAATCTTAAAGTGTATATATAAATGGAAGAATGGCAATAAATAATTTGAATCTTACAGTAAGTATATAAATGGAAGGATGGCAATATAAAACATTTAAGATATTTTAATTTGTTATAGAGCATTGGAAAGCTAATGAGCTTCTGAATCTTATTTTAAGTAAGTCCTAAGACAAAAAAATATAAATTTCTAATTTTATTTCTAATTTTATTTGCATATTTATTTATTTAGGATAATCTTTTAAAATGTTGATTCATTAATTCAAGCTACATTTTGAACACAGGCTCTTCCCTCCTCCCATCCCAGTCCTTGCTCTTCCCCCTTTCTCTCCTATCCTTCTCTTCAGGTGAGGGGGCCTCTGATATCAAACCCCCTCAGTTCATCAGACACATGAGAGCTAAGAGCCTTCTCTTATTCTGGTGCCACATATAGCAACCCAGCTAGGGCAAAGTGTCCCTTTAACAGGCAACAGAGAACATGACTGAGATGCCTCCCCCCAACTTGCTAAGGGATCTGTATGAAGACCAAGTTGCCTATCATCTATATATGTATGGGGGTCAGGATAGGTCTAGTCTAAATTTTTTTCTTCCTTTTTTATGGTTAGTTTTTTCAGACTATGTAACCCTCTGGGGTCCTAGATTAGTTGGTTCTGTTGATCTTCATGTGTTGTTTTTGACTCTTGCGGTATTCTCTTATTTCTCCTCCATTTCTTACATAGACCTCCCAGAGCTCTACCTAATGTTTGACTGTGGGTCTCAGCCTTTGCTTTATTCTTCTGCTGGCTAGAATTTCTAATAGGATAGTTATGCTAGGTTACTGTTCTTTTGCATCTGTGG
The DNA here is from genome assembly GCA_907164525.1 of Lophiomys imhausi. Taxonomy (NCBI): domain Eukaryota; kingdom Metazoa; phylum Chordata; class Mammalia; order Rodentia; family Muridae; genus Lophiomys; species Lophiomys imhausi. Next base: position 6,153,383 of record CAJQZJ010031536.1, read on the forward strand.
GTTGTAAAATAGTTATCCTTTACTATTTGACTAAAATCCAGTTATAAGTGAATATATGCCATGTGTATCTTTCTACGTCTGAGTTAGCTGACTCAGGATCAGCTTTTCTAGTTCTGTCTATTTGGGTGCAAATTGTTGAAAATTGAATGGTTTCCTTGTTTCTGATGACTGAGTAGTATACTATTGTGTAAATGTGCCACAGTTTTTTATCCATTCTTCGGTTGAAGAACATCTGGGTTGTTTCTAGTTTCTAGCTATTATGAATAAAGCTTCTGTGAACATAATTGAACTGATGTCTTTGTGGTTTAGTGAAGAATCTTTTGGATATATACCCAGGAGTGGTATGGCTGAATCTTGAGGTAGAATTATTCTCAGTTTTCTGAAACATCACCAGATTGGTTTCCAAAGCAGTTGTACATGTTTGCACTCCCAGCAGCAATGGAGGAGTCTTCACCTTTCTCCACATCCTTGCCAGCATGTGCTGTTCCTTGAGTTTTTGATCTTAACCATTCTGATGAATGTGAGATGGAATCTCAGAGTCGTCTTCAGTTTAGGATAATATCATGGACTTAAACAGTCTTTTGAGTATACAGTCTATATCTACATAACTTGTTTTTATCAATATTTCCATTCATTCTAAACTTTAATAGTTTGAACACTTAACTCAATATTGACTGATCATGCTCATTTTTATAACTATGTTAAAACATGTTCCATAGATTGCATTATTTCATAGCACATCTCAAGACTTTCTTTTGTTGTTAATGACATGAAATATTTCTTTTATTTATCCCTGTATAAAAATGATAAGTTGAGTGTGTATACATGTTTTTATTGTTATGTAGTGAGAGTTGGGCATGTGATTTCCAAGAATTGGCATTGTCTTGCAATTTTACTAAAGTAAAATGTATAATGAATATTAACATTATGATCATTTGTAGTGTACAATTTAATGTCACCAAATATAATAAAATACTATCCAATTACAATCACGATCTCTTCCTAGAATGTGTATGTCATTCTCAGCTCTCCCTCCTCATCTACCTAATTTCTAGGAAACTGTTCCACTTAACTTACCTAGAATATTTCATGTATGTGGGAACATAAAATAGTTTCCCTCTGTGTCCTGCTTATTTTCTTTAGCATGTTTTCAAGATTCAACTTTGCATCTTGACTAAATGATTGAATGTATAAAATAAATGATATGTTATCCTACAATTATCAGTATACACTGAAAGATTCTTTTATTGAACACTTTAGTCCTTTCTTCATGTTATCATTGTGAGGTGTTTTTCTGAGGGATAAAGTTGTAATTGTGGTTTTGAAATGTGATATAACTTTTTTGCATTTTGATAATTAGGATAAAATGACAGTATGCTCACTGCAGCAAAATCACAAAGAGTAAATGTAACCATTGCAGGCACGTCCCTTCAGATACACAGTCAGAATCCAGAAACGTGTTTCATATCTATCATCACATTCTTTTCTTATTCACAGACTCCTTCTCAAGTTGAACTTCTCAAAATTCTACCTATTTTTAACATGAATGCTGATGTAAAACTGTAGTGCTGTATACACATTAGACAACGTATTATTTCATTTTGTCTTCTTTTCTGTAAAATTTGACGAACCAATCCCTACAGACATATCTTTTCTAATACAAGTGAACATACTGAATAATAATATATGGATATTTCATAAAAATCAATGAATCCATGAATATTTTCAAGTATATTATTAAAATAATCATATATATGTTAATCTCACGAGATGGTGTCTATATTGTTAGAGTCATCTTAAAATAAAAGTGTTTGTGTAACTATATGAAGCCTGTTGAAAACTAATCATTTAATGCATATAAATTCTAAAGAACTCTAATTCACACATGGATTCCAGAAGTTCTTATGTTTATGACATTGTGCTCTTTCTTATAATAAGCAGAATAATGTTCCCCAAAGACATCATTTCTCTTTTCTCTAGAAATTATAAATGCAAGTTATTGGATACCAAGCATGCATTCGCAGATGTGATTAAGGTCTGAACTCTTAAAATAGCAACTTGGTCTGGATTACTTAGGTGGATGTTTCTAGTAGTTATATAGATCCCTAAAAGCCAAGAATTTTCTCTGTCAATAGAAAAAGGACACCTTTTTCTATTTCAGGGTAAGATTCAGAATATCTTAGTGATTGTGGGCTATACACTGTTGGGAGAAAAGATCAGAAAGATAGTTTTAAGACCGAAGGGTTTTTGCTGGAACTAACCAGAAAATTAAATTTTTGGTTGTCAAGGGCAAGGGTCTGGATGCTACCAGAATGTCAATAGGTAACAAGTGGATTTAGTCTCCTGGATGATTGCAGTTGGGTGAGTTGAGTTTTACCATATGAAGTATAGATTAATCAGCAAAGACAGATAGGGTCTCTGTCCTGTACAAGATACTGTGTTAAGTTGGCTCAAGACTTTAATGTTGTAGGTATACATTATATCTCAAATAGGTACTTGTTTTAGGCAAGTGAGGAAAACTTTTTCTTTAGATATCATATGTGTATTTTGAGTAAGAAAACTGACCTATTAATAAATTATTTATTGATATATGCATAATTTCAAATTAGCAAGCCAATTCTATATCAATTCTGTTTGTGTCTGGATGCTTATAGCACAATGATATCATTTAATCACCTAGGATGAAACTGTTACCACTTAATAATTGAGAACTTTCATTGATGAACTCTGATCAATGGATGTTGAGGGAAGGTCTAATATTGTTTCTGATACATTGTATTCAATGCTGAGATCTGGTTACCACCCCTTCTGAGGCATTCTCTTGATTGGTTAATAAAAGTCGCTTATGGCCAATTAGCTGGGCAGAAAGAGTATAGGAAGGCGGGACTTCCTCAGATCAGCATGGGAACTCTGGGCACACACAGACACTCTCTCTTCCCTCCAGGAGGCACAGAAGGAGACAGAAATCTGGAGAAGGCTGGAAGGTACTCGCAGATACATGGTGTTTTGGGATTAACTGATCCAATCCGTGTTAACATATAATAGCTAATTGAGAGTATGCCCAGCTAAGGGCTAAGCATTAAAACATTAAAGGTCTTGGTGTGTTTAATTATTGGGGAAAAGACTGTGGCGGCTTATAGGCCCTCAGTCCAAGCAGCCCCAGGCTGTTGGACTCCCAGACTCCCCTTGAGCCCAGGCAAATCTCCCGCCAAGATGCCGGTAATTCTACTGGCCTAATATAAAGTTAACAAAAATAATAAAGATAACATTTAAGTTTAGAGTTTTGTAAAGGAGACAATTATGTTTCCTGACTATGATTTCTGATTTGCTCCTGCTGTTTATTGCTTAACAATAGATTATTTTCCACATGATTAAAAAAAATCTCTATCCCTCCTAATATTCAATTTAGTTTGAATATTTGTCTAATAGCTATTATCAAGGGAGTGCATGATTTCCTTTGAAAATAGTAATATATATGGGAAAAGATAAAAGTATCCTTGGAGAGTTTTTAAATTCATGATCAGTATGCCGACAAGGTTCAACCACCGCTTGCCATCATGCCTTGAGGTGACAGCAGATAGTCAAAGTACCTACTCTCCTTGATAAATGGCTCTTTTTTATTGGAACTATGGGCATAATGTATTTGTAAATTGTAAGGAGTTCTGAAAAATTTTGTCTAGTTATCAAGTAGGCAGATGAAGCAATAATGACTTAAATTCAAACTGTGCCATATTTGAACATATGTTGTAGAATAAAATAAAAATTAAAAGTAAAAATATAAATAAGTTAAGTTGTCATGTTTTGTTTGTCTTTCTTCTTTACACTCTCTATAAGGAATATATCTCAGTCAGACCAATTCATCATGTTTAGTAGTTAAAATCTGACTATGGAAAGGGAAGTCAATAGCTATATCACGAAGAAAAGAGTGAATACCTCCACAAGGGAAACAAGTATGCACAGGCTAACAGGTTGGAAAGATAGAAAGATAGCTCTCCTTTCTAAGGAGAAAATGGAATTTACATGTTTGATTCTGGCCTGTGTTCAGATCACGTTGGTTAAAGGAGAAGGCATATCTTAGGAAGACTGATCTAAAATTAAAATGTTTCTAATAGAAAAATGAAGTCAAATTACTGATAAATGACTGGGAACTCAAAGAGTTCATTTTAAGTTCTCATGAATTTTGATAATATGTAAAAGTACTAATTTTTGAAGGCTATTTGCATAAAAAAGGCAGTTTGATAAAAAGACTGCATAAGCTGCAATGATAATACAGACAGCTTGAATGAGGTTCTCTGTGTTGCGGTTAGATGATTATCCAAAGACTTAAATACCCAAATATGATTCTCAGCTTCATTTACCAGACACCATTGGATGTTTCAAAGGATCACTCTGTGGGTATTTAAATCTGTATTAGCATCAACTTCTAAAACTAGAGTCATTGGGGGAAAGGAGCATCAATTTTAAGAAAATACTTATATGCAACTGTTTGTAGGCATTATATAGGGCATTTTCTACATTAATGATTGATATAGGAGGGTCATGCCTACCATGGACAGTGCCATGCCTGGATACTTGTCCTGGGAGGCATAAGAAAGTGGATTGAGCAAACCATGTAAAACAAGCTGGTAAGCCACACCCTTCCATTGCCTCTGATCCACTTCATACTTCCATGTCCCTACCTTGATTCCCTCTACTGACTTCTCTTCATAAAGGACTGTAAGCTCTAAGGTTTTTTTTGTTTTTGTTTTTGTTTTTTTTTTTTGTCTTTATTTTTTCCACAACAGCAGAAAGAAAACTATGTTAATTAATGTCAGGGGTTGGAGCTTGTGAGTAATATTCTGTAAAAATTTTCTATGATATTTGGCGTTAAGATCATTTTGAAAGTCAACTACAACAAAATAAGTCAACTAAACAAAATTACTATGTATAGAGTGTGTTTGAATATAATTATGTCATCTTTTTGAAGTTATCTTTTCAAAGTATGACCTAACTCTTTAGTAGACATGAGGCATTCAGATTATGTACTTCTGTGGGTTACATAGGTTATACGCTTCTATTGAAGTTAGTAATCATATATCCATTTTGTTATTGAAAAAAATATTACTGTAACTTTTCTTGGTTTTCTCCTTTCAAAAACCTTTAACATTGTCAATTTTCTTTCTATTATTTTTGTGATAAAACTTGTACATTTTAATTTAAGAAGTGCATATACTATATTCATTTATAATCTTTTTTCCTCCAATAACTCCACCAAGATTCTTCATTTCCCTATCACATTTTTTCTATCTTTTTTTAAGCAAAAATGGCTTTCACACACACACACACACACACACACACACACACACACACACACACACACACACACACGAAAAAAAATGGTTATACATTTGGTAAGCTATCTACCCCCTGAGTCTGAGGTTTGCCCAGATATATGACTGACATAACCATTGTAACTTCATTGAAGAAAATTGATTTTCTCTTTCCAAGAAGCTATGAATTAAAAATGGATTCTTGGCTAAGGTTGGAACTTTTTGCCTAATTCCCTTTTTTATGCTAAGATTTTGCCTGATTTAAGTTAGTGCAGGTTTTATGATGACATTGCAGTCTCTGGTTGTTCACAAGAACATCAGTCCTGTTTGTCTACAAAATATTTTATCCTTGGAGTACTTACTTACTCCATCAACTCCATATCACAACCTTCTTTTCCTCTTCTAAAGAGATTTTGAACTTAAGTGAAGGTTATTAATAAAGACATCTCATTTAGGGCTGAGTGGCCAATTATCTTGTATCTTCTTCACAATGTCCAGTTTTGAGTCTACTGAACTACTGAAAAGTTACAGTAATATTTTTTTCAATAACAAAATGGATATATGATTACTAACTTCAATAGAAGCATATAACCTATGTAACCCACAGAAGTACATAATCTGAATGCCTCATGTCTACTAAAGAGTTAGGTCATACTTTAATTATCATCTACTGAAAAAAAATCCTTCTCTAATGAGAGTTGAGTGATGTACTGTTCTATAGTATAGCAGTATGTCATTAGAAAAATAAGTAGTAGGTATAACGTATCTAATTTCAGGTTCTTGGCCTCATTAACATTAATTATTAAGAGTGGGTCTCAAATAGAAGACCTTGAATGTAATTGTTTTCAAATGGTTGGTTATTCCTATAGTGTTTCTGGAACTCTTTTACCAGTGGATATATGCTGCAGATAAGGTGTTAATACAGTTTCAGAGTTCAAATATGGGTAAAATTGATAATTATTTTTTCCTCCAGTAGCATATATATTACCTTTCAATACTTGAAGTTTAGGCCATACGAGTAAAGCCTCCAGCAAAGCACCAGATAAATTTTTCTTTGTTCCTTGACATAAGTTTGTCATATTTTCATCAATAGAGTATTACTGCCCAGTTTTGAAAATAACAGGTATCATTGTCGATAACCCATACATTTCAGGAATCTATCGGACACCTTTAGCTGTCAATTCAAAAAGGTGAAACCCGTTTTTGAGACTGGATGTTTTATTTGGTAGCATATAATATTGTCCTTGGATATTGTCCCTCATTTATAAGAAAACTTTTCTGTGATATTTTGAGTTAAGTTGGTTTTGAAAGTCCACTACAACAAAATAAGGTTACAAATGTTCATTTTACTATGTTTAAAGTATTTTTGAATATAAATATCTCAACTTTTTGAAGTTGTCTTTTCAAAGTATGTGCCCAACTGCTCAGTAGGAATGAGGCATTCAGATTGAGGGATAGCACATAGTTAAAGTACCTACTCTCCTTGATAAATGGCTCCTTTTATTCGAACTATGGGAACAATGTACTTGTAAAATATAAGGGGTTCTGAACATTTTTGTCTAGTTATCAAGTAGGCAAATGAACCAATAATGACTTAAATTCAAACTGTGCCATATTTGAACATATGTTGAGAATAAAATAAAAATTAAAGTAAAATATAAATAAGTTAAGTTGTTTTGTTTGTCTTTCTCCTTTACACTCTCACCATTTGAAGTTATTTCACATATGTATACATGTTTAGGAAGCAGGAATTTTAGGAACGAGAAGATGGGGGAAGGGAAACAAAACCAGTAGCTTTGAGGCTTAGAGTTTTAAGGTAGGGACAGGATGCAAAGTTTTCAAAGGAGTCACAGGTGCTGTATGACTCTTGTTTCGGGTATCTTTGGGACCTGACATTCTGAAGAAGATTAAATGAATTTTTTCAGTATTACATGGCCACTGTCACATGGAAACCAGGGTGGAGAATGTCCTGGTCTGAATGAGAATGATTCTTATAGGCTCCAATGTTTTAATAACTGGTCCCCAGTTGGTGAAACTGTTTACAATTGATTAAGAAGTATGGTCTTTTGTGATAAATTTTATCATGTTGTGTCCTTTCAGGTTTCAAAATACTAACACCATTCCCAGTGAATCTCTCTCTAATTCTTACTTGTAAATTAAGATGTTACCATGCCTTCATCCCACCATTATAGACTCTAGGTCTGTGTAAAAATAAGCTTCATTTTAAAAATATTTATTTATTTATTCAAGTTACATCGCAATAACAACCCTCTCCTCCCACTTCCACCCTTCGACTCTCTTTCCTCTTACATTGATATCTTTCTTTTTGGATAAGGGGGTTCCCACATGTCAACCCCCCACTCAGTTCTTCAGACACATGAGGGCTAAGAGCTTTCTTTTTCTCTGGGGCCCACATGGCAGCCCAGGTAGGATAAAGTTTCTCTGAAACAGGCATTATAGTTCATGTGTGAGATGCCCCCCAACTTGCTAAGGGATCTGTATGAAGACTAATTTGCCTGTCATCCGCATGTGTATAGGTGGAGCTAGTTCTAGTCTAAGCTTTTTTCTTCTTCTTTTATCTTTGTTTTTTTTTGGGGGGGGGTGGTTAGTGTTTCCATCTCTGTAAGCCTCTGGGGCCCTAGGTCGGTTAGTTCTGTTGATATTCATGTATTGTTCTTGTCCCCTCCAAGATTCTCTATTCTGCTTCCCTCTCTTATATAGGAATTCAAGAACTCCACCTAATTTTTGAATGTGTGTTTCAGCATCTGACTAATCTACTGCTGGGTGGAATTTCTCATAGAATAGTTATATTATGTTCTTGTTCCTTTGGGTCTGTGGGTTGCAGCATAATTATCCTGTATATATGACTAAAATCCAGTCATAAGTGAACACATGCCATATCTATCTTTCTGGGTCTTTGTTAGTTCACTCAGGATTTAATTTTATAGTTCCATACATTTGGTTACAAATTGCACGATTTCCTTGTTTCTGATATCTGAGCAGTATTCCATTGTGTAAATGTACAAAAGATTTTTGTTTTTGTTTTTGTTTTTTAAATCCATTCTTGGTCGAAGACCATCTAGGTTGTTTCCAGTTTCTTGTGATTATGAATAAGGCTGCTTTGAACATAGTTGAGCCATTGTTCTTGTGGTTTGTGAAGAATATTTTGGATATATGCCCAGGACTGATATGGCTGGGTCTTGAATAACTATTACAGTTCTCTGAGATATCAGCAGGCTGATTTTCAAAGCAGTTGTACATGTTTGTACTCCCACCAGCAATGGAGGAGTGATCCCCTTTCTCCACATACTTACCAGCATGTCATGTTCCTTGAGTTTTTGATGTTAGCTATTCTGATTGGTGTGAGATGGAATTCCAGAGTTGTTTTGAGTTGTATTTCTCTGATATTAGGGATGTTGAGCATTTCCTCTCTCAATCATTAGAGATTCCTCTTTTGTGAATTCTTGGTTTTGAATCCAATTTTTTATTGGATTACTTGGTTTCTTGGTGTTTAACTTCTTGAGTTCTTTGTACATTTTGGATATTAGCCCTCTGTCTGATGTGGGGTTGGTGAAGATCTTTTCCCAACCTATAGGCTACCATTTTGTTCTAATAATAGTGTCCTTTGCCTTACAGAAGTTTTTCAGTTTCATAAGCTCCTATTTATTGAGTGTTGGTCTTAGAACCTGAACTATTGGTGTTCTGTTCTGGGAGTTGTTACCTGTGCCAATAAGTTCAATACTATTCCCCTTTCGCTCTTCTCTTAGATTTAGTGTGTCCAGTTTTATGTTGAGGTCTTTGATCCACTTGGACTTAAGTTTTGTACATGGTGATAAATATGGGTCTGTTTACATTCTTGTACATGTTGATATACTGTTAGACCAGCAGCATTTGTTGAAGATGCTTTCCTTTTTCCATTGTACAGTTTTGGGTTCTTTGTCAAAAATTAAGTGACTTTAGGTGTATGGGTTTATATGTGGGTCTTTGATTAGATTCCATTGATCAACCAGTCTGTTTCAATGTCATTATCATTGCTATTTTTAGTGCTAGTGCTCTGTAGTATAGCTTGAAATGAGGGATGGTAATACCTCCAGATGTTCTTTCTTTGTACAGGATTGATTTAGCTATTCTTGGTTCTTTGTGTTTCCATATGAAATTGAGAATTATATTTTCAAGGTCTGTAAATAATTGTGTTGGCATTTTGATGGGAATTGCATTGAATCTGTACATTGCTTTTGGTAGGATTGCCATTTTTATTATGTTATGCTCTATCCATGAGCATAAGAGATCTCTCCATCTTCTGATATGGTTTTCAATGTCTTTCTTCTGGGACTTGAAGTTCATGTCATATAGGTCTTTCAGTTGCTTGGTTTGAGTTACTCCCATGTATTTTATATTATCTGTGGCTATTGTGAAGGGTGCTGTTTCCTTGGTATCTCTTGTGAAAAGTAGGGCTAATAATTTTTTATAATTAATTTTGTCTTCAGCCATGTTACTGAAGGTGTTGATCAGTTGAAGGAGTTCTCTGATGGAATTTTTGGTGTCACTTATGTATATTATCATATCACCTCTGAATAGGGCTACTTTGACTCCTCATTTTTTTTAAAGTTGCCATCATCATGGTCATTCTTCATAGCTATAGAAATAACTAAAACAGCATTAGTTATATTTGGGATATTTTCTTCTGTGATTTTGTTTTAATTTTTTTCTGTGTCTTTGACTTCGGTTTATTTTCCTTCTTCAATGTCTATTATTCATAGATTTGGCCTTTTTATATTTCCAGATTTCATGAATATTTTGTATTTTTAGATTTAAATTTTCTTTAACACCTATTTCTTCTACCTTGTGCTCAAGAACTGAAATCCTCTTACTTTATTCAATGTGTTGATGGTGCTTTCCTCTGATATATATTTTTCACTATATATAATATATAAGATTATATATATATAGATGAATTTAATGTGTTCTGTCTGTATACTCTTACTTGTGTGCATTGTTTTCTCTGAGTTTTTTATTTGTTGTCCTAAGTTTCTCATTTCAGTTTTATTTCAGGCTGTCTTTTCTTTTAATGAGTTTTATTTATGCGTTAATTCTATTCTCATAAGTTGAATTATTTTGATTATTTCTTTTAACTGCTTGTAGTTTCAAAACCATTATTCAATCATTTAAACATATTCTCTTTAATATAATTGAAAATATCAATCATTGCTATTTTATAGTCCTCATTCCCTGATTTAGTTAAATTACTTTTCTTGGGGAATATCACAATATCACTAATCCTTTCTAAAGGAGCATACTTTCTTCATGCTGATGTTTGTGCTTTGGTAATGGAATCTAGGTATCTAGATTTATGACATTTTGTAATGTTTCTTGATATGGATGAATATCTGATTATTAGGTAGGCATTTGGTTCTTTGGTTTCCATTACCTCAATCTGTCCAGTGGTACATGAGAAGAATTATCTTTGATTCCCAGTCTTAGGGCATCTCTTGTTTTCAAGGTTCAAACTCAGATTTCTAACAGATATGAAATTCTTCTTGATTCTCTTGTTTAGAACTCCAATTGGTCCTGGACCAGCACAGTGAATTTGGTGAAAGATAGGTCAGCAGATTGGAAAGTGAACTGAATCTGGAGGTCTCTTACAAAGGGTTTGATGTCTAGATCCACAGAGGTCAGCAGTCACAGAACTGAGAGTACAATGGGTCTGTACCATGGGTGACATCAAGTCCCAAGATAATATGGGTGGGCTTGGAGAAAGGAATAATGTGAATGGCAGAGGCACATCTAAAGTCATCCCTAGGAAGATTGAGTGGAGGTCCTGAAAGAAGTTAAAGAAACCTATCTTGGAGCCCAGCAAATATGAGGCCTGTGTGGTTCCTAGAAGACTGAAATGAATAACAAATAATTGAGATTATTTGGGAGGAAAGGTTGAGGGGTAACAGGGAGAAATAGGGGGACTGAGTAAGTACCTGTGAAAGTCCCACAATAAAGGCAAATTGACTTCAGAGTGGGGCTTAGGTAGCCACAACAGTTGCCTAGGTGCACCCCCGAGAGATCATAATTGGGGAAGAGGAGGGCACAGAGAGCCTACCTGTATCCCTACCAAATATGAAATAATCTTTTAGTTTCCCTCTTGATTTTGAATGTAGAAATAATTTTTAGATGATTTATTTCTCAGTACTGATTTAGATATACATGTACATATTGAAACATACATGAGTGTGTACACACCAATATCCATATCTACATCTATAAACTCCCATATGCTTTTTATACACATATATGGATTATACATTTATAGAGAGATATGTTTGTAGGTATAAATATATATGTATACAAATATATATGTGTGTATATGTATATGTATATACATATACTTATACATTTCCTTTCCAGAAAGCAGAATTACCTTCATGAAACCTTTATTTGAAAGCTATAGGACCTGAGCCAAATTTTTAACCCAATGTGCTGGAAGAATAAAAGTTCTCTCTCATTTTAAACTACTAAGTTGATGAAAATTTACATGCAAGTTTTTTTAATCTATTAGACAAAAAATAAAGTAACACAGGCTCATCTGAAGAGTGGGTAACAATTTTTAAAAATTATTTCCATAGTTTGCTTTATTTGTCTCTTTCTGGTCACCAAAATGGAGGTTCAATTCAAATATTTTGTCACTGCAGATTGTCAGTGGAAGGACAGAGAGAGAAGCAGGTTTTTAATTTTTGAACCAAGTATGCTGCCACCAGATTAAAACCTTTCCATGAAAAAGATCATGTACCAATTAAAATATCTACTTCCATACTGTCACATTTGTGTATCTGTCATTATGATAACCTTTTAAAATAAGCTAGTTATGAACCCACCTCATTGCCCTGTGGTTAATTGCAGCAGGTTAAGATGTGACTTTCTATTTGTTTATGATTGGTATTCTCAAAACAACACAAAAAAGTTATTTTAACCTAAATTGGTGAAGTAGGAGTCATAAAACTGAAGAACAAGTAACTGTAGAGAGGTAGGGGAGTAGATATGATGAATTGGGACAGAATAGGGAAGGAGGATTTAAACAAATGTAAAAAAAAAAATTTAAATGCATATTGTAGTCAGTATTTGACAGCAGTTACCAACTTTAGCTCTACTCAAAAAAACTCTATTTCCTGACTAGAGAAACTACTCTGGTTAGCCAGTCTGGAAATGCAGATTTCTGCCACTTTAGAGTTATTTTGTCCTGTTCATAGTAGAATGGTCTCTCTAGCTCATTAGCTGTGAAATGACCATTGAACTCTGAAGACCAGGAATACATACATCTTTGAACACAGAACACCCCTCAGAGGATATTTTCTCTGTAATCTCTCTGTGATTTTAATAGTGTCAGGTCACATCTAGTTGCCACTGAAGTTTAGAGTTGTGAGAACAACATTATCCAGCTATTCCCTACAGCTCTGCTGGCTTCAACTGACTAGCTTTGAACTCAAGGCTCTTGAGAAAGATTGAAAATTACTATTCTAAGCCGTTTGTTTGGGCTTAAAAAATTATTAGGAGTTCCAATTGTGAGAACCAAAACTGCCTAACATTTAGTGAATTTCAACTATCTGGAAATGTAGTTCTGTGGTGGAGTTGGTACTGACTATAATCACCAATGCTTGACTTTGATTACTATCACTGTAAGAAGCAAGATAGCTTGTAAAACGTATGCACAAAAAAAAATCAATGGAGCAAACATAAATCTCTTATCTCTGTATTTGGAAGTTATTTCATTTCATTGCCTGAATCAAGTGCTTCTTTCTTACTCTTTTATAAGCATATGACAATGCCAGTAGTGCTACCTTTTATATTCTCTTATGAAACTATAATCTGAATGAACACTTATTTTGTTCTCCAAGTAGTCACTGATGATTATTTAACTACTTACTAAGACAACAACATCAAGATTTTTATGTATACACTCAACATTCAAACTACAGAGTCAGTGGCACATTGACTGCCATTCTATTAAGAGCACAATACTTTCAAATATCAATTTTACATGGCAATGAAGTTTTATTTTATGGTTAAATGACAATGTGCTCAAAATCAACAACAACAAACAATAATTACTACTACTACAACCAACCAAAACAATGCACATTCTTTCTTCTTAGTTAATAATACAGAGGAAATGCAATAATAGTATAAACAGGCAATAAGCTCTATTTCACAATATCATCTTAGTTTTGATATATTTCTAGCTTGTGATCATTTGTTAGGGTACTACCCTGGTGTATTCCCAATTGAGTCATTGTTGCTACCATGTAGTCAGTGTAGTAAAGATTAGAAAAGTACTTTCCATATGTAAGTTTGCTATACTCTGTCCATATAATTTCTGTATATGCCCTATTGACTATAATTAGTTATAAAGCCACTCAGTTTTGCTAACCAAGAAAAAAATGTTCTTATAAGATAAAAAGAAATGTCGTGAAAATAAATGGGGATTGTCATATTTTCAGATATAATGAAATTATTAATATTTACTATCCTTCATAAACTATATAATAATGATATATATTTTATTTTATATATTATATATAGTTTATATATCTTTTATATATAGTTTCAAGTTATTAAGTAGTTTTCCAATTATATAAGTGAATCTACACATATGAATCATATGAATCCAAGGACATTTATGGTTATATGCCTAAACATGATTTTTAAAAAGAAATATGTAATATGTTTATGATACAGAAAGTTCTAAATATTATTTAATTTCATAAACTGAACAACTTTGCAAGAAAAACCCCTTGCTTCAACTGTAGACAGAATGCTGTCCAAAAAGGACAAAACTTGAAAGCAGGTAAGTTGACAGCCTAGCTCTACCAAGACAGGGTAAGCAAGTCCTTCATAATTCCTGCTCTACAATCAATGTCTGTCAGAGAAATGGGGTCAAATGACTGAAGATTGATGAGGTAATGTATAGAGAGAAAATAGGAGCTGTCCAGGCAGCCACTGGTATGTCATTTCTTAGTTTTGGAAGCTGCGGGCCCTGCACTTTCTATATAATTAGATATATTTATCCCTCTCAGGTCTCTGAGGTAGTTGAAGAATAGATAGTTAGAGTCTCATAGTTAAATTTTCAGTTGTTTAGGAATCAAGAGGGTTTATCTTGATCTAAGAAGATGCTTTTAAAATTGTGATGCAAGTTAGGATGAAAGCTGAGTTAGATATAGAACTTTAAACTCATGGAGATGGGTAGATAGTAGAATGTTAAAGTCAGGTGCTAAATACATATGGACTGGGCATTGGGAATGTATGCTAAGCCATATTACTCATAATTGTGGCCTATATATTTCTGTTATTTTGTATTGTATTTATTGTTATAAGAGAAATAACCATTTTTTGGACTGAAAGGCGGTGCTGTTGCGGGGGGAGAGATATACCTTAAACTTAAAAAAAAATAAAAAACGGGAAGAGGATGGAGGATGGGAGATTGAGGGGGAAGAGGGTGGGAGGGTGAGACTGGAGGGGGGAATAGGGAGGAGATTGTGACTGAGATGTAGCTTGAAGGAATAAAAAATAAATTATTTTTAAAAATACAAATATAACAGAATTTTTAATGCTGAGAGATTACATATTGTTGGTCTTTTTCAGATATAAAGTGGATATTTAAGCTAGTACAGCAGATATTCAACTGCAAATTCAGTTAATTCTAGTATTATATAATTTCAAAGGGCATTGTAATAGTGCAATAGCTGTGGTCCTCACAGCTAATATTTCTCTTTAAATGGAAAGAAATCATCAATCAAGCTGTTCCAATGGTGTGTGCTTTTCCAACATGATTCTTATGTGCCTAATATCCTAAAATGTGTGCTCATGTTGTGCTAAACTGCACATCTGTAAAGAAATGCTTAATGTACACTTGGTAAACAAGTACAAATTCTACAACATTCAATGTCCAAAATTAGGATCATGAAAAAAAAATTGGGACTAGTGATATTCACTCTTTTAGATGTAAAGTGGTTTGACTCTACAAACTAAAATATTCTAATTAATTTGACAAGTACTGTGAATCTTATTATGAAATTATATTTGTTTATTTTGAATATTCCTAACCACTGATAGTGTTCAGAGTTGATTTTAAATTTTTTCTTTTTTTTCTTTATTTTTTATTTCTTCAAGTTACATCTCAATCACAGTCCCCTCCCTATTCCCCCTCCAGTCCCACCCTCCCACCCTCAACCCCCCATCCTCTTCCCTTTTTTTTTCTTTTAAGTTTAAGGTATATCTTATTTCCCCCTACAGTTTCTCCTTTCAGTCCAACAAATGGCTCTTTCTCTTATAATAATAAATACAATACAGTACAACAGAGGTAATTAGGCCACAGTTATGAGGGTTATATGGCTTAATGTACATTCCCAATGACCAGTCCATATGTATTTGGTACCTGACTTTAACATTCTACTATCTAAACATCTCCATGAGTTTAAAGTTCTATATCTGACTCAACATGAAAAAAAAATTGGGACTAGTGATATTCACTCTTTTAGATGTAAAGTGGTTTGACTCTACAAACTAAAATATTCTAATTAATTTGACAAGTACTGTGAATCTGATTATGAAATTATATTTGTTTATCTTGAATATTCCTAACCACTGATAGTGTTCAGAGTTGATTTTAAATTTTTTCATTGGGAAATAAAGCATGAGAAACTTGATGTTATCACATAGTCAAAGTATATTAACCAGAAAAATAATAGCCAAAGATGTAGTTGTGTGTGTGTGTGTCTCTCTCTCTGTCTGTGTGAAATACATACTATTGCATGTCACATATAAATTTATGAATATGTAATATATAAATATATATTAAGGTGTTATACACAGAATTTTTTTTCTTTTTTCCCATCCTCTGGTTAAAAACATTCATTATTTTTAATACTTAAAATCAGAGCCTGAAAGCATTGAATAGAATTCCTCCAAACACTACATAATTAGAATAGTAATAATATCAGTGTCCTGCTTTATGAGGTAAT
This sequence comes from Lophiomys imhausi, assembly GCA_907164525.1. NCBI lineage: Eukaryota > Metazoa > Chordata > Mammalia > Rodentia > Muridae > Lophiomys > Lophiomys imhausi. The sequence goes on from CAJQZJ010031536.1 coordinate 6,169,695, forward strand.
AATTTGATTCTCACTAAATGAAAATGGGCCAGAATAATAAAACTAAGAATAAATGATCAGAAAAAGTTTTCAGTTTAACCAAAAATCTCAAACTTCTAATCACCCAACCTCCTCCTGGCTGGCTCAGATCAGGCCCACATTATTGTCCAGAAGTGGCTTGCAGTCTGTTCAGGAGACACTAGCCTATCTTCTGCTTCCCACATTGCTGCCCTCATCTACTAAACTCCAAGCCATGATCTCAAACTGGTAGAGCTTCTACCATTACCTGCTTCATCTGTCAGTAGTGACCAAGTCTGAACTGTATTTGGCAAAAGTATCCATTAGAAAGAAAAACCTAGGCATTGCCGTCATAGTCATATGCCAATTATAGAGTACCTCTACTGAGCAGCCCCCAAAATGCTTTCTGTTCTTGTTTCTCACCTCTTGCTATAACTCCAAAGAAATAATGCATGACTCATGGGGATTAGAGACAAGAAACCATTTGCATGCTCCTCTCAGATGAATAAATATAGCAATCCAAACTGCAGCTTCATAGATTGCTGCTTATCCTTTAGTTTTAGAGCACAACACACTTATAGATCTACAAGCTGTTAGTTATGCCAGGTATAATGACTACAGTGTAGTATTAAATTCTCAGTCATTCTCTAGAAGTTTCATATGAAAGCTATTAAAAAACAAAAAAGCAACCTAATTTTTAGGCAGTGAAAGGAATATTGAAATTTTCTAAATCATATCCATAATGCTTTTTATTTTAATTCTGATAACTGCTAAAATGAGAAGTAGTGTATGATGCAGAATAAAGTATTTCTGGAGCAAGCTTCAATATGATGTTGATGGAACAGCAAAGGCTTTATATTTGACCCATAGGATATAGAATACTCTCTTTGATTTTCAACTAATTTTTCTAGCGTGCGCCCCAACTACACACACTCTACAAATTCTTTGATAAAATGAGGGGTTCTAGATTTATGATTCTTCAACATTTCTGTTCTTTTCACACACTATGCACCGACTCCAAGTTCCTTCACACTTTAAATTTTATGTAATTCATAAAATCTCTTTTTTTACACTGTCAGCATTTTTGGCACTGAACTGCTTTTTTGCTTTCCCTGAGCAAAAGCCTCATTTTGGCTACTTTTATGTTAACTTTGCACAAGGAAGTCATTTCGAAAGAAGGAATTTCAGCTGAGAAGATATATTCACCAGATTGGTCTGTGGGCTCATCCCTCTGTGAGCAGTGCTGTGCCACCTCTGAGCTGGTGGTCCTGAGTGCTATACAAAAGGATGCTCCCAGGAGTCTGAGGGTGACTCTTGCTAAGACTCCTAGCAGCAGGGGATGTGGAACCTGAGAAAGCCACCTCTTGTAGGAAAGTGATACTTCCAGTGGAGGGAAGGGAGCACCAACCCATCTACAAAACCTTCCACCCAAAATTTTTTCTGTGAACAAGAAGTACAGGGATAAAGATGGAGGAGATATTGAGGAATTGGCCAACCAATGACTGGCCCAACTTGAGACTCACCCTATAGGAGAAAGCCAATACCGGACACTATTAATGATATTCTGCTATGCTTGCACAGAGGAGCAAATTGTCTCCTGAGAGGCTTTGTCCAGTAGCTGATGAAAATAGGTATAGAGACCACAGTCAAACATTAGGTGAAGCTTGGGGAGTTTTGTGCAAGAGTGAGAGGAATGTTTGAGGAAGTTGGAGGGGTCAAGGACACCTCAAGAAGACCTATAGAGTAACTAGCCTGAGCCTATGTTGCTCAGGGAGACTGCATCACCAACCACAGAACAATCATGGGCTGGACCTAGGCCTAATAAATGTATATAGTGAATGTGCAGCTTGTTATTCATTTGAGTCCCCAAATATTGGAATGGGTACTGTCTCTGACTCTGTTGCCTGTCTTTATTCCCTTTCTATAGCTGAGCTGCTTTTTTCTGGTCTCAGTGGGAGAGGAAGTGCTTAGTCCTGCTTGATGTACCAGTGTGGGTTGGTACCCTTGGGGGCCCGCCCTTCTCTGAGAAGGGGAGGGAGGAATAAAAGAGAGGTGTAATGTGGGACTGGGAAGAGAGGCAGGAGGGAGGTTGTGATCAGGCTGTAAAGTGAATAAATAAACAAAATAACTAAAAAGTAAATGATATAATAAAATAAAGAAAGCAGGGTGAGCAAATCATGAAATGCAAGCCAGTAAGGATTCTTTTGGCAGGGTAGTGGTAGTCCATTCTTTTAATCCAGCACTTGGGAGGGAGAGACTGGAGGACCTCTGTGAGTTCGAAGTCAGTCTGGTCTACAAGGTGCTTCCATGGCTCTACTCCAATTCTTGTCACCAGGCCAATGCCCTGAGTTACTGTCCTGACACCTCAGGGACAGACTTATAGATATAAGAAGAAATATGCTATATATATATATCAATCAATTTGGAAATAATATTTGGAAATGATATTTGAACTAGAAATATTTATATAAAATTTTCTGAAATATTTGTTAACACTTCATATCATAGTACCTATTTGTTATAAATTTCAATTTCACTTTCAAATACTAATTCATTTTATATACAGTTATTCAAAAAATTGAATATAAGTCATTTTTCAAATTTAATATAAAAATGAAAAATGATCACATCTACTTAAGAAACCAATTCATAAAAAATATTTTCCATTTTCAATATATTTTATCTTTACTGAATTGCCATAAAGTTGAATAAAAACTCACAATGGAATAAAATTATTCTCATTACATCTGACATTACTTAATTAAAAATGATCTCTAATTTTGAAGGAGAGGAAATTTCAGTAAATAAAGACAGAAAGTTATTTAAGTAATCTGAATAGCGTAAGGAGGATTAATGCCTAGTCATGGAAACAGTGTCAGTTCTAAACAGTGTTAGCTGATCATTAGAGCTGAGTGAGCTTACCCAGACTCAGAAAGATGCACATGGCATCTATTCACTTATAATTGAATTTTAGCCACATAGTACAGGATAACTACCCTGCAACCAACACACCAAACGGATCAGGAACATAGAGTTTGTTACCTTTTAATTGGACAATTTGCCCTAGGGGTGCTACCATCTAGACCCCCAGTGCAAGAGGAAGCTCTTAGCCCTCATATGACTCCTGATCTGAGAGGGGCTGCTATGTAGGGACACTCCACACCAGAGGAGTAGGACAAGTGGGAGAGGGATGAGAGGGTAGAGAGGGAGGGTGGAGCCAGGATGGGTGGAAGGAGGACACTCTGATGGAGATGTAACATGAAGTAATAAATAAACATTAAAAACTGCATGCAATGTATCAATTATTTACCTGTCAAGTCTAATTTGTTTTGTTATATTGACAAAATCTATAGAAAGCAAGCATGAAAAAAATCCCTCCAAATTAATAATGTTATGAATCATCACCACATAATTGTATACATTCTGCATTAGTTTCATATACTTTTATTCTATAGTGAAAATAATGAATTCCATGAAAATACTTCACGTGTTCTATGTTCCTAAATAACTCCTTTTAGGCCACACAACGTTTAATTACCCTACTGTTTGATCCAAGATTAAGTGTATAAATGGAGGAACATTGTCTGAAGTGAATTATCATTTGGTTTCAGGAGAAAAAAAGAAAAAAGGAGTAACATAGATTTCACAGAAAAGAAAACAGCAAATCAAGAAAGGAATGCAAATATTTTCAAGGAATGCTGAATGTGCTGAACAAATTCTAGCCCTACATTTTACATAAAACTACAGGTCAGATCATTCTGTGATATTTGCAACAAATGTTATAAATATTTTTATTTTTGTTTGTGGAAAAAAATCTAGATTTCTTCAGTATCATTAAGCAAATCCTTGCCCTTTGTAATTTTAATTAAAATAAATGGCAGCAAAATTTAGAATCTAAATGTATACTATGAAGTCATTAAAGCAAGGTAGTTTCCCAGGTCTGTTGGCATTTAAGTTCCTTAAACGCTTTGAGCCACTGCTTCCTCATAAAAAACACAGCTAACAACATTTCATTTATGGAAACCCAAGGAGTGATAACAATTCTTTATTTAAACACAAAATCAGTATGCTATGAAAGAGGTGAATCCTTTTATTTTAATGCTGTAATTCTTTTTTTTTGTAAAGTTAAAAAGTATTCAATAAACAAGTACCCTTCAATTTCCTTAATTGGGCAGACAGTTACATACATAGCTAAATCAATCCTTTACAATAAAAAATCATCTGAAGGTATCACCATCCCATATTTCAAGCTGTACTACATAGCAATATTAATAAAAATAGCATGGTATTGGTATAGAAAGAGACCAGTGGATCAATGGAATCAAATTGAAGACCCAGAAATGAACCCACACACCAATGGTCACCTAATTTTTGAGAAAGAAGCCAAAACCGAGCAATGGAAAAAGGACAGCATCTTCAACAAATGGTGCTGGTCCAACTGGATGTCCACTTGTAAAACAATGAAATTAGACCCATACTTATCACCTTGCACAAAACTTAAGTCCAAGTGGGTCAAAGACATTAACATAAGGCCGGACACATTAAATCTACTAGAAGAGAAAGTCAGAAATCCCTTGAACTCATTGGCACAGGCGATAACTTCCTGAACAGAACACCAACAGCTCAGGACCTGAGATCAACAATCAATAAATGGGACCTCATGAAACTGAAAAGCTTCTGTAAGGCAAAGGACACAAACAAAACGGCAGCCTACAGACTGGGAGAAAATCTTCACCAACCCCACATCTGACAGAGGGCTAATATCCAAAATTTACAAGGAACTCAAGAAATTAAATGACAAGACCAAATAATCCAATCAAACAATGGGAAACAGAGCTAAACAGAGAATTCACAAAGGAGGAATGCCTAATGGCTGAAAGACACTTGAAGAAATGCTCAACATCCTTAATCATCAGAGAAATGCAACTCAAGACGACTCTGAGATTCCATCTCACACCTGTCGGAATGGCTAAGATCAAAAGCTCAAACGACAGCACATGCTAGTGAAGGTGTGGAGAAAGGGGAACCCTTCTCTATTGCTGGTGGGGGTGCAGGCTTGTGCAACCACTATGGAGGTAAGTCTGGCGATATCTTAGAAAACTTGGAATAGCTCTGCCTCGGCACCCAGCCATACCACTTCTGGGTATACATCCAAATGATTCCTTACCAAATCACAAGGAAGTTTCCTCATTTATGTTCATAGCAGCCTCATTTGTAATAGCTGGATACTGGAAAAAAACCACATGTCCCTCAACCGAAGAATGGATTAAAATACTCTGGTACATCTACACAATGGAATACTACTCAGCTATCAGAAAAAAATGAAATTATCCAATTTGCTGCCAAATGGATGAAACTAGAGGAGCTCATCCTGAGTGAGCTAACCCAGACTCAGAAGGGTGCACATGGCATCTATTCACTTATAGTCGTATTTTAGCTATATAGTACATGATATCTATACTACAACCAATGTACCAAAGGGAATATGGACATAGGCTTTTTCTTTTTCTCCCTCTCAATGAGACACTTATCCATAGTCGTGCTGCCTTGTAGGTCCCCAGTGTATGAGGAGGCTCTTGGCCCTCATATGACTGCTGAAATGTGGCAGGGGACAGTTATGTAGGGACACTCCACTCCAGAGGAGTGGGATGGAAGGGTTAGTGGGTAGTGGGTGGGAGAGAGGGACTGGGAGGGGTGGAAAGACAACACTATGATGGCGATGTTACCTGAAGAAATAAATAAATAAAAATTTTAAAAGACAGTTGTTTTGGACAGATACACCTCAAAAATTATATTATTTCCATGTACAAACAATCTGATAGTGGATCTTCATCCTTAACTTTATAAGAAAATGGTCTTGTACCCCTATGAAGTCTGATGAGGACACATGTTAGAAACATATGTCATCAAGGTTTTGTCCCTACATGATGACTTCATTCAAGAACAAATAACACTTAAACATTTGTGGGTACAAGTCTATTCATCAAATAACACCCCTCTGTCAACACACTTTCTTAATTGTAGGCAGAGATGTGCCCATTGTACCAAGCAACCTTTCATGATATGTACCTATCAATTTCTGATACCATCTATCCAAGAACCATTCTATAAGACACTATTGATCACACAAAGTTTCTCTATTTTCTAAGTCTCTATTGATCAGAGACAGCTTCCTCATTCCTTAAGTCTCTGATGATCAGACACAGCTTGCCATTCTTAGTCTGTTGTTCAGGCACAGCTTCCTCAGAACAGCTATGCAAGCAGACTCACTCCTCCCCACTACTGCCACAGACCTACTCATCTCTAAGGACATGATTACATGTCCTAAAATACCCAAGACTAATGGTCTCATCTAGAGGATCGATAGAGGCAAAAAGAGAAGAGGAGGGTTTATGCCCTTGATGGAGTATGAAGAAAAACATAGAATCATTCTTAGAACTTTTGGACTTTGTGGTCCTTGCCCTTTCCTGACCAAAATGTGAAACCATTGCTATGAGTATAAACAGAAGAGTGAAAACAGGGGAGATTGTAGCAAATCCGTTCTAGGGAATAAGCATAGAGGTCACCAATTTCACCACAGAATCTTACCAAGTGGGAAGGGTTTCCAAGGCCCTTGCCCAGTAGATTCCAAGGGATCGCCACAGGCCTTGCCATAATATAGTCCCATCAGTGAAGTATTCATTCATACACTACTCCCTGCAGTTGCTGCATGGCCAGAGGCAGATAGCCTCTGAGAATTGGTGTTGTGTGGCAACGATGAAAAGTGCAGCCTCAGTTGTAGTAAAGACCTCCAGGATTTGATGAGTCATCAAGACAAAGCAAGGTTTGGAGACATGAGAAATCAGAGGAGGACACTGGTAAAGGTGGAGCCTCAAGTGCCATTAAGAATCCACAATATTGGAAATGTCTGGATCATATGATGACAATCAAGGGTAGGGTCATTACAATAAAGGAGATAAGAATAAACCTGTGAGAAAAACTGTGTATGCAACAGAGTCAGAACCAGAGAAGTATGAATGCTAAAGTCTTTTGGAATCCAGAATCTCATGAGTGGGTTCCAGATGTTGGATACTAAGATCCTTACATTTCGAATTTGTGGTTTAGTTTGATGCATTTCTTTCCTTTTATAATAACAAAGCCTGAAACGTATTTGGTATTTTACAAATACTACAATTAAGAGTATTTTATTTATTGATAATTGACATATAAGAGCACAGCTTCTTGTGGAAGGGAGTCCTGTCTCTAGCAGGTGGTGATGAGATTTATAAGGAAGGTAAATTCATCAAGCCAGATGGAGAAAATCTGCCTACATGGTTTATGTTTGGGTTGTTCCCTCCAAGTTTCTGCTTTGAACTCCTGTCCTGGCTTTCCCTGATTATTGATTTTGTATCTGTGGGATACAAAATACTTCCCTCCACAAGTTTCTTTTGGTTATGGCGCATATCACAGCAACAGAAAGCAGACTAGAACACTCCTCAATCTACTTTCCCCAATCTCTAAAAACCATTCTTTTGTATTAAGTTGATGTGAGTTCAACTTTGGTCCATATATGAATGAAATAAATTGATGCTTGACATTCTGTCCCTGGATAACTCACTTTCTGTAATAACCTCCTTATTTACATGAATGGTGGTGTTTCATTATTATAATGGGAGAATATGATGCGGTCTTCATCTTATATTCTATTTGCCTTTCCATCTGCCCTTACATTTCTTCCATTTCAATGCTAATGAAACAGTACTTCAAAGAACATGATAGTATTATCATGTTTTCAACATACTGCTTAAAATTCTTGGACTAGAGATATTGAATCAGTGTGAAGTTTGTTATAAATTTCATGAGATGCCTATGTAATGTTTTCTTTTCTTTTTTCTATGTTCCAGTGAATATGTGGGCAAGACAAATTGGACCTAGCATTTTTTAAAACTTTTTTCTTTTCTCTTTTTTAAATATTTGTTTATGACTTCAGATTACATCTCCATCACAGTGTCCTCTTTCTACCCCTCCCAGTCCTGCCCTCCCACTCTCTACCCCCCTATCCCTTCCATCCCACTCCTCTGGAGTGGAGTGTCCCTACATAACAGTCCGTCACCCCAGTTCAGCAGTCATATGAGGGCAAAGAGCCTCCTCATACACGGGGGACCTACAAGGCAGCACCACTAGGGCAAAGTGTCTCATTGAGACGAAAAAAAGTCTATGTTCATGTTCCCTTTGGTGCATTTGTTGTAGTATAGTTATCCTATACTATATGGCTGAAATCTGATTGTAAGTGAATAGATGTCATGTGCATCCTTCTGGGTATGGGTTAGCACACTCAGGATGAGCTTCTCTAGTTCCATCCATTTTGCTGCAAATTGCATGTTTTTGTTGTTTCTGATGGCTAAGTAGCATTCCATTGTGTAGATGTACCACAGTTTTTTTATCCATTCCACGGTTGAGGGAAATCTGGGTTGTTTCCAGTTGCTAGATATTACAAATGAGGCTGCTATGAACATAGATGATGTAACTTCCTTATAATTTGGTGAGGAATCATTTGGATGTATACCCAGAAGTGGTATGGCTGGGTCTTGAGGTAAAGCTATTCCAAGATTTCTAAGATATCGCCAGACTGACCTCCATAGTGGTTTTACAAGCTTTCACTCCCACAGTAATGGAAGAGTGTTCCCCTTTCTATACAACCTCACCAGCATGTGCTGTCATTTAATCTTTTGATCTTAGCCGTTCTGACAGTTGTAAGATGGAATCTCAGAGTCGTCTTGAGTTGTATTTCTCTGATGATTAAAGAGGCTGAGCATTTCTTCAAGTGTCTCTTGGCCATTAGGGATTCCTCCTTTGTGAATTCTCTGTTTAGCTCTGCTCCCCATTTTTTTTTTTATTGGATTATTTTGTTTCTTGGCATTTAATTTCTTGAGTTCCTTGTAAATTTTGGATATTAGCCCTCTGTCAGATGTGAGGTTGGTGAAGATTTTTCCTAATCTGTAGGCAGCCATTTTGTTAGAATGACAGTGTCATTTGCCTTACAGAAGCTTTTCAGCTTTATGAGGTCCCATTTATTGATTGTTGGTCTCAGATCTTGAGCTGCTGAATCCAAAAACACAAGAAAAGTATCATACATCATGATCAAGTAGGCTTCATCACAGGAATGCAGGGATGGTTCATCATACAAAAATCCATCAATATATTTCACCATATAAACAAGTTGAAAGAAAAAAAAAAAAAACATGATCATCTCACTAGATGTTGAAAAAGCATTTGACAAAATCCAACATTCCTTCATGCTAAAAGTCCTGGAGAGAATATGCATACAGTGACCATGCCTAGAAATAATAAAGGTGATATACAGCAAGCCAGTAGCCAACATCAAATTAAATGGAGGGAAACTTGAAGCATTTTATCTAAACTCAGGGACAAGACAAGGATGTCCACTTTCGCCATATCTCTTCAACATAGTACTTGAAGTTCTTGCTAGAGCAATAAGACAGCTAAAGGAGATCAAGGGGATACAAATTGGAAAAAAAAAGTCAAATTATCCCTATGTACTGTTTTCTATTGTAGCTATTCTTAGATATATTCTTATCAATAGTAAGGATTGCTTTCCTTCACATCTTTACCAGTTATTTTCACTCTGATAGGATTATGGTTTGCAAATTAAACAATTTTTCATTAATATATTTTTTTCGTTATTATAATTTATTTAGATTTTGTCATTCACCCAGTTCTTCCTAGAATTCACCATCACTGACTAGTAATCTATGTTGCTGAAGCATGCACTGCATTCTACTAGAAAAGGAAAGTAATCAACTTGACCCACATATAAACCTTGCAACTTACTATAGTACCCTGAAAGTTTGTAAAAATTTTAAAAGTTAGTAAGAATACATTTAATGATGTATTTATAAATATCTTATTTACTTATGAATATTTTTACTTTTAAAATTTTTATCAATAATTTTGTAAATAATAATCATTCATAAAAGAAACCATTTTATATGTTTATTTATTACTTCAAGTTTCATCTCCATCACAGTGTCCTCTTTGCACCCCTCCTGGTCCCACCCTCTCACACTCTTCCCCCTATCCTTTCTATGCTATTCCTCCAGAGTGGGGTGTCCCTACACATCACTCCCCCATCCCAGTTCAGCAGTCATATGAGAGTTAAGAGCTTCCTCATATACTGGGGACCTACATGGCAGCACCACTAGGGCAAAGTGTTTCATTGACAGGTAATAAAGTCTATCTTCTTTTGGTGCATTTCTTGTAGTACAGTTATCCTGTACTAGATGGCTAAAATCCGATTATAAGTGAATAAATGCCATGTACTTCTTTCTGAGTCTGGGTTAGCTCACTCAGGATGAGCCTTTCTAGTTCCAACCATTTGACTACAAATTGTATGATTTTTTTTTGTTTCTGATTGCTGAGTATATTCCTAAATATAAATTTATTAAGTTCTTATTTATAAAATAAATATGTACTGTATAAGATGATATAGTTTTTTGACATCCAAAATTTGAAGATACATTATTAAAATTCATGTGTTAAACCTTATGTTTAAATGAGTGCTAAAGAAAACTTGATATTTAACAGTTTGAATGATATATTTAAAACATATCTCCATTGTGTTTTGATTGTACAATATCTTACTGTTTTATATTTGCTATTATATGTTATGACATAGAAAAAGTAAGTTTCTTCAAGCTCTATATAAATGTTCCTAAGATTTTAAATGCTTGTGCTATTCAGGTTTCTGAAATCATTGGAATTACTTACTAAACATCAACTCAATCTTACTGTTATCTAAAATGAAATCATTGTCTAGAGGAAATGGAAATTCTATAAGAGAGAATATTGTACAGGAACATTTCAGATTACTGGATAATGATAACTGTGGTGCATGTACAAGGTATAATTTTATTCAGCTGCAAAAAATAAAATTGGAAGTTTTCAGAAAAATGGAAGTATCTAGAAAGTATAAAATATCTTTATTGCCTGATTTAATTCTTATCTCCATCTGCTACCCTAGGCCACATCCTGGAAGCTCCTAGACTCCAAACAAGCTAATCTAGGATAAAATGTTTTACCTCTGAGACTTACTTCTGAATAAGCTCACCCTATCTAGATCTTTCTGCACTCTGGAGGACTGGTTCCACTCAGCCGTTCTGGTTCAAACTTCTCTCCAAGTTGACTGATTCAAACATGTTTCTCTCAGCTTCTAACTGAATTGCTAATTTCAGTATTGAACTAAGTGCTCTCTTAAGTTCCCTTCCTTTCTTTCTTTTCTGCTCTTGAGACAGTTAGGCATATATTGTCTCTGACTCATTCTATTAAATCTTTCTCTGATTTGTCACTTTGGCCCTTAATTCGAAATCACTCTATTATTATCTATTATATATATTTATATATATATATATATATATACATATATGTTATTTGTTATATACATTGGTATTCTGCCTACAAGTATGTTTGTGTGTGAGGATGTCAGATCTTGGAGTTACAGACAGTTGTGTACTGCCATGTGGGTGCTGGGAATTAAACCTGGTCCCTCTGGAAAAGCAGTCAGTGCTCTTCACTGCTGAACCATCTTTCCAGCCCCTAGAAATCACTTTCAAATCTGGCATCTTCCTTATAACAACTAACTTTACCTACAGTGTTAGGGATTAAAGGTGTGTATGAAGGGAGTATCTGTATTCCAGCCAGAGGGATTACAAGTGTATGTTAAGGTCCTGTCTGTATTACTGCCAGAGTAGCCATTTTGTTGGAATAAAATTTCTGTACAAGAAAGTTCAATAATGACAAGTGAGTTTACTTCAACTAAGGAGGCAAAACCTACATATACTTGTCACAATAAACACTTAGCTTACTATGTCCATATAAATGCTGTAACATAAGTAAAGTCTTGAATGAAATTTAAACTTAAAATTTCCAGATATTGTGGTTAGGTACTATAGACCTTCACAGTCAAATATTAATTAAAATCAGTTATCTTTGAATGTTCTTTTAAATTTTTCTATAATATAATTGCATCATTTCCCATTTTCTTTCATATATATATATATATATATATATACACATATACATGCTTGTTTGCTTTCAAATTCATAGCCTACTCTTTCATTAATTGTTACATATTTATATGTATACTCTTTAAATACATAATTGCAACTTGTTTAGTCTGTATAATATTACTTGTATGTATGATTTCAGAGATAGTTACTTGGTATTGGACAAACAAAGACAAACCCTGCTTATATCACCCTTATATTTAGACTTGGAGCTGGGATTGGCGACATGCTAATACACACATTTAGATTATGGTTATGTGTTTATTTAAATAGTCAAATCTTACATTAAATGTATGAACTTGTTTACAGTGGTCATTTTGCAGTGTGAATTTATATATAATTAAATTATTAGAAAGTAGAATAGTGATAACAAAGAAAAGAAATAAATGTTCTCTAATAAAAAGAAATACTACATACATTGACAATATTTCTGATGACTTGTAATTCAGGTGTAAACTGAGAATTACTAGTAAAATCTACATCCATTAATTATTTTACTTTTGACTGTAATAAAGAATTAAACCTGAACATATTTATATGATAATTTATTTTTTAAATTCTAAATATTAAAAATAGGATGCCAATAATTTTATTTATGCAGCATTCATGCACAATGAACATGACAATAATAAGTACCACGAATTTTTTCATTTCACATCAAATAAAGTACATATGAAGTAAATGAGTCTTAATGTTTTTAATGTTTTAATGTACACTTCATTTTTAAATTCCCTTCCTCAATTTCCATTCTTCGAACTATCTTTCTGACCGTGAAACATTTGGAATAGCATTTCACCTTGTTCTCTGGGTAATAAAACTCTTTTTATGGAAGAGAACTACAATTAGAAAGAAAAGCCTATCTCTTGGCAAGAAAAATCCCTTGTTTCAATAGTGGATAGAATGCTGTCCAAACAGGTCAAAACTTGGAAGCAGGTAAGTTGACAGCCTAGCTCTGCCAAGACAGGGTAGGCAAGTCCTTCATAACTCCTGCTTTACAATCAATGTCTGTCAGAGAAACGGGGCCAAATTGCTGAAGATTGATGCTACAATATATGGAGAGAAATTGGGAACTGTCCAGGCAACCTATGGTATGTCATTTCTTAGTTTTGGAAGCTGCTTGTCCTGCACTTCCTATATAACCAGATATATTTTTATACCTCTCAGGTGTCTGAGGCAGTTGAAGACTAGATAGAGTATCATAGTTAGATTTTGGGTTACTTAGGAATTAAGAGAGTGTTCTGGATCTAAGAAGATGTTTTTAAAATTGTGATGCAAGTTAGAATGAAAGCTGAGTTGGATATAGAATTTTAAACTCATGGAGATGGTTAGATAGTAGAATGTTAAAGTAAGGTGTCAAATATGTATGGACTGGACATTAAGAATGTACGCTAAGCCATATAACTCTCATAATTGTGGCCTATTTATTTCTGTTTTTTTGTGTTGTATTTATTGTTATAAGAGATAGAGCCATTTGTTGGACAGAAAGGGGGAGTTCTTGGGGGAAAAAGATATACCTTAAACTAAAAAAAGAGGAAGGGGATGGGTGGGTTGATGGGGAAGAGGGTGGGAGGGTGGGACTGGAGGGGGGAGTAGGGAGGGGATTGCGATGGAGATATAACTTGAAGAAATTTTTAAAAATGTATAAAAAAAGAAAAGTACATATCTATGTTTTCTCTCCTTTTCTTGTTTGTATCTACACAAGTTAGGTATAATTATAAAACTGTAAGTTTGTAAAACAGAAGACTGACAAGTGAATCAATAAGTTAGATAGACCCAACTCCATGTCACCAGAATAACAAATTCTACCTCTTTGTTTTGTATGTTTTCTGTAATAAGAAATTAGAGTATTACATTACTGTTGTACAGTTTTATCCCAGTTCCAATAACTATTTATGAACACTTGTATATTACAGATTAATTACTTTGTTTCTTTCATTCAAATAAGCATAACATCAACATATCTCGTATACAGTAGATAATATAAAATGTTATTTAGTTTAAAGCATTCTCAAGAAAACATAATTTATTAGTGGGAATACAAGGAGTTAGTTTTACTTAGCATATATTTTAGAGAGTTTAAAACTGTTGACCTTCACACTGTGGTAGATCAGCTGATAATTTAATCACACGAAGTTCACTGGCTATTATTCTAGGTCTCAGTGATGCAGGTACATAGTCATACGAGGCACAACTATGCATATTTAGTAGAGGAAACATTTCACTTTAAAATGCTTCAACATCAACTATAAATAATTTTTAGGCAGACATAAGACAATTGTTTATTTTCTTTGTTGGCTGATATAGAAATGTGTCAATTTCTGATGATTCTGTATACTCTATTGAATAGTAATCTTTCAAATTTCTAAGTAAGGGATATTTCTAATTCATATAAATTCTTAACAATGAAACAGGGATTCTTTACATGTTACCTGTTGAAAAAGAAAGCACTGAGTTGTATACTAGCATATGTCAGGTCTCATATGATTTTTGCCTTAATATTAAACTCAAGTAAGGTATATATATATATATATATATATATATATATATATATATATATACAGGGAATGGGTTGACTTAAGCATCTTCATCTGCCTCTTAACATCTATCAGACATTTCACTTTAGGATGTGAATATTAACTACAGTTTGTGTTATAGGATCCCGAGAGTTCTAATCAAAATCTGTTTCCCTTTTAGGAAACACTTTAGGTTGTGTGCAAGACATACCTGCTACAGAGAGATGACAGCTACAGCCATCACTCAACACTCAAAAATAGTGCACACTCCGAAAGTTATTACTAATGATATCACTGTTTCCTAAGTGGCAAGAAGTTTTCTAATGGTACATCTTTATTATAAATTGTAGTGTGTATCATAAGTTAATACCTGACAATGTTTCATTTCATTTATTTTATGAAAGATGCTAAAATTCCATCACTACAAAAGCCTATTAAGGTAGGCATGCTACCAAATACAAACACTACATTTATTTATCACTAAGAATATATACAGAACATAAATCCTTTCCCAATTTTTCCTAAATCATTTGAAAACATGAACAAATAGGCAAGCTTAAAAATTCTTAGGCTAGCAAACTGTTTATTTCCCTCTTTCTTCTTTGTAAACACATTTCAAATATTTCAGATCTGAGCATATGAGTTAATCAAGTCACTGAGCTATAATATGCTCATTTCTACAACTTGGATCATGAATCTAAACATTCAACATGGAAACATTATATTTCATTTATGAAGCCTCAGGTTTGACAAATATTTTATTGTTCCTGGATTACCTTATTTTTCTTAAAAGAATAGTTCCAAAGGCCCTATTTTTTACTGAAACAATGTCTCACGTACCTGTGTAGCAACAAATTGGCTTGAATTCCTCATCTATTTGCATCTGTCTTACAAGTAATAGAATTATAGGTGTATATTATTATCATACATAACTTTCAGATATCTTATACTTCAAAAAGTTTTTTGTTAAATCATTATGCTTTGGTTTAGAACATATTTAATATATCTAACTATTTGAAGAATATTTACTATAGTATGTGTATGAAAGAATTCTAAAAGAAATGGGAAAAGGTTGAAAGCAAGATAATTGAAAAAAATCATAACACATATGGCTGAAAATTACTGCTTATTTGTTCTACCTAATTAAAGGCACAGAGACATACTGTGCAATTCTGGTAGATAATTGAAGCTGAGCACCTTGATTGAGATGTGGCCACCACAAGTTGCCATTTTAGTGATTATGACTAAGTTGCTCTGTTGCTATTATTTTTATCTTTCATAAAATGGGTAGCGATATATGATTAACTTATCAATACAGTTGAGAAAGCCAACTACTATGCATAAAAATATTCTACAGTGTCTTGACATTACATTAATTTATATATACAAGATTGTTTTGTTTTTAAATGACACAAAATGATACTAAGAATAAATACTTATAGCTAACTTTGTTGTATAATAATTCCAAACTTTGTCAGTTTTGGCTAGTTAGAATGGAAGTCCAGGTATACCCCTAAACTACTTACTGAAATGAATTATGTTCAAGAATACATATTGAGAATGCAATCTATATCTAATATTTTTATTAAACTTACAAGATTTAAGTGTTACTAACAGTATGAGACTAGATTATAAATAGAGTATATTGAAGCCATCACAGTTGTTTTGGAGGAATTACACAACATGATGAGAATAATTAAGTTCTCTCATCTTCCTTCCTCCTGTAGGAAAAGAGTCAAAAACCTGTGAGTAAGCACAGAGACCAGCTAGCAATGCGGCCCATGAGTATACATTGTTCTGATGAATCACATGCATTCTCTTGACTGACATGCAGAAAAAGCAGCAAGGGAGCCTGATCTTATGTGTGAAGGCACTTAACTCTTGTCTTTCTCACTGCAGTAATCTATTGATGAATAATTCAATGGTTATCTAAAAGCCTTCTGTCTGGGCCCTGGACAGGTAGCTGGAGTTAAGAATGCTTGCCCTTCTTTTAAAAGACCCTTAAACAACCCAGGGTGGGGAGAATTTCACAACTGTCTTTAACTGTGGAGTATTGTATACTCTCTTCTGGCTTCCAAAAGGACCATCACACACACACACACCGAAACAGAGACATAATGCTGAATTCATGAGGCAAGGTGATTTTGAAAGTGGTAATGCAATTTTGCTTTCCAATTAAATAAAACATACACACACACACACACACACACACACACACACACACACACACACACAAAGAGGTCAGTGTTGGGAAACATTCAAGAGTAGGGTATAAGACAATGGGAACACAGCAACATTCTATTATACAACATTCTACACTTTTGAATTAATGAGAAATGTTTAGTTTTGACCTATTGGGCACTGACACGTACAGTAGGCTAAGATCTAAAAATTCTGAAATGAATGACGTGGATCCATATAC
The DNA here is from genome assembly GCA_907164525.1 of Lophiomys imhausi. Taxonomy (NCBI): domain Eukaryota; kingdom Metazoa; phylum Chordata; class Mammalia; order Rodentia; family Muridae; genus Lophiomys; species Lophiomys imhausi. The sequence goes on from CAJQZJ010031536.1 coordinate 6,186,689, forward strand.
CTGAATCTGGGATGTGCCTTCTTAATAGAAACCTAGAGTGTCTTCTGATGTGCTTCCACATAGCTACCATATTGCTAGTTTTTCTTTATTAATAAGGGAAAGTGGTGTTGCAAGTAATAATCTGAAAATATTGTGACAAATTTCAGTGGGAAATGAAAAGGAGAAATTATGCCAATAGTGTTACCACATGCCTAGTAAGTACTGGCAAACCAGAAAACCAAATCTTTGCTTATTTAAAGTGTTTTTCTAATATCCTTATTTACAAAATGTGGACATGACAAGTGAAGGAGTGTCTTCTAACAGACCATTGACTGTACATTGGAGTCATTCATCTGGTAATGTTACGCTCACACAGTGCAAAGACTATGAGCATTTGAGTGTGTGCACTCTGTTACTGTGAATTCAGTGATATTGCTAAGACAACATACCAAGACATATGATGAGGCAGCTTTTTCCCACCTCACTAATTCAACACAGCTTCATATATTCAACTTCAAATGTGAAAGAAATGCCTAGGTAAAAGAAAATGCACCTCAGCCTTGAAGAGAACATATAGAAATATGATACAGAGATCCAAATCGTCAATAATAATTCGCTGTTGCTTGAAATGGGCTGCTAGTGGGATATGTTAGTCAGATTTCCACTCATATGCAAATACGTTTAAAAACACCTTACAAAGAACAAATGTCATTTCTTACTCATAATTTGCCAGGTTTCAACATCTACTACCAGTTGCTACCATTGTTTTAAGTTGTAGCAGCACCATACATAATAGTTGAAATGATTGGTGAATGATGATCATGTGACTGAATGGGAAAATAAGAAGAGAAGGAATTAACATCCCAGAATTCTTTCAAAGCGTGTCACAAAGGGCTTACATTTACCCCACCTGAGCCCATTTTTTTTATAATTTATTTTTTGTTTCTTCAAGTTACATCTCAATCACAATCCCCTCCCTACTGGAGGGGGCCTCCAGTCCCACACTTCCACCCTCTTCCCCCTCAACCCGACACCTCTACCTTTTTTTTTTTTTTTTTTTAGTTTAAGGTATATCTTTTTCCCCCAACAGCTCCCTCTTTCAGTCCAACAAATGGTTATTTCTCTTATATCAATAAATACAATTCAAAACAACAGAAATAAATAGGCCACCATTATGAGAGTTATATGGCTTAGCATACATTCCCAATGTCCAGTCCATATGTATTTGGCACCTGACTTTAACATTCTACTATCTACCCATCTCCATGCATTTAAAGTTCTATATCTAACTCAGCTTTCTTATGATCACTTGCATCACAATTTTAAAAACATCTTCTTAGATCCAGAACACCCTCTTCATTCCTAAACAACTCAAAATTTAACTATGAGACTCCAGCTATCTATTCTTCAACCACCTCAGAGACCTGAGAGGGATACATATATCTGATTATATAGGAAGTGCAGGGACCGCAGCTTGCAAAACTAAGAAATGACATACCAGCGGCTGCCTGGACAGTTCCCATTTTCTCTCCATACATTACAGCATCAATTTTCAGCTGTTTGGCCCCGTTTCTCTGACAGACATTGATTGTAGAGCAGGGATTATGAAGGACTTGCCTACCCTTTCTTGGCAGAACTAGGCTGTCGACTTACCTGCTTTCAAGTTTTGTCCTTTCTGTCTACAGTTGAAGCAAGGGGATTTTATTGCCAAGAGATAAGCTTGCCACTAATTCAACCATCTCACACTGGAGATTCTTCGATGCTCATCTTCTACTTGGAGTAGAATAGGGGGTGCTGTCAGGAGCTGACATGTCCTGATATCAAAAAATCTTAAGAAAATATCTTTGAATGCCATATTCTGCAGATCTCTTGCGGTTTTTGAAGATGCCCTATCTATCTCATATTTAGATAAGCAACTGTTGCTTGTCTCTTAGCAATTTGATTTCTGATTAGCTTAGAAGATAACTGTGATAGACTGTCATAGAAACTAACAAAATGACACTCTTACATGACTATTAATTTGCATTTGTTTCCAGTGTTATCATTAGCTGGAGAACAGCCCTCTGATACATGGGTCTTTAGGAGATGTTTAAGATCCTAACTAGAACATAAGTCTAATGGAGTAAACACACTGGGATGTCTTTATTAAATAATATGCCTGTATAAAAATTCAATAAAGTAATGAATATTTGCTTGTTCACATACTTATAAGCTGTGTGACTATAATAATGTTAAGAATTTAAGGCTTTAATGAAAGTAGTCACATTTATTAATTGTTGATCTCAGTATCTGTGTAATTGGAGTTCTGTTAAGAAAGTTATCTCTGTACCAATCAGTTCAAGGCTTTTCCTTACTTTCTCTTCTATTAGTTTTATTGTGTCCAGTTTTATGTCGAGGTTTTTGATCCACTTCGACTTAAGTTTTATGCAGGGTAGCAAATATGGATCTATTTTCATTCTTCTACTTGTTGACATCCAGTTAGACCAGCAACATTTGTTGAAGGTGCTTTCCTTTTCCATTGTATGGTTTTGATATGTTTGTCAAAAATCAAGCATTTGTAGGTGTTTGGGATTATTTCTGGGTCTTTGATTCGATTCCATTGGTCAACCTGCCTGTTTTTATGCCAATATCATGCAGTTTTTATTCCTATTGTTTTGTAGTACAGTGTGAAATCAGGAATGATAATACCTCCAGAAGTTCTTTTATCTTACAGGATTGTTTTGCTATCCTGGGATTTTTATTTTTCCATATGAATTTGAGAATTGTTCTTTCAAGGTCTGTAAATAATTGTGTTATAATTTTGATGGGAATTTCATTGAGTCTGTAGATTCCTTTTGGCAAGAAGACCATTTTTACTAAGTTAATCCAACCAATCCATGAGAATGGGAGATCTTTCCATCTCCTGATATTGCAGCAGGAACAAAGCTTGCCAATGAGAAACAGGGACATGCATGTCTACAACTTTTAATAAGTGCCAGCCTGAAACTGGCCAGCAAGCCCAGAGGTGATGACATCGAGTGGACAATGGAGTATGAACCAACTAGAGTGAGTCACAGCTGCAGTTAGCAGCTAACAGCTGGGCAGCCAATGGCACTTGGGGAGGGGGTATAAAGGTCTGCTTCATTATTATAGTAATATAGTCTGCTTATGCCACTTACAGGGCTTGTGGAGTCTGTGTGCTGTGATTATGGACAGCTCATCCGTGCCCACAAGGGTCCTGGGGGACAAGGGGAAAGCAATATGATATCTTCTCCAATATCTTTCTTAAGGGAATTGAAGTTTTTGTCAAACATGTCTTTCAGATGGTTGATTAATGTTACACAAAGGTATTTTATATTGTTTGTGGCTATTGTGAAGGGATTGGCTCCATTATTTCTTTCTTGGCCAGCTTATCATTTGTATATAGTAGGGCTACTGATTTTTTTGACTTGATTTTGTATACACTCACTTTGATGAAGGTCTTTATTAGCTGTAGGAGTTAAATGGGACCTTTTAACTGAAAAGTTTCTGTAAGGCCAAGGACACTGTCAATAGAACAAAATGGCAGCCCACAGATTGGGAAAGGATCATCACTGACCTCACATCAGGCAGAGGGCTAACACATAATTTGTAAAAACTCAAGAAATAAATGCCAAGAAACCAAATAAAGGGGGAAAGAGCTAAACTGAGAATTCACAAAGGAGTAATCTCTGATATCCATGAAACACTTGAAGAAATGCTCAACATCCTTAATCATCAGGGAAACACAACTCAAGATGACTCTGAGATTCCATGTTAAACTCAACAGAATGGCTAAGATCAAAAAGTCAAGTTACTGAACATGCTGGTGAGGCTGTGGAGAAAAAGGAACACTCCTCCATTGCTGGTGGGAGTGTAAATTTGTACAACTACTATGGAAATAAATTGGGCACTTTTTAAGGAAATTGGCAATAGTTCTACCTCAAGACCCAGCTATACCACTACTGGGCATATACCCCAAGTATGTGTCACCAAATCACAAGGACATTTTCTCCCCTATGTTCATAGCAGCTTTATTTGTGGTAGCCAGAAGCTGGAAACAATCCAGATGTCCCTCAACTGAGTAATGGATAAAAAAACTGTGGTACATCTACACAATGGAGCACTACTCTCTAATCAGAAGCAAGGATATCATGAGATTTGCAGGCAAATGGATGGAATCAGAAAAAAAATCATCCTTAGTAATCTAACACAGACCCATGGTATTTACTCACTCATAAGTGGATATTATCCATTAAGTATAGGACATTAATGCTACAATCCACAGACCCAATGAAACTCATTAACAAAATGGGCACAAGGAAGATCTTTAAATCCCTTTAAATAAAGGATTTAAAATGGATATCAGAAGTGGATGAAGAGAGGGATCTAGACAGGAACTCAACATTACTGTCATCAGAGAAGTTTTATTCAGCAGAAAATGGAAGCAGATGCAGAAACCCACAGGTAAACATTAGGGGAAAGTCAGAGAGTCTTGAGGAAGAGTCAAGGGAAGGTTTTAGAGAGCTGGAGGGATCAAGGACACCACAAGAACACCCACATAGCCAATAAACTTGGAAACAAGGGGGCTCATAGAAACTGAAACAAAAACAAAAGAACATGCATGGACCAGTCATAGGCACACTACACATATGAAGCAGATGGGCTGCTTGGTATCAAGCAGATCCCCTAACAATTGGAACAGGTACTGTCTATGACTTGGACAAGGTTGCCTCCCTCTAGTTCCTTTGTAACAGACTAGTTCTCTCTTCACAAAGAAAAAGATTAAAGCATATGTGTGGTATCATGAAAGAAGAAAAACACAAATGAAGACATTGATCCTCACCTTCTAGTGACATCACTGCTGTACTAAGTACACAAGTAACAAAATAAATACAGCATTTAATATGAGGAATAGTAACTTTTCTACTTTTCACTTCTGTAATTTCACTTCTGTAATTATAATCCTGTGTAATAGCTTTATGTGCCTCCCGTTAACCAACACAATTTTGTTAAAAGTTCTCATTAATAACCACGAAGCATCAAAGAAACAGTGATTATGTCAATGTTAAATATGGAAACAAATTACTAATATTTGTCATTTCTTTAACATCTGTGTAACTGATTAGTATTTTCATAAGACATGAAATGTGAATATATCAGTAGAAAAATATTTCCATTGTGTAAATGTACCACAATTTTTTTATCCATTCTTTGGTTGAGGGATATTTGGTTGTTTCCAGTCGCTAGCTATTACAAATAAGGCTGCTATGAAGATAAATGACAATATATCCTTGTTGTCTGGCGAGGAATCATTTGGGTGGATACCCAGAAGTGGTATGGCTGGGTCTTGAGGTAGGGCTATTCCAAGTTTTCTAATATATCATCAGACTGATTCCCATAGTGGTTGTACAAGTTTGCACTCCCATCAGTAATGGAGGTGTGTTCCTCTTTCTCTACAACCTTGCCAGCATGTGCTGTCATTTGAGTTTTTGATTTTAGCCATTCTGACAGGTGTGAGATGGAATATCAGAGTCGTTTTGAGTTGCATTTCTCTGATTAAGGATATTGAGCATTTCTTTAAATGTCTCACTGCCATTAGAGATTCCTCCTTTGTGAATTCTGGGTTACATTCACACAATGGAATACTACTCAGCTATCAGAAACAAGGGAATAATGCAATTCACAGCCAAATGGATGGAACTAGAAAAGCTCATCCTGTGTGAGCTAACCCAGACTCAGAAAGATGCACATGTCATCTACTCACTTATAATTGGATTTTATGCCATATAGTACAGAATAACTATCCTACAATCAATACACCAAAAAGATCAGGAAAATAGATTTTGTTACCTATTAAAAGCACAATTTGTCTTAGGGGTGCTACCATGGTGGCCCCTAGTGCAAGAGAAAGCTCTTAGCCCACATATGACCATATAGCTGAGAGTGGCTGATTTGTAGGGGCACTCCACATCGGAGGAGTGGGAAGGGTGGGAGAGGGAGGAGAGGGTGGGAGGGTGGAACTGGTAGGGGTGTAATGAGGAGTGCTGGAGATGTAACTTGAAGAAATAAATTTTAAAAAATGAAAAAAGAAAAATAATTCCAACATTAGAAAAATCACTGGTCAAACAGCTTAATAAACTTTACTTCAAAGAGGTACTTCTAATTAAGTTCAATAAAGTTCAAATAAAGAAAATTGAAACCATACTGCAAAAGTTTGAAAACATAGGTTACAGTTTATGTGAATTGCATTTGAGTAATGATTCAACATAAATTAATACAGGTAGGACCTGAAGCTATGATCTCAGGAATGCAATTGTTTCCTGGTAATAATGTAATTGATACAACAAAAATTTATATTTTGATATATAAAGAGGTGTCATTTTATGCTATTTTCATTGAAGAAATATATTTTAAATTGTAGCTCAACAATTAACTACATTAAGTAATTGATTTAATTAGTTCTTTACTTGGACTTCTACAAATTTTGGGAAACACACTGCCATATATAGACACTGTTTTTAAATGTCATGCTGAATAATAGAAATAATTTTTAGAAAGAAAATACATTCACTGACTATTGGATGCCTTTGGAGAGTTCAGGTAATAGTTGAAACCTGCAAAAGAGCAGATAATTTTTTCTGTATATCCATCAATTGGGAACTAGAAATAATTTCTTCCTTTCAAAATTGAATTTGAATGAATGATAAAGTCAATGGAAATATTAAAGAAGATATTAAAAAGGAGAAACGCATAAAATATACAGTTAAAAAGTCAAATCCCCAATCATGTAAGTAGTAAAATTGATATGAAGAAATTGATTAGAAAATGTTATTTGTGACACTGGTTACATTCTATTTGATTAATGGGCATCAGAATGATAGAAAATCTGGATACACTTAGATTTTTTTCAATATAGTAACTTGTTTTTGTAACTTAAGGAGACTGATGTAACATGTATCTAGACTTAACAATTAAATGCTGATAAGAAATAAAAGACATGGATGAGTTATCACTGTAAAGAAGAGAGAAACCATTTACAGGATTAATAATAAATATCTGAGGTAAAACTGAAAGTCACTAAAATTAACCCATGGGAAACTTTACAGAATGTTAAAAGAATATTTCTATTTTTTTTAAATGATGTTAGTTTTATTTTGCTGTAACTGAATGCCACAGATGTTTATAAAGGCTATTTATAAAACACAGAGGATTACATAGTGTACAGAGGTCCTGCCTTACTGTTTCACAAAATGCCATATTATAAGTCCACAACAGTTGAACTCATCCTTTTCCTCTTTGTCTAGGGATATGTTAGTGCCGCTCTCATGAGCTTATCTCGTCTTTATTAACATCTAACGGCCCAACTTAATGCTCAATGAACACACCAATCTGAGGAACAGGTTTCTACCCTGAGAAAAGTCTGGTAGACATACTGAAACTGTTGTCTCCCTTCCCATTATGAGGACTTTATCTATCTTTTATTGGAAAACGATTCTTCATACAATTTAGTCTGATATAATTTCCCCTCTCTTTCCTCCTCTGAGTTCTTCCCTTCCCATTCTGTCTCTCATTACAAAAGAACAGCATTCTAAGGGATAATAAGAAAAATATAGCAAATTAAAATATAATAAATTAAAACAAAAACATCACATCAGAGCTGGCCAAGGAAAAACAACAAAAGAAAGCTCAACAATGGCACAAGAATTGAAGACCCAGTTGGTCACACTCTGTGAACATAATAACAATAAACTGAAAACCATAATATACAACCAGAAGATGATGCAGACTCATGCAGGCCCTGTGCAAGAGTCTCTGTGAACTCATATTAGTTGATTTAAAGGTTCTTATCTTCTTAGTGTCCTCTATCCGTTAAGGCTCTTACACTTGTTTTGCCTCCTTTTCCCTCAATGTTCTCTGAGCTCGGAGGGGAGTAATTTAATAGAGAGTCCATTCCAGGCTGAGTGTTCCAACACCTACACTTTCTACATAAGGGTTGCCTTTGGGTCTCTGTATTTCTATATTCATTTCCATTTGATACAGAAAAAAGGTTCTCTCATATGGCTAAATAAGGCACTAATCTATGAGTAGATCATAGATAAGAATATTATTAGGAGTCATTTGAATGATTTTGTTACTGAGGTTTTTTAAAGAGTAGTGTTTGGGATTTGGTTTTACCCTAGTTCTGTATGCTATCCAGAGTCTGGTTCATTCTCAACCAAACAGTTTCAGGTATGGGTTCCATCTTGTAGAGTGGGTCTTCAGGCAAATCAAATGATTTTTGATTACTATAATAAACTTTGTGCCACCATTTCCCTAGAATAGCTTGCAAGAAGGATGCCACTGTAGACCAAAGGGTTTAGGGCTGGCATGCTATTTATTCATTTAAACTTTCAGCACCTAAGTTTGGCATATATCCTATTGATTCTTGAATTGTCAAAAATAAACACAATTTTTATCAAGAAAAAATATATTATGGAATTGAGACTGAACTAAAAAGTTGTTTTAACCCAACCAGATATGTAAGAAAACAGAAACAAGGGTAGTCTAAATGTTAAATCCATAGTAATTACTTAAAAAGAAAAAAAACCCACTAATTTCCCCAATTTGCTGTAAAAGGCCATTACCTTTAGAATTATTTATTCCATGAATAAAATGTTGACTCTTGGTGTTCAAAGTGAGTGAGGTAATTATTTTATTAATCAAAACATTGATAGGGAATATATATATATAGTATGCAAATGGATAGAATTAGAAAAAAATCATTCTAAGTGAGGCAACCCAACCCCAAAAGATAGATAATAACTGTAAGTAAATGATAAGCTACTTTATATACTTTATATAGTGTAAGAGCCAGAGGGGTTAGAGGAGCCAAGGAAACAATAACATCTAAATAAATGGAGCAAAACTCACATGAATTCACAGAGAGGGAAACAACATGCTCAGGGTCTATAGGAATATGCACTAAATTTTGTGTAAATTTATTATAGATTTAAGTTGAGTGTGTTTATGGGATTCAAGAGGATGTGAAGTAGTTATCTTATTCTTGAGCTTTTTCTGGGCTCTTTTCCTTTTTTGGATTGCTTTATCCAACTTCAGAGTGATAGCTTGTGTTTTATTTTTTATATTTTATTATTGTCCCTTAGAATTCTTATCTTTTCTAATGAAAGACAGAAAAGGAATGGATCTGAATAGGAGGAGAACTAGGGGGTAACTGGGAGAAGTAGAGGAAGGGAAAACTGTAATCAGGATATATTGTATGAAAAAAATCTATTTTCAATAAAAAGAAAGAATAGTATATAGAACACTATTTCCTTGTTGATAAGTACCCACCAGTTCTAGTTCTTAGAATCTTCTGTCCTGTCTTCCAGAATGATCCCAGAGTCTTGCAGAGGTAAATGGGATATAAATATTTTGTTTAGGACTGAGCATTCTATAGTGTCTTAGCCTCAGTGTTTTGATTAATTGAGGGTGTCTGTGTTAATTGTCATCTACTCCCAAAAGATGCTTCTCTTACGTGGGTTGAGAGGTGAATGAATTGATGGGTATGACAGTGAGTGATTGAGAGTTGGTTTAACACTATGGCCATTTAGGAGAGTAAGAGAAATAGGTCCCTACAAAGCATGGTGACACACACCTTTAATCCAAGCACTCAGGAGGCAGAGGCTGGCAGATCAATGTGAGTTTGAGTCCGGCCTGGTCTGCAAAGTGAGTCCAGGACAACCAGGGCTATACAGAGAAACCCTGCCTTGAAAAACGAAAACAAAACAAAACACCCCCCCCCCCCAAAAAAAAAAAGGAAAGAAAGAAAAGAAATAGTTTCTCTTCTAGGGTCTAAGGCCTGTCTAGCCACTTGTTCTTGGAATCAGTAATTGTGTTAGGTATGGGTTTCAAATTGTGGATCATGTCTAAAATCAAATATTCAATCAAATAAAAATATGCTTGGTTACACTTATGCTATTATTTCCAGTATTTTATCCATGGGCATATTTTGTTAGACCAGTCTTTGATATAGCCCACAGACTTCAGATTTGTAAATTTTGGTAATTATTTTAATTGTCCTGTAGTGTGGATACAAATTTCAACCATTATTAGAGAAAGGCAGTAGGAATGAAAATTTAAAATTCATACTACCTAGATTTATTCATTTTCTAACACTCAAGTGTGTGGTATCTTCAAAAATGGGGCTTGACCACTGAGTCCTTGAGTGTGACGAATAGCATTTGAAACAACCTATAAAATGTGTGGATCTTTGGGAGGTCTCTTGCCAAGTCTAAGAGAGGAAACTTATATCTGGCACTTGTCTCTTCATATTTTAATTTCTGGTGGCTAGTAGGATCATTATTGCTCTGTTATGGTATAACTCCATTTCAACTATTTTTATTGATTTATATGTAAGTATCTTAGGAAACTCCCATAGAAATAAGTTTCCTTTTTACATTTACAAAAATGTTTGCAGTGTTATTTACCCTTCTTGAGTTCTTCAACTATACCTTTCCTTTCCTACCCCATTCATCCCTCCATGCTATATTACTTTCTTTTGCCTTTTATAGCACTGTGTTTTATATTCCAGGCATTGAAATACCAGTTATTTAACTTGAAATGTCATAATTTTGTTTCTAGCATCTGAATGATATTATATATATATATATATATATATATATATATATATATATATATATATATATATATATATA
>CAJQZJ010031536.1:6227361-6247638 GCA_907164525.1 Lophiomys imhausi
AGACAAGCAACATTTGCTTATCTAAATACAAGAGACAGATAGGGCATCTTCAAAAACCTCAAGAGATCTGCAGAATATGGCATTCAAAGACGTTATCTTAAATTAAGATTTTTTTTTTGATATCGAGACATATCATCTCCTGACAGCACCCCCTATTCTACTCCAAGTAGAAGATAAGCATCGAAGAATCTCCAGTGTGAGATGGTTGAATTAGTGGCAAGCCTATCTCTTGGCATGAAAAAAACTCCTTGCTTCAACTGCAGACAGACTGCTGTCCAAAAAGGACAAAACTTGGTAGCAGGGAAGTCGACAGCCTAGCTCTGCCAAGACAGGTTAGGTAAGTCCTTCATAATTCCTGCTCTACAATCAATGTCTGTCAGAGAAACAGAACCAAAAGGCTGAAGACTGATGCTGGAATGTATGGAGAGAAAATGGGAACTGTCCAGGCAGTCACTGGTTTGTCATTTCTTAGTATTGAAAGCTGTAGGCCCTGCACTTCCTATATAATCAGATATATTTATCCCTCTCAGGTCTCTGAGGTGGTTGAAGAATAGACAGCTAGAGTATCATAGTTAAATTTTGAGTTGTTTAGGAATCAAGAGGGTGTTCTAGATCTAAGAAGATGGTTATAATAGTGATGCAAGTTAGTATGAAAGCTAAGTCAGTTATAGAACTTTAAATTCATGGAGATGGTTAGATGGTAGAATGTTAAAGTCAGGGGCCAAATATGTATGAACTGGTAATTGGGAATGTATACTGGGCCATTTAACACTCATAAATATGGCATATTTATTTCTGTTGTTTTGTATAGTATTTACTGTTATTAGAGAAGGAAACATTTGTTGGACTGAAAGGGGAAGCTGTTGGGGGGAAGAGGGTGCAAGGGTGGGACAGGAAGGGGGAATTGGGAAAGGTTTGTGACTGAGATGTAACTTGAAGAAAAAAAATAAAGTATTTAATAAAAAAAGAAAAAAATAGGATTAGTTAGGTGTTCTTAGATATTAAGTGTTTATAGGTATTAGGTTATAGGATATAGGTGTTTTATAGGTGTTTGTTAAGTACTAATAAATATGTGTTTTAAATAAAAAATTTCCTTTACACTAGAAAAAAAAGAGTGAGTCTCTGCTTCTGTATCTGTTTCTTTTGCCTTTTCTTGGGTTCTTTTTCTTCTGTTTGTTTGTTCTGTCCTACACCAATTTGTCATTTTTTATTATACCTTATATTCTTTTATTATTATTACCCCTTACAAGCCTGTTTGTTTTCTAATGATAGGTAGACAGAGACTAGATCCTGATGGGAGGGTAAGTGAGGAAGAACTGAAGAAGTAAAGCTATGAACAAAAAAATTACTACCACAAGGAGACAACAGTATTTATAATTACTTAGAAAGAGAAAATGGAACACCCTCAAAGGATGAAATATTACACAGTACAGATTTCATTGATAACAGTAGAATTATGAAACCAATTAAATTCAAATCTTCAGAAAATTTTGTAAATTTTTCATATGTGAAAATTTTTTTCTAGTTTGTCTATCTCTATAGTGAGTATAAAATTACAAAACTAAAGAATCACTCAACTTTACTAGAGTTTCTTGAAATTACAAAAATAGACACACTATTGTAGAAAGCCATTTATGTAAAGGTCAGAAATTTCAGAACAAATTAGCAATGTCTGATGTAGTAGTAAAATATAAAATGGAAGTAAACATATATTTCGGTTATTAGCTATATGTACATATTAAAACCAGAGGAGTAACACAATGAATACTAGTAAATGAGGTCCCTGCTGATACATACGTAATTCAACAGAGTTTCTTTTGTGATGATGAGATAAAACCCAAAATCCCTTTAAGTTCTGCCTGCCTCATCCATTTATGTATTTCTAACAAAACAAATCATTTATGCCACATTGGAGCTCATTTTTGAAGAAGAATATTTTTCCATATCAAACTGAAATTTTATAATGACAAATTCTCTTGTTATTTTCCAATATTGTGAGTTATCTTCATTAAATTTAGTCTACTGTCATCCAAACTGGGTTGCTTCACATTTATATTTCTTGTTTTGTTTTCAACAGATTCACAAAGAAAATGTAGTACCAAGTCATCTTTAGTCATCACTTTCAAATCAGAGTAGGTTAAAATAGTATTAGGAACTGATTAAACATTAATCATATTTCAAATGTGTAGAGAAAAATGGTTTAATTGCCTATTGCTTTCAGTATAGTTACAGTAAACCATAGTGATAAAGTCTTCCCAAAGTGAAAATATATAAGAGAGAGGCCATTGTGTATACACTTATTTGTGGTTGGTTAATTAAAGAAAACAAATATTTTCTCCTTTTTCTATCAATCTAGTTACTATAATATTTTATCTTACTAAATTTCTTCATAATTATAGTTGATTAAAGAAATCCTTGTTTCTTCTCAAATTCGGATAATTAAAGTTTATTAAATTTATTAAACATACAAAATGGCAAAGAAAATAATATTAGAAAATATTGTCTAAATTTATGTAGTTCAGTCTTAACTGCATGGTATAGAAAGCTTAATTTTTAGATGATAACGAAAATGAGTCATACAGCTCAAGATTTTTTGAGGCACTACATTCATATTAATTCTCAGAATAATGTGATGTCAGTAATTATAAATATTATATTGTCTCCTTTGTTTTGTCAGACGCAGTTAGAATGAGCAGATGCCATGAGAGTTTATCTTAGAGGTAACAATGGTTAAATTGCCCCCAAATCTCACCAGCTCTGACCTCTCTTCCAAAGCACAGGTCTACTGTAACATGTCAGCATGTCAGCAACAATTCTACATCTCCAGATCAATTCTAATCATATCATATTTTTCTATTGAGGAAGATTCTATGGTTTTCATTGAGGGAAATGAATTATGGTTTTAAGAAAGTTAGGGTAGGATATACATCAGTAGATTATGCAAGCATGGGGGCTTGTGTTTGGATACTCACTCAGTCCTGACATAAAATCTAGTCCTCCAGTTTATACCAGAGGTGTATTTCCCTTACTGACCTCAACTCTCCTCAATCATCCTTATCTTTTGCCAAATTTCTTCAAAAGTGTAAGTTAATTTTTAGATCAAGCTCAGTTCCTATATTTCAGAACTTCTATGTTCACTCATCACTGCTAATTTTCAAACTAAAATCAATCTGTGGCAAATCAAGAAGTCTTCCTGCATATGTTAGATGAGACTCATATTTCTGTTTGACATTTTCATATCAGTTTGTCATTTGCTTTAGATAACTCTTATTCACATAATTAAATAATATAATAAAATTTAAATACCTACATTCTATAATGGGATACAAGGCCTGACAACTATGATTATATTTTATTTGTTCTTCACTCACTATATTTTAGTATAAATGTAAAATAATTTAAACCCATTGCTTAATAAGACAAGTCAAAATAAAATTGAGAGCTTCTAGGTAGTATTACAAAAAGAAAAGTCAAATATTCTAAAGAAGATAATAAAGAATAGATTCCAATTAAATGACATTGTATTTTGGTATAGAGCTATCAGTTTCCCAGTAATGCAGAATTCTGTTCTGCCTCTACACTGAATGCATGCAAGTCTCAAAGTAGTAAGGAGTAAATAGAAACGTTTTGAATAATTGAATTATTAATAAAAGTGACTTCATGATATAGAGGAAAGAACCCTGCATTTAGAAATAAAAGGCTGTAGTCATAAATTAGAGCTATGGTGTTGAAAAACAGCACTTACACCTTCTTTGCCTCAGTACACATATTTACATGATGAAAAGTGTCTACTCATACTGTTTATAAAATGTTGCAACAGGCTTTGCAGTATATGAATAAATCAGCTTAAAGCAATGCATCTAAGCATTGGTGCTGGGTCCCTCTACGATAAGGAGACACATTAATTTCAATGCAGGGCATTTAAGTGTGATTAGAGACACAAGTTATTGTTATTTCTGATTTCAGCTCAGTAATGTAGATATCAGTAAAGAAAGTTTGCCTTCCCCTACACATAGAAAAAGAAAGCGTGGTATCATTTCCTGAACTCATCAGATCACCTCCATGGCACAGGGAGGCAACAGGAAAACTGAACTAGAAGCTAAATGCCATAAAAATCCCAAACACATCTCGTGAGATTTAAAATTTGCAGGTATGTGATTTCCTCTTCCTGTTTTGGTTTGGTTTCATTCCCACAAAGGCCTTGTACTCTAAGAAAGAAGCATCACACACTCCCCTCCACTTGGCTAAACGTTAGTCTCTTTCAAAAAACAATTGCCTTTAATATCCAGGTTCTAAAGATATTTAGTATATTCAACAGATAGCACGATTATTTTCTCTTTTTATTCCAGACTTAAATCTTTGAAAAGTCCATGAGCAACTTTGCACAGAGTCTAGGAGCCATTTACCTGATTCACAGAAATCAAAAGAAATTGTGCACTTGTCTAGTCTGTGCTGTGAAGGGGCCTCTACATAGATAACTTTGATACCCCGATAAATCCTTCTGTAAATTCAGCACTCTTCCATCAGCTCAGCTCAGTGTTTCCAACCCTCCTACCATTCCTCCGGGAGGTCAAACAACTCAGAGAACATTTCTCGGGCTCATATTTGTGATGCCAAAGATGGAAGGAGAAGCTTGTTTAAGAAAATACTTCTATTTCCCATTTTTTCATTAGAGTATTTGGTCTCTTGGTGTTTAATTTCTTCATTTCTTTATAAATAATGGATATTAGCCCTGTGTCAGAAGTTGGTAGTGCCACCATGTTGGCCCCAGTGCAAGAGGAAGCTCTTTGCCCGCACATAACTGTTGAGCTGAGAGGGGCTGATATGTAGGGACACTCCACCTCTAAGGCGTGAGAAGGGTGAGAGAGGGAGGAAAGGGTGAGAGGGTGGAACCCAGAGGGTTCTCTGACAGACATTGGTTGTAGAGCAGGAATTATGAAGGACTTACCTACCCTGTCTTGGCAGAGCTAGGCTGTCGACTTATCTGCTTCCAAGTTTTGTCCTTTTTGGACAGAAGTCTGTCTACAGTTGAAGCAAGGGGTTTTTCTTGCCAAGAGAAAGGCTTACCACCAATTCAATCATCTCCCACTGGAGATTCTTCGATGCTCATCTTCTACTTGGAGTAATATAGGGGGTGCTGTCAGGAGCTGACATGTCTCGATATCAAAAAATCTTAAGTTAAGAAAACATCTTTGAATGCCATATTCTGCAGATCTCTTGAGGTTTCTGAAGATGCCCTATCTATCTCTTATATTTAGATAAGCAAATATTGCTTGTCTCTTCGTAACTTGATTTCTGAGTAGCTTAGAAAATAACTGTGATAGACTGTCATAGTAACTAACAAAATGACACGTTTTCATGACTATTAGTTTCCGTTTCTTAATTATCCTAAACAGTTTATGTCGGTTGGTAGCGAGAGGTCAAAACTTGACATTTCATTTTTAAGTATTACTATGAACAATACCTTTAAGAAGCATTACCCTTAATTTTGTATCAATATACAAAGATCAATACCAATATGGCCAAATATAATCTTAATTTTGTATCAATATACAAAGATCAATACCGATGTAGCCCAATACAATCTTAATTTTACATTAATATACAAGGGTCAATACCATTGTGGCCAAATATAATCTTAATTTTGTATCAATATACAAAGATCAATACCGATGTAGCCCTATACAATCTTAAATTTGCATTAATATACAATGATCAATACCAATTTAGCCAAATATAATATTAATTTTGTATCAGTATACAAAGGTATAAGGTTATATTCAATAATCTGTCCTTTTTTCTTGATCTTTTCTATACTATGTCAATGTCCCATTTTTATCAAGTCTGTTCACTCCTATATAGGAGAGAAAGGAGGATACAGAAAAGCAAAAGAGAGAAGTCCCTGGGTCTAAGGAATCAAGAGGGTGTTCTGGATCTAAGAAGATATTTTTAAAATTATGAGGCAAGTTAGTATGAAAGCTGAGTTAGATACAGAACTTTAAACTCATGGAGATGGTTAGATAGTAGAATGTTAAAGTCAGGTGCCAAATACATATGAACTGGACATTGGGAATGTATGCTAAGCCATATAACTCTTATAATTGTGGCCTATTTATTTCTGTTGTTTTGTATTGTATTTATAGTTATAAGAAAAAGAACCATTTTTTGGATTGAAAGGGAGAGCTGTTGGGGGGGGAAGAAATACCTTAAACTAAAAAAAAAAAAAAGAAGGGAAGAGGATGGGGGGGTTGAGGGGGAGGAGGGTGGAAAGGTGGGACTGGAGGGGGGAGTAGGGAGGGGATTGTGATTGAGATGTAATTTGAAGAAATAAAAAATAAATTATTAAAGAAAAAGAATAGAATATAGGTGAAAGAAGATCATTGCACTCTACGTTGGGAAAGTTGGCATGTAAATGAATCTATACAAACAACAATGGCCCAGGATTAATTTCAGTTATTTACTAAGACCACTGAAAATTACCCATCCCACAATTTCCAGAAGTATATACTTCATAGAAATTCATTGATAATACTTGTGCTTTCTAAATAAAATAACTGAAATTACTTTTAGTGAACAGCTAAGTTAAGTATGAAGCTGGAGAATTCAAATGAGACTGAATTAACTGAAAGTGCAAGAAAGTCAAGGAGGTATGCTGGAATCACATGGGTCTGCTGATGGAGAAAGCTGGCAAAGATTTAACCGAATAAGTAATGTGACAGATTACAATACAAACAATATAAATATTCATAACTCTATGTTGACAGAAATAAATGATTTAATACCTTTGTGAATATGGAAGAAGTTACAAACTACCCTTAAAGAAACTCTAGATAATATGCTAAGACTGGAAGTTAAAAAGATAAATAACTCAGAAGTCAATCAAAATAATTACTGTAAGTAAAATCCACACATGAATGGATAAAGTAAGGATCATAATCCCAGAAGAATTATCACTACAAAATCTCATACCATGTCTTCCAAAATCTCTCCTCTATGATTCTTAATAACTTGCTATCATTCTTCTCTTTTAAATATAGAAATTATTTCTTTCATTGAGTATGAATTCATTTTAATAATGGGCATGTAATTCTGTCTTTCTATGTTTCTTGATAATATCTTATAATACATTGGATCATATATATCCTTGTCCTCTCACACTACCCTCCCATTTTTAAACCTCTTTCCTACCCTCTCAAGTTTCTAGGAAAAATTCTATTTGTGATAGCTATTACCAAACATATAACCATGATTAGTCATAACCAAGAAAAGAGAAAAACACAACTAAAGGAGAAGTATTCTACAAAAATCTTGACTAAAATATTCTAAATTTTAACAATATATACTGTTAAAAATAAAAATCATATGAGAAGTTGAGGAGGCTAGGGAAACGTGATGGCTGAAGCTACTTGGCATCTTCAGTTGGAGTCTTCAAATAATAAATAAAATAAATATAGATGCTATTAGGGAGTAAATTCTAAAATCTGTATAAGTTGAGATATTGATTACTATATTATACTTGCACTAAGATTTAATTTTCACAAATGTGTCATTATTTACTAAGAAATCACATTTAGGGTAATTTGAGACAGTAGCATTTGTGTAAGATTTGTATTAATTACCTTTGAAAGTTTACTGTTAACTCATCTTTACACAAAAATTAAATTAAATATTTATTGAAAATGTTAGTAGAGTCTTAAAATGTAGGATTGTAGCAAAACTATTTTAGAAATACATGATTTAATGATGCTGATGCAATTTAAAGTGCCAAAGAAGTTCAATATTGAGAAGATTCTTTTGGTCAATGGGTTCCCTTAGGAAGGTTATTGGTTGTTTTCCACGAACTGTCAGTAAGACTCTGTTGTTGAAGACAATACCTACGTTGATCATGGATAAGTTAATCTGGTACCTATGTAGACATTTTTAAATGTTTATATATTACTTCAATTTACATGTCCATCACAGTCCCCTCCCTCCAACCCTTCCAGCCCCACCCTCTCACCTTCCCACCCTCTACCCCTTCTCCTTCCTATCCTACTCCTTCTGTGTGGGGTGCCCTACATATCAATCACCTTCATTTCAGCAGCCATATAAAGGCTAAGAGCTTCCACTTGCAATGGGGGCCTACATGACAGCTCCACTAGGACAAAGTGTCCCACTAACAAGTAACAAAGCCTATGTTTCTATTCCTTTTAGTATGTTGGTTGTAGGATAGTTATCCTGTACTAAATGTCTTCAATCCAGTGACTGTAGTGAATAGATGCCATGAGCATCTTTCTGGGCTTGGGATAGCTCACACAGGATGAACTTTTCTAGTTCCATCCATTTGGTTGCAAATTGCTTGATTTCCTTGTTTCTAAGGGCTGAGGAATATTCCATTGTGTAAATGTACCATTTTGTCCATTCCTCAGTTGAGGGACATCTGGGTTGTTTACAGTTTCTAGCTATTACAAATAAGGCTGCTATGAATATAGCTGAGGAAATGTCCTTGTGCACTTGTGAGGAATCATTTGAATGTATACCCAGGGGTGGTATGGTTGGGTCTTGAGGTAGAGCTATTCCAAGTTTTCTAAGATATCATCAGACTGATTTCCATAGTAGTTGTACAAGTTTGCACTCCCACCAGCAATGAAGGAAGGGTTCCCCTTTCTCCACATCCTCACCAGCATGTGCTGTCATTTGAGTTTTTATCTTAGCCATTCTGCCAGGGGTGAGATGGAAACTCAGAGTCATCTTGAGTTGCATTTTTCTGATGACTAAGGATGTTGAGCATTTCTTCAAGTGACTCTCAGCCATTAGAGATTGCTTTTTTATGAATTATCGACTTAACTCTGTACCCCATTTTTTGATTGGGTTATTTGGTTTCTTGGTCTTTAACTTCTTGAGTTCTTTATACATTTTGGATATTAGTCCTCTGTCAGGTGTGGGATTGGTAAATCTTTTCCAAATCTGTAGGTTGCCCTTTTGTTCTAGTGACAGTGTCTTTTCCCTTACAGAAGATTTTCAGTTTCATGAGGTCCAACTTATTGATCATTGGTCTTAGAGCCTGAGCTATTTGTATTTTTCAAGGAAGTTGTCAACCTGTGCCAATGAATTTGAGGCTTTTCTCCACTTTCTCTTATGTTAAATTTAGTGTGTCTAGTTTTATGTTAAGGTCTTTGATGCAATTGGACTTAAGTTTTGTGCAAGGTAATAAACATGGGTCTATTTTCATTCTATTACATGTTGACATCCAGTTAGACCAGCACCATTTGTTAAAGATGCTTTCTTTTTTCTATTGTATGGTTTTGGCTTCTTTGTCAAAAATTCAGTGGCCATGTGTGTGTGTGGGTTCATTTCGGGGTCTTCAATTTGATTCCATCAGTTAACTGGTCTTTTTCTGTATGAGTACCATGCTGTTTTTATTACTATTGCTCTGTAGCATAGCATGAAATCAAGGATGGTGATACCTCCAGATAATTTTTTTATTATACAGGATTGATTTAGCCCTCTGTTTTTGTTTGTTTGTTTGTTATTCTGTATGAAGTTGAGAATTGGTCTTTCAAGGTCTGTAAAAAATTGTGTTGGTATTTTGATAGTAATTGCATTATATCTGTATATTGCTCTTGGTAGGATGGCCATTTTTATTACATTTATCCTATCTATCCAAGAGCATGGGAAATGTTTCCATCTTCTGAGGTCTCTTTCAATTTCTTTCTTCAAGGACTTCCATTTCTTGTAAAGGTCTTTCACTTGCTTGGTTAGAGTTATCCCAAGGTATTTTATACTGCTTTTGGCTATTGTAAAGGGTTTTGTTTCCCTCATTTCTTTCTCAGCCCTTTTATCTTTTCTATAAAGAAGTGCTAAAGAGTTTTTTGAATTAATTTTGTATACAGCCACCTTGCTAAAGGTGTTTATCAGTTGTAGGTGTTCTCTGGTGGACTTTTTGGGGTCACTTATGTATACCATCATATTATCTGCAAATAGGGATACTTTGATTTCTTCCTTTCCAATTTGTATCCCCTTGATCTCCTTTAGTTGTCTTATTGCTCTAGCTAGAACTTCAAGTACTATGTTGAAGAGATATGGGGAGAGTGGGCATCCTTGCCTTGTCCCTGATTTTAAGAGAAATATTTTAAGCTTTCTCCATTTAATTTGATGTTTGCTACCCACTTGCTGTATATTGCCTTTATTATTTCTAGGTATGGTCCTTGAATGCCTGCTCTATCCAGGGCTTTTAGCATGAAGGTGTGTTGAATTTTGTAAAATGTTTTTTCAGTATCTAGCTAGATGATCATATGTTCTTTTTCTTTCACTTTGTTTACATGGTTCATTATGTTGATGGATTTTCATATGTTGAACCACCCCTGCATTCTGGTGTGAAGCCTACTTGATCATAGTGTATGATACTTTTGATGTGCCTTTAGATTTGGTTTGCAAGTATTTTATTGAGTATTTTTGCATCTTTGTTCATGAGGGAAATTGGTCTGAAATTCTTATTTTGTTGGGTCTTTGTGTGGTTTAGGGATCAGAGTGACTGTGGTCTCACAGAATAAATTTAGCAGTGTTCCTTCTGTTTCTATTTTGTTGAAGAGTTTGAAGAGTATTGGTATTAGCTTTTCTTTGACAATATGTTAGAATTCTGTGTGGAAACAAAATGACCCTGGGCTTTTTATGGTTGGGAGATTTTTATTGAATGCTGTATTTCCTTAGGGCTTTTGGGACTGTTTAATTTGTTAACCTGATCTTTATTTAACATTTGTAGGTGTATGTCCATTTTGCTAGGATTTAAAATGTTGTGGAGTACACGTTTTTGAATAAGACCTAAGATTCTTTGGATTTCCTTGCTGTCTGTTGCTTTTTCTCTCTTTTCATTTCTGATTTTGTTGTTTTGGGTATTTTTGTTCTTCATGCTGCCTGGCTGGCCAAGAACCTGGGACTATATAGCCCAGGAACCTAGGGGAAAATGAAAAATTGTAGTTCTGATAGAGAATTACAGCAATAAAATGACTCCTAACAACATTCTGCTTAAACTGAGATATCAATGCCTTGTTCAGTCATAACCATAGAAACTTCCTCCTTCAACAGATGGGAACAGAGACCAACAATCAGAAACATGCAGAGAATAAGTAGCTTAGAATCTAAGTCCTACATGGGATGTCTTCATCAAATAATTCCCCTTGAGGATCAAGAAACTCTGTGAAAAGGGAGGACAAAAACAGTATAAAAGCCAGAGGGAATGGAGGACATGGATTTAAGGCCTTCTAAACACAACAAAACTGAAGAACATATAAACTCACATAAACCATGGCAGCATGTAGAAAGTCTGCATGGGTTTGCACCAGATAGGGTCCTAGAACTGAAAACATGGGTAGACATATGTACCCACCTTAACCTAGATGATATCTCCAATTCATAACTATCTGGAGATGAAAAGTTATTTTTTCCAAGGGAATCTCACTGATGAATCTCAATCTCGGGATGTATTTATACCACTGATAGGCCTGATGTCCGTCAGAAAACAGCCAAAAAAAATAAAAACAAACAAACAAACAAACTTAATACTCAGTGGCATATTCGGAGGTTCTTTGTCTCATAATGTGGGGTCAATGCATTCTTTTACTTTTTTAAACCTTACTTGTGTTTTGTATAGGAATTCTGCCTTCTGCATTAGTGGTTTTATGGGATCCCTGCATGTGTGTATGGTGTATCATTGTATCTATATTTTACTTTTGCTTTATTTTTTGACAATTTTACTTTTTATTTTTCCCTATTATAAATTGTTTGTGCTTTTAAAATCTTATCTTATTTTATTATTATTTCTTAGATATCTGATTGTTTTCTAAAGATAGTCGACTTATGGATGGGAGGAAAAAGGGGAGGAACTAGAAGAAGTAGGGGAAGGAGAAGCTGTAATCAGGATATTGTATGAAAAAATCTATTTTTAATATAATTTAAAAAGGAAAGAAGCTTCTGTGAATTGTTTTGCTTTGATTTCTTTACTTATAATTTTTGTAAGTTTTTGCATATGATGTATGTGGGTCAGTATTTGTCATACCACAGTGAGGAGTATGTGAAAAGGGCGAGTACAACTTGGTAAATCTGGTTTTCTAATTATATATTATGTGTGTTCTGGAGATTGAATTGAATTTGTCAGGCTTATAATGTAATGCACTTGTCCACGGACTCATCTTATAGACTCCCCAAAAATTGTTTTTCACATACCTTTGGACATTTAAAGAAGTGCTAGAAGATGAGATTTATAGAATACATGCATGCAATTATTTCAAAAGTAATACTCTGTTAGAACAATTTGACTTCAATTATTTTGAATGAATACAGACTACTTAGAAAACGTATATGCCTTGTGTAATGATCAGAATGAAATGCAGGTCCATGAGTCCACTTCATGGAAAATTTCATGATTTAGATGTAAATATTAGTATATTTATGACCTTATGTGTGAATCCATAATAATAGAAGTGTTAAGTTGTTATGGTTAACAAAATAAACTTTAGACATTTGAAATACTATGGATAGATAATAAAAGGAAAAGTGTTTCCTTTGAAAACTTCTTTTCTTGGTGAGAGCTATGAGTAAAGCGTAAGAGGAATAGTTACAAGTTCTGTAATTTAGTCCCTGAAAATACAGCCTGCTAAGGTATCTTGCTGATATAAAGTTTATATAAGTTCTAAAATGTCCATTCCTATTAGATAATTTGTTGCTAAACATGAGATGAAAAAGATCCATCTTCAGTCATTCCAAATCATATCTAATGTTTCTTAATATTACAGTTCTTTAGTTTCACTTATTCAATTTTGATAACCATAGCTGTTTACAGCAGTTCATTCAGGGTTCTTCAAAGGTATTCTTTATGTTTTTGAGAAAAAGAAAAAAAAACATATTTGAGTATGCTTTTGACTTAGGGTGAAATTTATTGAGCTTCATAATTATTTTGAAGTTTAAACTGGATTTATAATGGATCACAATAATACCTTTAAAGGTGTCCTGAATATTCTTCAAATCCATGAACTGAATGGTCCTTTCTTAACTCTGCCCTATTAATTTCATTGCAGTGATTAATAAACCTTGTCACTGCACACTTATAAACCTGCTATTTTCAGGGTTGCATTTACTGCCTGCCTTTCTTCAAACTGCCATTTCATATGAGCATTTTAACAAATGTTAAATTTCAGAGACAGATAATAGATAATTACAAACATTTAAATTATGAATGTTAATTTGATTCTAATAAATGTCAGGTAAATTAAAGTCATGACTATAGAAGACAGTGATTCTAAAGCAAATTCTATTATTACATAATGAATATGTTCCCACTCTTACAATCTCCCACTATAACAGTCTCCTCAAAACTTAATATGGCATTTAAATAAATGTTTTATATATAACTATATAATCCAAACTACTCAGTAACATAGGCTTGGAAATCAAATTGAATGAATTTTCTATAGTAATAGGAAAAAAATATTGAAATTATGTGTTCTTTAATAATATTTAATTAATTGAAAAATGTCATAATAGTAGACAAACAAAGAAATATTAATTGTTCCACTTTACAAACAAGTTAATTTTGTGTTCAAATTCAACAGTCTATGACTAATGTGCATAGTTCCTTTGACACTACATTCAGGTTAATCAATTTCTTTAGAAGACTTAGGTGAAATAAATAGAATTTCTAAACATCATGGTGTGTTAAAAAAGATAGGGTCCAGACTCTTGAGAATCCAGGAAAATTACAAAACTGTTTTGAAAATGCTTAGAACAAAATAACTGAAACTATATCCTATCCTATATTTCATCTCAATTCTTATATGACCAATGTTTTCCTATATGTTTAAAATATATCAAATTATGGTTGTGGATAGTTTTTTATGCAATAGTAAAGTAAACTAGATAAAAATACAAATTTTGAGAAAATAGGAAAGACCAAAGCAGAAATAGAAGACAGCAAAAAGAATGATACTCTATAATTGCCAGTACATGTACAAGGAAATGCAGTAGAGTACTGTTTCTCTTGTAGGTCAAGCAGTAATTAGAAAATATGCACTGAGAAAAATATGCTTCCTGAAATGTATAAGCTTCCATATCCTAACACTTAATGGAAATAACATTTTTTTAAG
The DNA here is from genome assembly GCA_907164525.1 of Lophiomys imhausi. Lineage (NCBI taxonomy): Eukaryota > Metazoa > Chordata > Mammalia > Rodentia > Muridae > Lophiomys > Lophiomys imhausi. Next base: position 6,241,479 of record CAJQZJ010031536.1, read on the forward strand.
GATACTTATAAAATTTTTTTACTTAAATTTACATATCAAGACACCAAGGTAAATGGTATTAGTAATTAGTATTTTGGCATTCACAAATATATTAACATAGAACACTTTAAATTATTTTACTTTATATCTTGAAGTGTTTAGGCAAGACAAAACTTGTTCTTGACTCTTCAGTTGTATTGCTTAGCAAAGAGTTAAAATAAGATCACAGAAACAAGAAGTGCAGATGATTTTAATTTTAATCAGTTGATAATTATATCTTTTCCTTCTTGACTGGGATATAAATTCATACTATTTTAAAGTTGGGTAATGTTTTTCTTTTTATTAGGTTTTTAATAGAAGAGGATAGTAGTTAATCACTTACCTAACATTCTTTCTTCCTTCTAACTGCTCCCGGCTACCCTGACCTGACTGCTTCCCTTAATCCCTTCACTCTCATGTTGATACCCCTTCTTCTTTGATTACTGTTGTTATGTGTGTACAAACACACACACACACACACACACACACACACACACACACACACACACACATGTATATGGATATACACATATACATGACCTACTGACTCTACTTTTGTTGGTTGTATGCATATGGTTTCAGGGATGACCACTCTACATTGAACAACCCATAAGGAGCTCATCTCTGAGAAAAGCTAATTCTCCTCCTCCTAGTAGTCATTAGTCAACTGTACTTCTTTGTCAAGAAGTAGAACTCATGACAATTTACCCCTTTAATGTTAGCATAGCCATTTTCCATTATAATATTTCCATTGTTCTGATTTTGTTTATGCAACTATTTCTGGGAGAGAATGTTTTACATCAGAACTTCTGGCATTTGGACCCTTTCAATCATCACATCCTTCTTCTCCAATGCTTCCTGAGGTATAGATGAAGGAAGTGGTATGTGCTCTGAAATTAGCATGATTCATTCTTCCTTTCATTATTTTGTGTGATGGCATTATTTGCTTAAATGAGTTTCTTCAATGAGGAAAGATAGCTATACTTATCTATCATTTAAAGTGTTATATAAGGAAAACATTTCCAATGTACTAAGAATTACGGTGCTTTAGAAAAATAGCAGGTATAGTGTCTTTTCTAAGGTCCATAACCTCATTAGCCCCATAAATTTAGCAATGTTTCCAATACTGGGTATGATTTTCCTCTTGTTCAGTGAAGCTTAATTTGAATTAGACAGATGGTTGTTGGCATCCCAACAACATGTTTGCCATTATTGCACTTTCATGCATATGCTGCCATGCTAGTAATTATCTTGGTTCATAGTTGTACCTGGGTAGTATTTTCTGGAACCATGAAAGATAGATCACAGGTCAGATGCATTTGAATCATTTGAGTTCTATGACCTAAGGGTTTGTTGTCTTCACCAGTAGAGGCCTAACTCAATGAGTAGCTACTAAGGGCAACATTTATGATTGGTATTCATTTTGAATTTTCTCACCAACCATTGGAAATGGGATTTCTTTAGCCTGGTATTGAGAACTTTGCTAGTCTATTGGTTCTTAAGGGAGCATTGTAAGATTAAGTTGTTTAACTTGCTTAAATGTATTCTGTATATTTTCTGATGGATATAAAATAATGATTCCTTGAGGCTTATTCAAGCAATCTTGGAATTACTTGTTACTTGTTTCTTCTTTTTATTTTTTCTAACTGTATTGACCTCCTTCCCTCCATCTTTTTGGAAGCCCATCTCTGTTTTTTTTTTTTTTTAACCATTTCCCACTTCATTAACTATATCCATCTACCCATACCCAGTACCTACAGTCACTGTTTTTTTGTTTTGCTTTTGTTTTTTTTTTTTTTTTACTCCCCTTTGTATACTTACATCTGTGGATTTGGATCTAGGAACCACACACAGTTAAAAGGGATGTACCATTTGTTTTTCTGAATCTGAGTTGCCTAACTCAGTATAAAATTTCTAGATCCATCTATCTCCAATTTTCATGTTTTAATTTTTTATTTAAAACATGACTGAATAGTATTAATCGTGTACCTGTACCACATTTCATTATTCATCATTAAGAGGACATTCCAGTAGTTTTTATTTCCCACTTCTTGTGAGTAGGACAGCTTTGAACATTGCTGAATAAGTAACTGTGTTTGGATGTTGAGGCCTTTGGGCATATGCCAAAGAATGGAATATATGGGTCATATGCTAGATTTATCCTTAGTTTGTTTTAGGATTATCCACACTTATTTTTCGAGCATCTGCAGAAATTTGCATTTCCATCAACAGTGAATAAGGGTTCCTGTTCTCCACAATCTCACCTGCATTTGTTCTTTGTTGTTCTATTGATATTAGACACTCTGAATGGTGTGAGATGAAATCTCAATATCATTTCAGTTACAATTACTTAATTGATAAAGATGATGAACACTTTTTTATTATTTTTAGCCATTTATTTCTTTTTTTCAATTTTTTATTATAGTGTTTATTTATTACATCAAGTTACCTCTCCATCATAGTCCCCTTTTTCCACCCCTCCTGGTTCCACCCTCCCACCCTCTCCTCCCTCTTCCACCCATCCCACTCCTCCCATGTGAAGTGTCACTACATATCAGCCCCTCTTTCACGGTGATGTGAGGGGAGTGTGCTCAGTGGGCACAGCCTTTCTCAAAGCCCACTAGGCCACGGCTGCTAGAGGCTGGTTCATGCCAGTGGCTAAACCAGAATCATCTGGGGAGCCTTTTCTAAGCATAGACCACCCTTGAGTTCCACTGCAGGAGATTCTATCTTATTATTTTTGGAAACATACTCCTAAAATATATTTTTAAGAGGTTCCCATGTGTATGAAGGACACCAAAGTGAAGGATCTCGTCCACTTACCATCTGCCACTAGCATCTTTTTTGCAGCCAAATGGCCATCTGGACTCACTGTAACCTTCCAGGACCAGAAGCTCAGGAACTGGGAAGGCACTCTGTACTCTTTGGGGGCTTGCTATTCTTACCCTGTGCTCTCCACACTACACTGAAAATCAGTAGAGGCTGCTGCCAGTCACTTTGGTTAACAGTCATATGAAGGCTAAGAGCTTCCCCTTGCAGTGTGTCCCTACATGGTAGCACCCCTGGAGGAATTGCCCCATTATAGGAAACAAAGTCTATATTCCTGAATTTTTGGTGTGTTGGTTGTAGGACAGTTATCCAATACTATATGGTTAAAATCCAATTATAAGTGAGTAGATGTCATGTGCATATTTCTGAGTCTGGGTTAGCTCACTCAGGATGAACTTTCTAGCTCCATCCACTTGGCTGTGAATTGCATGATTTCCTTGTTTCTGATAGCTTTGTGTAGATGTACCACAATGTTTTTAGCCATTCCTCAGTTGAGGGACACCTGGGTTATTTCCAGTTTCTAGCTATTGCAAATAAGGCTGCTATGAGCATAGATGAGGGTATGTCCTTGTGGTTTGGTGAGGAATTGTTTGGGTGGATACCCAGAAGTGGTATGGCTGGGTCTTGAGGTAGGGCTATTCCAAGTTTTCTAAAATATTGCCAGTCTGATTTCCATAGTTGTTGTACAAGTTTGTATTCCTACCAGCAATGGAGGAGTGTCCCCCTTTCTCAACAACCTCGTCAGCATGTGCTGTCATTTGAGTTTTTGATTTTAGCCATTCTGACAGGTGTGAGATAGAATCTCAGGGTTGTCTTGAGTTGCATTTCTCTGATGATTAAAGATGTTGAGTATTTCTTCAAATGTCTCACTGCCATTAGAGATCCTAATTTGTGAATTTGCAGTTTATCTCTGTTTCCCATTTTTTTTTTTGATTGGATTATTTGGTTTCTTGGTGTTTAATTTCTTGAGTTCCTTATAAATTTTGGATATTAGCTCTCTGTCAGAAGTAGGGTTGGTAAAGATCTTTTCCCCAATCTGTAGGTTGCCATTTTGTTCTAGTGTAGTGACAGTGTCCTTTGCTCTACAGAAGCTTTTCAGTTTCATGAGGTGCCATTTATTGATTGTTGGTATTAGAGCCTGAGTTATTGGTGCTCTGTTCTAGAAGTTATCACCTGTGGCAATGAGTTTCCCCACTTTCTCTTCTATTAGATTTAGTGTGTTGGGATTTATGTTATTTGATCCACTTGGACTTAAGTTTTGTGCAAGCTTATAAGTATGGGTCTAATTTCATTCTTTTACATATAGACATCCAGTTAGACCAGCACCATTTGTTGATGATGCTGTCCTTTTTCCATTGTACAGTTTGGCTACTTTGTCAAAAATTAAGTGACCATAGGTGTGTGGGTTCATTTCTGGGTCTTCAATTTTATTCCATTGATCCATTTGTCTGTTTCTATACTGGCACAATGCTGGTTTCTTTACTATTGCTTTGTAGTACAGCTTGAAATCTGGGATGGTGATCCCTCCAGATTTTTTTTTTTTTATTGTAGAGGATTGATTTATCTATTCTTTTTTTTTAATCCATATGAAGTTGAGAGTTGGTTTTTTCTAGGTCTATAAAGAATTGTGTTGGTATTTTGATAGGAATTTTATTGAATTTGCGTATAGCTTTTGGTAGGGGGGGCATTTTTATTATGTTGATCCTCCCTATCCATGAGCATGGGAGATCTTTCTATCTTCTTATGTCCTCTTCAATTTCTTTCTTCTATATTTAGAACTCTGTTTATCTCATTTGACAGATTTTTATTGGGTTGCTTTCTTGTTTCATTTTGTTTTTAATTCTCTGTATTTTGTGGATTTTAATCACCCATCAAATGTATAGCTGATAAAGATTATTTCCCATTCTATGGATTAAAACTTCAGAAGACTGATAGCAGTATTCTACTAGCAGTTTCAGTGTACTGAATATCAAATTGAAATCTTTAATCCTTTTTAAAAATTTTCTATGCAAGATGAAATAGGTCTAATTTCATTCTTCTAAATGTAGATACCCAAATTTTCCAGCAACATTTGTAAAAGATGTCTCTTCTCTAGTGTAAATATTTTACCTTTTACAAAATACCAGTTTTGCTGTAGTTAAATGTACTCAAATTTGGGTCTTATATTTTATTTCAGTGGTTAATGTGCATGTTTTGTACCAGAACCATATTGTTTAATTACATAGCACTACAATGTATCTTGATGTCTAGAACAGTAATCCATCCAGTATACTTTTTACTCTTGATTGTTTTGGCTATCAGGGGTATTTTTCTCATTCTATATGAGTTTTATACTGATTTCTTATGTTTTTGTGAATAATATTGTTGGTATTTTGATTGGGATTGCATTACATATGTGAATATCTTCAGTACAATGATCATTTTCACAATATTAATACTACTGATCCATAAACACAAGATGCCTTTCCATTTCCTAGTGTATTTCTAAATCTCTTACATCAGAAATTTGAAGTATTCATTGCAGTAATATATCACCTTCTTGTTTAACTTTTTTTCCAAAATATTTTATTGTTCTTGTTGCTACTATAAATGGAATTCTGCCTATAATCTTTTTAGTGTGTCCATTGCTGGTGAACTGAGAAGATTTTGAAATTTTTTTAACATTTATTCATTACTTCAAGTTATGTCTCCATTACCGTTCCCTTCCTCAATGCCTTCCCCCTCCCATCCTTTACCCCCTCTCCCACCTATCCTATCCCTCTGGTGTGAGGTGCCTCTGTGTATCTGTCTCACTCAATATTTTAGTCACTTAAGATCTAAGAGCTTCTTCCTGCACGGAGGCATACATGGCAGTTCCACTAGGGTGGGGTAGCCCACTAACAGGTAGCCATGTTCCTTTTCTTTTGGGTCTATTGCTTGTAGGATGATTAACCTGTACTACATGGCTATAATCCAGTTATAAGTGAATATATGCCATGTGTATCTTTCTGAGTCTGAGTTAGCTAACTCACGATGAGCTTTTCTAGTTCCATACATTTGGTAGCAAATTGCATGATATCCTTGTTTCTGAAAGCCAAGCAGTATTCCATTGTGTAATTGTACCACAACTGTTTTATCCATTCTTTGATTGAAGACATCTGGGTTGTTTCTAGTTTCTGGAAACAGTGAGAAACACTGTTTTAGAAGGAAAGGACTGGGGGTGGTACCTAAGGAATAAACTAAGAAATTGTTCTGTGACTGCCACAAACACATGCAAGCTCATCTGCACACACACACACACACACACACACACACACACACACACACACACACA
>CAJQZJ010031536.1:6247648-6317136 GCA_907164525.1 Lophiomys imhausi
ACACACACACACACACACACACACACACACACACACACACACACACAAAGAAGTAGAACCATCTCTCATTTTCTTTTCCCTTCCAGGATTGTAATAACTACTATTCTATTCTGTTCCTAAGAATTTGACATTTTTTTATCTTTGTGTATGTAGGATTACAGTTTCCTTGATATATTTTGTAGAAAGAATTCATTAAATTGCATTGGGTGCCATTTGTAGAAAATGGCTTTTGAATTATTTACTTAGTATTTATATTATTGTTTGTTGGTTCAGCGGTTGTTAATCCTTAACCTGCCTTTATAAATGAGAACACAGACAGACACAATGGATTTTATCAAGCCTGGCCTAGATTGAGAAATCTTAGCCCATCTAAGCTAGCTCATAATTCTAGTACCCAAATATGACCCCACATACACATACATCCCCTGGACTGTTGTTCTCCATGCTAGGCCAATGTTCCAGGCCACATGGAATGAGGTTCTTTTGTCTAACTCATTGTGTGTGTCTTTCTTCCTGCTCTTTGTTTCTTCTCCTGGAGGCTTCTTCTACTACATCTACTAGAGGGTTCTCTTACCCATCTACCTCTCTGCTTCAGAAGCATGCACCTTAGTCCCGCCTACATATGTCTTTGCCCAATCTGAGGCCTCAGCATTTATTCAACCAGTCAGAGACAATGTAAGTAACAGACAGCTAGCAGGACCAATTAATTAACATTTAGAATGCATAACATCACCCCATCAATATTTCATTAAGCCTCGAGTCTATGTTTTAATTGTTATCACAATATTATATGTTGTCATTAATGGCAATATTTTCTTTCTTATGACTGAATAATACTCTATATCATATACCTATGCTTACAGGTATAAATTCAATGGAAACTGGGAGAATGGAGCCAATAAATGAGGTGTAATAAAATCTCATGCAAGATTCAACTTTATTCAGAATATAAGACAATTTATATTCTGAGGGTTAAGAAGAGTCACATGAGTAAAATTTGAAATCACAAGGATAAACCTCATGTGGAAGATAAGCTGCTTGTGGCAGACTAGCTGTAGATGGCAAAACCAAGATTTTCCATAGGTGCATATTAACAAATAATAAGAACCAGTTGTAATGAATAATCTGAGGTAAAGCCACTCCTAACCACTAAATCAGGGAAGAGCATAAAAGCACAGTCCAAGAACCAATTAATCTGTGTTCTGAAGAAATTAAGGTAGAAATCTTGTCTTGTTGTCTTGAATATTTATCATAAAGCATTCAAAATTCTGCTCACATGACTCCATTCTTGGAGAGTGTTCTGTCATAAAACTGTACTATATCTTTGTAATGTCCTATCATGTACATAGATTCTGAGCTCACATCCCTAAGCTGATTCAACAAATGTTTTACCAACTGAGTCATCGCTCCACATCCCTTTACTTTTAAAACAGCTGCTTTAATTGGTATATGATGATGAATATGTGCATCTTATTCTACCAGTCTTAAGAAAGTATTTTAATGATATATTTTGGGTGATAAAAATACATAATTTCTGATATAAAATCCCCAGGAAGAGAGGATCTGTTGAGAAACAAGTTTTTACTATAATTTTCAAAATTACTCAAATTGCATAAAAATTGGAGATGTTCAATGAATCTGTGGGACATTTCTGTACAAGCACTCAGGCATTTAACATATATAGATGCATGAATAACATATAATAACCATCATTATCCACAGAAAGGAAATAATATGCAACAATTGTAAGTGGGGCAGGAAAGTACTGTTGTCCATGAGTCAAACTATAAAAAAAAGTAGCTCCAACCAATCATGCTCCATGTCCCCACCAATAAGTTAGGATAAACAATAATGGAAATATTTAATTTCTTTCTATACTTTTCTCTTATAAATACATACCAATTTTATGTTTTAGTGTTAGGTGCTAATAAGTGCATTGATGTTTTGAAGGAAACGGGCTATAAAATGAAACAATTATATTAACTAGTGGTAGTTTATGAATACTTGCAATATAATAAATTTAAACTAAGATTTGTATCTGTGTAATTTTAATTTTCAGTGGATATGTTAATGGAAAACTAAGAGAATTTTGGCAAAGTTTTAAAAATACATTAAAAATATCAGGATCCTTCTAGCACATCATTAGAATTACTACTGATGTTTTCTTCATTTTTAAAATTATTTCTTCTTATTTTGAAATTAAAATATAATTGTATCATTTCCCTCTTTCTGCTTCTTCCTTAAACATTACACATACCTCTCCTTGCATTCTTTCAAATTCATTGTCTAATTTTAATTAATTGTGTTACATGAATAAATGTATGTAAGTACACACATTTAGTCTTACATATTAACTGCTCAGTCCTTATAATGCCTGTAGAGGAATTTTAATCCAGCAACATGGCTATCCTTGCAAGGTATCATATTCAAAAACCTATGTCTGTGTGATCTGGCTGGAATATGGACAGGTCCTTAGTATACACCTTTAATACCTCTGGGAGAATACACACCTTTAAATCCTCTGGCTGGAATATAGACACACCTTTAGTACACATCTTTAATACCACACAATGTAGTCTAATTGAGGGACAAAATGACAAATGAGAAAAAATTTTCAAAGAAAGAGTCACAGACAGGATATGCCCAACTCTCATGAGAGAGCAGCTACTTAAGAGTAGCACAGATAGAGAGTTGGTGAGTACAGTGAGGGGAGAAGAGTACAATATAGGAGTTCAGTGGTGTTTGCTCAGTCAGTACATTACAGTTTTTTACAGTTTGGTTATGTTCTGTGCAGACAGTTCCGTGAAGTTCAGTTTGTGTGAATTAAGAGGGAAATTTTCAAAGCAGAGCAATTCAGTGACAATCCAGCTTGAATCAATCAGCTTGGAGAGAAATTTTGTGCCAGAACAGGTGAGTTGAACCACCCAGTCAGAGACAAGAAAGAACTAGAAAGGGTGAGTTTATTCAGCACTAAGTCTCAGAGCCTGCAAATATTCTAGGCTTAGGTTGTCAGATGGAGGCTACAAGCTGAAGCCTTAAAGGTCTGGACTTGAGTGTCCTTATGTAACAGTCCCTCACCTCAGTTCAGTGGTCATATGAGGGCCAAGAGCCTCCTCAGACATTGGGGGTCTACGAGGCAGAACCACCAGTGAAGTGTCTCATTGCTAGGGAGAAAAAAACTAAAAAACAAACAAACAAATAAGCAGACAAAGAGATAAAAAAGAATAAAAAACACTCCACTCCAGAGAAATGGGATGGAAGGGTTAGGGGGTAAAGAAAAAAAATGAAATGTGAAGTTTTGGCCTTTTGCTACTAATTGTCATAAACTGTTTAGGATAATTAAGAAATGCAAACTAATAGTCATGCAAGTCTGTCATTGTGTTAGGTACTATGACAGTCTATTAAAGTTATTTTCTAAGCTAATCAGAAATAAAGTTTCTAAGAGACAAGCAACATCTGCTTATCCTAATATAAGAGAAGATAGGGCCTCTTCAAAAACCTCAAGAGATCTGCAGAATATGGCATTCAAAGATGTTTTCATAACTTTAGATTTTTTTTATATCGAGACATATCAACTCCTGACAGCACTCCCTATTCTACTCCAAGTAGAAGATGAGCATTAAAGAATCTCCAGTGGGAGATGATTGAATTAGTTACAAGCCTATCTCTTGGCAGGAAAAAACCCCTTGCTCCAACTGTAGACAGAATGCTGTCCAAAAAGGACAAAACTTGGTAGCAGGTAAGTCTACAGCCTAGCTCTGCCAAGACAGGGTAGGCAAGTCCTTCATAACCCCTGATTTACAATCAATGTCTGTCAGAGAAACGGGGCCAAACGACTGAAGATCAATGCTGTAATGTATGGAGAGAAAGTGGGAACTCTCCAGGCAGCCACTGGTATGTCATTTCTTAGTTTTGGAAGCTGCAGGCCCTGTACTTCCTATAAAATCCGATATATTTATCCTTCTCAGGTCTCTGAGCTGGTAGAAGAATAGAGAGCTAGAGTCTCATAGTTAAATTTTGAGTTGTTTAGGAATCAAGAGAGTGTTATGTATCTAAGAAGATGTTTTTAAAATTGTGTTGCAAATTAGTATGAAAGCTGAGTTAGATATAGAACTTTAAACTCATGGAGATGGTTAGATAGTAGAATGTTAAAGTCAGGTGCCAAATACATATGGACTGGACATTGGGAATGAACGCTAAGCCATATAACCCTCATGACTGTGGCCTAATTACCTCTGTTGTTTTGTATTGTATTTATTACTGTAAGAGAAAGAGCCATTTGTTGGACTGAAAGGGGGAGCTGTTGGGGGAAGTAAGATATACCTTAAACTTAAAAAAAAAGGGGGAAGAGGATGGGGGTTGAGGGTGGGAGAGTGTGACTGGAGGGGGGGGTAAGGAGGGGATTGCGATTGAGATGTAACTTGAAGAAATAAAAAATAAAGTAAAAAAAAATAATAAGTCTGGACTTGAAGAAGATTAGATTGTTTGGAGACTAGGAGCTTCCAGGCCTAGGCCTAGAAATAGTTAGGCAGAAACGCTCTTGGCTCACCCCAAGCTTGGGTACAGCTCTCATCTCATCCCCCATCTGAGGGATGTTCTATGTATGTTTTTAGAGCTGACCATTGGGTATTAAACATAAGTTGATGTGGTGTGCTCTTCTCTAGGTAAGGCTAATTGTCTTCCTCTTAGCATTCCTTAGCTGTCTATATTTTTTTGTAGGGTTGAGGCTTAACATTATTGTTTCTTCAGCTCTAAATAATCCTGCCTCCCTATCTCACTTTAGGATATTTTTTCTATTAATGCTATTTTTGTTAAGAATGATGCATTAAAATATCTTCGTCTAAAATGTGCCATTTGTAAATTAGAACAGTGAAAACTTTTTAGCTTAGGACTACTTTCAAGGAAATAACTGTTCTATGTTTGGATATTATAGTTTTTGTGGGGTTTTTGTTTGTTTGTTTGTTTGTTTTTGCCAGCAAGTATCATTTAATTTGGGCAGCAAACTGTTGAAAAAAATATGTGAATATCCTGTTTAAAAAATATGTGAATTCCAAATATAGGCACAAATACTATGCAATAAAACTGCACTGCATTCTTATTTGTTCAAATATTGAACCTATTTTACCATTGATTAACAAAAATGTCAAAACATATGCAAAAATTGAAATAGCTAATGTCCGTCAATAAGAGGAAAATTGAACAAATGTTGTAGAACTAATAAAAATAATTAAGTTATCATGTTAATTTATAGCAATTGACCTACAAGAACATCCACTATGATTAATTTTTACTTGACAAAATGCTATTTGGTATATGGAGCATGATATTAAGATTTTACTACTAGATGTAAAACTCTAAATTGTTTTCATTAGGTAGGTGGTAGATTGATGACAGATATAGAGATGATAGGTAGATTCATATGCTATGATATTATATGATGATATGATATGATATATCACTATGTCAGTGACAAAAGAGACAAAGATGGAGATTTTGTTGAACTTCACGAAAAGTTAATATATTCATCATGTTGTATAAAATGATGGAAAATGATATGGTGTTATATCTCAGTTTCTCAAATATTTGACTAGTAAAGGAACTCACTTTTTTCTCATTGCTCATATATCTATAAAGGTAAACTAATTAGAAAATTTGTTGTATGTTGAAATATATGTATATAGTTGTTTATAAAACCTTACAAATTTCTATTATTGTAAATGTTGGTACTATCTCCTCAGATGAGGGGATGAGGTGAGAGCCATACCCAAGCTTTATGAATACATGGCTTGAGCTGAGCCCAGAAACTTTCTAACTACTTGTAAGTCAAGGCCTGCAGGCTTCCAGCCTCTATACAATATAATTTTTTTATATCCTGAACTGTGAAGGCTTCAGCTTCCAGTTATTACCAGACCTGACTGCTACCTAGATCTAGAATGTTTTCAGCCTCTAAGACTTACTGCTGAGTAAGCTCATACTTTCTAGCTCTTCCTGAACTCTTGCTTGACTTGTTCAACTCAGCTCTTCTGGCTCAAACTTCTCTCAAAGCTGACTGATTCAATACAGCTTTTTCAGCTTCTGACTGAATTGTTCTGCTTTAAAAAAAACTGTGTCGGGGCTGGAGGATGTCTCAGTGGTTAAGAGCACTGGTTGCTCTTATAAAGAACCTGGTTTAAAATTTCAACACCCACACAGCAATTCAAAAAACTGGCAGTAATGACTGGTTGTGCTGGTGTCATCTTTAATCCAAGCACACAGGAGACAGAGGCAGGTAGATTTCTGTGAGTTCAAGGACAGCTTGGTCTACAGAATGAGTTCCAGGACAGTCAGGGCTGTTACAGAGAACTCTCTTTCAAAAAACCTAAAGAAATAAAGAAAGAAGGAAAGAAGGAGGGAAGGAAGGAAGGAAGGAAAGAAAAGAAGGAAAGAAAAAACAGATTGCCTCTGAACTGCACAAACTGAATTTCACTGACTGCAGAAACTGAATAGAACTGAATGGAACAGAATGAAACTGCACAAACTCAGCTGAACTCAAATGCATTCAATTGTTCTGGATAAAACTCAACTCTTTTCTTTCTCCCTACATTGCTTTTAGGTAACCTCTCCTTTTGGTCTTGTACTCTGACTTATTCTGTCAAGCTTTTCTCTGATTCATCACTTGTCTGCCCCTAAAATAGATGTCTGTTCAAACATGGCTACTTCTTTGTATTACCTAAACTTAAATGTTTATTTTTGGGATTAAAGGAGTGTTCTAAGATCATAACTATATTCTGGCTGGATCACATAGACCTAAATCTTTGGGTGCGATCCTTTGCTAGCATAGCCACGTTGCTGGGTTAAAATCCCTTTACATCTTCCCTCTTTCTGATTAATGTAAGCATAAAACACAGTTTAACTATTACAATAGAAACAATTATCAGTCCCATAAACATAACACTCTAAGTGTCCTCATGAAGATTCCTTGATGCGATGATCCTCCATATCTGCAGGCCTGATCTTCTGTCCTTCAGCAAATGTCCCTTTCACCATCAAGATTTTCCAGTCTGCCAGTATGCTGAATGATCTGTGTTTTCAGACAGTGTGCTGAAGTGTCCCCATGCAGGAGGGATCAGTTTTCTCTGTCATCCTTGAATCATGACTTTTTTGTGGAAGCTCCTTTTACTCAGATCATATCTTTACAAATTTTGATGGAATCCAAAGTCTTTCATCACCTATGGAAATATAGATAAAACCTCTTCCCCAACATAACACATCCACTTATTTCCATTCTGATGTTAAAACATCTTTAAAATATACAAGTTGATACATTTGGTAATATTTTTCTACAGTTCTGTGTCCTTCAGTTAATCTTACTCATCCTTTTTGCATATCAAGGTACAGTTAGATTGTTATGAAGCCACACATATCAAGAACTAGCATTTTTTTACCGTTATTTTTTTTTTTTTTTGGTTTTTCGAGACAGGGTTACTCTGAATATCTCTGGCTGTCCTGGACTCGCTTTGTAGACCAGGCTGGCCTCGAACTCACAAAGATCCACCTGCCTCTGCCTCCCAAGTGCTGGGATTAAAGGCGTGCGCCACCACCGCCCGGCTAATTTTTTTTTTTTACCTTTAAACTAGAGTTAAGTAATCACATTCTATGCCTAGGGATCCAGGCTTCTTAACCCATGTAAATCCAGAAAATAATCAAGCCATATTACATAAAATGTCAATATACAGTGTCAGTTAAATTTTTAATTTGTTGTCGGAAATTGAAGGAATATTAATTTTAAATCATGATTTTTAATAGCTATATCTGCCACATAAAGCTTTAATCTTCCTATTTGAAATTCTGGTTCCAAGCATATAATGCGTCTTACACTTTGTTTTACTAGGGATAATGTTCCAGTCCTTAAGAACTGAGTAAATACTTTCAAAAAGGCCCAATGTGGATTTCAAGATTCTCATGAGATTATAGTTACATCAGCTCCTGTGTCCACCAAACCTTCAATTTCAATACCATTTAATTATAATCTTGGTTTCTGCTCCTTGATAACAACTTTTCAAAAAAAAAAAAAAAACTGTCCTCCAGTACTTCCATATCCTCCTGTTCTTTCAGTTGGAGGCAACAGTAAAATCTGAGCTTTCCTATCTCCCTCTTTAAACTGCATGGTTTTCTTTACATAAACCATGATCTCACTTTCTCTCTCTTGTAGTCTTCACCTATAATTCCTGGTTGCACAATGAATCCTTGAGATTTTAGGCTACCACTTCCTAACATTCTTAATTCTTTTGGGGTAGAGGCCCATGAACTCCAGTGGGTATTTTATAGCATTGAAATTGTTGCTGATAGTGTGATATTTTTACATATGGCTAAATCTAAAGCAGCACTTCTTTCTGTAGTGTGCTTTAGATCTACTACACCTAATTTAGTTTTCTTTAGTTTTTCTGTGGATTCCTGATAGGAAATACCTAGCTTGTGTTGTTCATTTATGGGATATAAGGGAACCACCTTAGGGAGTATCCTGCATTTACAGCATTATCTCATGAGGAGTTTCCCATTGGTAAGGAGTTACCTCAGTATCACTTGCTGATCTGCATTCATTAGTACAATGACTATCCTTACTACACACTCACAAATTCTGGAAGGCTGAGGTCTTCTAGAGAAGTCTCTAGATTCTTTGCCTATAAGCTCTTTTCAAATGGCCTCATCTCCAGCAGTTAAACCAATGGACATATTGATATCTAGAAATATTGGCTATTGCTTATCCAATTATAAAGTCATTAAGGTAATATGAGCAGTAGTTCTAGTCCATTCATGTATGGGTACTGATTGAGCATTTAAAGGTCTAAATACTTTTTAATACTTTGCATTTACATTTTCAGAAGATAAAATTTCAATTAATACCCTTTTCACATCTGAATCTGATACTGCTGATTTCACCAGATAATAATCTATATAAGAAGTCAGGAAAAAGCCTGTCTGAGGCTTTGAACAATCTTTGTGAATGATATAGATCTCTTCCCTTGTCCCACTATCTTATCCCAGGCTCTTACCATAAAGTCACTAAAGTACATTATATAATAATAGAGTCATCAAATTATATCTGCTTTCATAAATCAACATAACTTTTACCTAACTATTGATCTTTGATGACATTCACACCTTTAGACCTATCTTGATTTTTCATAATTACAGCTTCTTCTCACCACCTTGTCAGGAATTTTAATTGAGAACAGATTCCAGTTCAATTGCAGTTAAATCATTCCAGACCTGGAGGATAATTCTGTTTTCAGTATCCGAGGTGTTTAACAATGTCTCACATAAGGTGAGTGCATTTCATAAGTTATTATAATTTCTTTAAAATGGTTAAGATCTTGTATTTTGACAGAATTACAGGCTAGTGGTTTACTTTGTGAATTTTCAACATGATCTGGCATTTGTTATCAGGTAACTAGGAAAGCTAGTAGGGTGGTTGCCTTTTTTCAATTCCATTAAAAGGTGACGCCATAGGTCGAATGGTTCAATCTGTCTTCTTTTTTTTAATTTATTTATTTGTTGCTTCAGATTACATCTCCATCATATGGTCCTCTTTCTCCCCTTCCCAGCCCCTCCCTCCCAGTCTCTACCCCCTAATCCTTCCATCCCATTCCTCTGGAGTGGAGTGTCCCTACATAACAGTCCCCCGCCCCAGTTCAGAAGTCGTAGGAGGGCCAAGAGCCTCCTCATACACTGAGGGCCTACAACACAGTACCACCAGTGAAAAGAGTCTCATTGCCAGGGAGGGAAAACTAAAAAACACACAAACAAACAAACAAACAACAACAACAACAACAAATGTCTATGCCCATGTTCTCTTTGGTGCGTTGGTTGTAGTATAGATATCCTGTACTATATAGCTAAATCTGACTATAAGTGAATAGATACCATGTGCATCCTTCTGGGTCTGGATTAGCTCACTCAGGATGAGCTTCTCTAGTTCCATTCATTTGGCTGCAAATTGCATAATTTCATTGTTTCTGATAGCTGAGTAATATTCCATTGTGTAGGTGTACCACAGTTTTTTATTCTATTCTTCAGTTGAGGGACATCTGTGTTGTTTCCAGTTTCTAGCTATTACAAATAAGGCTGCTATGAACATAGATGAGGAAACTTCCTTGTGGTTCGGTGAGGAGTCATTTGGATGTATACCCAGAGGTGATATGGCTGGGTCCCGAGACAGAGATATTCCAAGTTTTCTAAGATATCACCAGACTGACCTCCATAGTGGTTGCACAAGCCTGCTCTCCCACCAGAAATGGAGGAGGGTTCCCCTTTCTCCACACCCTCACCAGCATGTGCTGTCATTTGAGTTTTTGATCTTAGCCATTCTGACAGGTGTGAGATGGAATCTCAGAGTTGTCCTGAGTTGCATTTCTCTGACGATTAAGCATCTTTACTCAATCTGTCTTCTTGATCCTCAATTTCATTAGGTATCTTAGGTTCACAATGAAGCACTTCCTGGTCTTTCCTTCCTCTGTCTCTTGTCTGTCAAACCTTTATAAAATCATAGCTAATTTTTCATGCACAGATATTTTTTCTTGTTATACAGTTATTTTTTCAATGTTTTTTGAAAATAAATTATAAAGTTTGCAATTGAAAGTAGGGAGGACTTTACTTTGCTGGTCACAGTTGTAATAATGCATGCACTGTTATGGCTTTTTCAATAATATTTCTATTCCCTAAAGGTCTATTGTTGCTCTTAAGGGATATGAAATGGAATTTCTCATTTTTTAATGCAAGAAATATCTGTCAATATAATTAAAATTATCCTTTGTTGTTGCTTACTATGACTCTCTGTCTCAGAGGCTCCTGCCCTGAGTCTCTTTGGGCTTTCAACCAAGCTTCAAGAAGTAATACTTCCTCTGGAGATGAACTCAGGTGAATTTTTTTAAATGTCTCCTGTCCTCTCCAAGGTTTTTGTGAAATGTCTTATTTTTTCTGCAATGTTTTCTTCTTTCTTCTTCTTCAAATTTTTTGGAGGTTTTCCTTCCAACCACATTGTGCACCAGAAGTAAATGTTTTTATTTCCTCTTTGTTAAGGATTAAAGGTGTGTACTAAGAGCATGTCTGAATTCCAGCAGGATCACATATACCTAGAAGATTTATGATGTGATCCTTTGCCAGAGCATCCATGTCACTTGTATAAAATTTCTCCACAAATTATTTTCCTCTCTTCTTCTTCTAGAATATTCCACTTGCTCTAGCATTTACTCTCTCTGGCTTATAGTCTAGTTTACACCTTCTCAGCAATCCTTTGAAATGATGAGTTCTGTTTTTCCATCCTTTTGACTATTGCTCACCAATTGTATTATGATTTCTACACCATATCTGGTATATGTCATTATTTGGATAAGTACATTTTTGTAATAGGATCTGCCCACATTGTTCTCCACATAAATTGTAGAAATGGAGAGTTTCAATGTGATTGCAATACCAAGTTGTTGAATTCCCTAGTATTTGTAGATAGTTTATAATTTTTCAATCCAAAAATTTACGAATGTTATAAATGAGACTATATTTACTTGTTGTTTTAATTCATAATATCATAAGTGCTGTGTGGATAAACAATTTGTTTCTGTTTGATTTATATAGTTTAAAAATTGTCTTTTGAGTAGATGACACTTGGCTAAGAGTTTTGCAGCTACCCTTTATTAAGTGAGATGATTATGAGTGCCAATTCAGTCTGGTAATAAATTGACATCAGTGACCTTCCAATCAGAAAATCTTTGACATTAAAAAAAACTTGAAATTATAATTTCTAAGTCATTATTTTCTACCCTATTTCTGTCAGCTACAGAGCCAAAATCATGAAGTCTAACACATTACACTGACATTATGATGTAACTCCCTGATCAGGATGCAAATTTCTTTGGTGGTCTTATTTAAATTCATACTATAAATTGAAATAGACAAGAAAATTGCTTTGAAAATTGGAACAAATCTTTTCAATATTTAATAAGCACAAAAATCTTTCTATTTAAGATTATGTTAGGTAGAACTTGTGTCTGCACTTCTAAGAGTAAGCCGTGTATTATTGATACTACAAACCTATCTACAGAGTATTAAACACCATTTTATCTTACATATTATCATCATCCTGCTACTATGTGCAGGCTCTTGCACAGTCTCATATGGTCACTTGAGACCTTCACAGAGCTATCTGAATATCCCTGAATTTTTTATATGAGTATTTCTACTTATGTGATAGGTCTTATGAGTGCAGCAAGAAAGAAAATATCTATTTTTTCATTACCTATTTGATCCAAAATGTCATTTGGTGAACAGAAAATCATTTTGGAAAGTTTTCCATGATAAATACATATAGAAAAATTCCAAAATAAAACCATGAAACATGAACATTAACATTTATGTATGTGGACATTGGTAACATTCATATATATGAAGAAAATGGTACCCAAATATGAACATGATAAATACATGAATCTTGCATAATATTCATGCAAAATATCAAGTCTGCACACTTCTTCCTTCAATAATCTGAAATAACAATGGCTTCAAAAAGAACAATATTATTACAAGTTCCTATATAAACATTGCATCCCTAGTATTTATGTAAAAACTGTCCATTTATACAATATTCAAAACTTTTGAATTAAAATCAAATCATGAACATATTAACCTACCCTACTGTTAGCTTCCAAATTCTTGTGCTGTTGTATAATGTGTTTATTCCTCTGTGCTCCTGCCTCCTACACTGGTCCACTCTCTCTTCTCATTCTTTTTTTTTTCTGTGTTATAAACAAATGTTGTCAACAATATTAATTCTTTTAAAGGTTTTTACTATTTTCTTCTTATTCCCAAATACTGTAAAAATAAAAAGCAGAGAAAAAATTTTGGAAAAAAAAAGAATAATGAAATTTGATATTGTGGAAATAACTACATAAAGTTTTAAAGGTAGGCATATTTGTTACATGGATAACATTATATGAGTAGGGAAACACTGTTTCTTGTTTGAAAGAGACCAAGGAAGCTTAAGCAATCAATCTTAGACACATAATCTTGTAGCTTATTACTGAGAGTATTCTGTTATCAATATGATTTTTAATTCATCAGGCCAAGGTGAATAATAATTAATTTGAATCAGTCATGCATGTGGTATCGATATTCCATAATAATCTTCTTGTAGAATAAATCAATTGTTGAAAAAGATTCAAGGACTCAAAACAATAATGCAAATCTTATCAAGACTGTCTCATAGATTTATTTAAAACCAGTGGTTTTTGTTGACCAAACACAGGTGTTAAAATCTGCAAGAGTAATTTTGGTAGGGCTGTTCATTGGAGAAAGCTAAGAAGTTATAATAAGTATCCTTCTTTTGCTTGTGGCCTTATAATTGTATTACCAGTATTTTAATATTTGTAAACTTTAGTCTTCACTCAAACACAGTGAAAGAAAAACATAGCCTCTTCTATCTACCCTTTTCACAACTTCCTCTTTCCTCTTATTAAACAACAACAAAAAAGCATCGTTAGTAAAACTTTCAAAGAAAGTTTTTTTTGTAAGATGACATTATTTTTATAACCTTTGAACATTTTTTTTTTGAGGGGGAAAGCTTGTGAATAGATCAGAAAGAGTAATGTTTTGTTTCATTTCATTTTTGAAAATAACAATCCTGTCCTAACTCTGAAGCTCAGTTTTAGGACATTTCTTTTGACTCTTAAGAGTAAATTTAAATTACTATAATTATTTTTAAAGGAAGGGTTTGAATTTTTTGGTCAGATTTAAAATTTTCATTATTTAAATTATTTTATATAATTAAATATAGTGATTATTTTATAAAAATACTGATGTAGTATAAATTAAAACTATGAGGAATATTCAATGCTGGGTTTATTATCTTGTGCTCTATATATTTTTCAAGTGAAGTAAAAAATAAAATGATTTAATGACTAAATTTTTGTTGCTTTGTTACAATTTAGTATTCATAAATCTGATCAAATAGTCCATTTCCCTGTTTTTTTATGAGAAACTTTACAAAAATTTATGTGTGGAATTCATTATAATTGTGTAAATCTAATGTTTAAGAACTGAAAGATGAATAAGTTCACTGCAAAGATATAAAAGGAAACTGACTGTCTAACAAATAAGAAAATATAGAAGCGAAAAATCTAGAAGTATATGTTTTTTTAGTTTATAGATATAAAACAAAAATGTTCATTATTAGGAATAAAATGTAGAAAGTGACTTTGTAGAAAATTGATGAGGTGGTGTGTATATATATTTACATACACACACACACACACACACACACACATGAGTGTGGGCATAGTTCATGAAGCTAAGAAAAGGGACTAGGAGAAGATCAAAGATTTTTTAAAGAAGCAAGGAAATGTATAACAAATTACATAGAAAATAAAAGTAGAAAGGAAACTACTCTGCTAGAAGAGCACAGATGGGAGAGGAGGATAATGGAATAGAAAAGTGAGAGATAAGAGAATACCAAACAAAGCAAATCATGTATTAAAATGCTATTATGGAATTTCTTTAAATAACAATTTTTAAAAAGTCATAATGAGAAAAAGAAAAAGGAATAGAAAATGTATGGTTCTTAACCTAGAACAAATGCTTTATTGATTTTTAAGTTGAATTATATCCATCCAAAATTCTGAATAACATATCCTCAGAATATCGCTGCTGTCCAATTCAGGTAGCAATCTGAGAGAATGAGACAGAGTAATATGCAAATTAATTGAAATAAAATCATTTCAGGTCAATTGCAATATAAAAATATGAATTCATTTTATATTTATTAAATATTTCCAAACAAATTTTCTTTATGTATTTCTCAGTACATTACTTATATATTTTTCTATCTCCCTGAAGAATATTTTGCCTTCAAGTATGCCAATGAAGAAATTCCTGAATGTTAATTTGGTTGTCTGAAAATATATTCACTTCTCCTTCACTTATAAACCATCTTTCTAAATATACATCTATTAGTACTTTGTAATGATTTATTTTACCTATCAACACATCCAATATTTCAGTTCTTTACTGAATTCAAGATTTCTTATGAACAATATGTGTAATACTTGTGTTTGTTTCATTCTAGGTTTGTAAGCAACCTACTCTTTTTCTCTCAAGAGTTTTAGCTTATACCTGTAGTTTCTTTCATATATAAACTCTGTTTTTCTATCTCTTTCTCTCTCTTACTCTAGTTCTGTCCCTGTCTCTGTCTCTCTGTCTACCCCCCCCGTGTGTGTGTGTGTGTGTGTGTGTGTGTGTGTGTGAATGAGTGTGGGTGTGTTTCTCATTGAGTTACAATAGAAATATCAAATACCAAGGCACATATTCATTAGTAGCTTAATTGGTCCATAGATTTTACTTAATTTTGGAGTGTCCATCTTGTCTCTTCCTTAAGTATATAAGAAGTAACACCATTCCCTTTGACCAACAAGTATGAGAGTAAATTTTCAATGATGTATTTGGATTTCTATTTTGAGTTGTTTTAAAATAACAATTTGTGACCAAAAATGATTATTAGTCAAATATCATTTAAAAACCTGGAAAATTCGAAAGGTGGGGCAGCCCTCATTTGAGGAAAAGGAGAGGAGGGAGAGGGCAAAAAGGGTAGGAGGGTGGGGCAGGGAGTGGTGGAAGGAGGGAACTGTGATTGAGATGCCACTTGAATAAACAAATAGATGTCTTTAAAACAATATTATCTAGGAAGGAATTTGGTTAGGTTTCTCATTGTGAGATACCATATGAAAGTTGTAAGTTGAGAACTGTGCATGATACCAGCAGGTAATCCCAGCATTCCAGAATCCTGTAGTGGGGTCATGAAGAAAGATCACTAGGCAGTGCTGTTAGTGTTAGACAACGATGTTCAGTGAGAATTCTCTCAAAAGACAATACAGAGAAAAGAATAGAAGATTGGAGAGGAGGAAAGAAGAACTACAAGTTGGAAGAGAACATTGGGTATAGACTGAAGATTTAATATCAATTGATAAATATCTAGAAATAATCTGAGAATTATATGCCATTTATCATTAAATCCAGAAAAGCATTAGGGAGTCAGGCAGTGGTATAGATATTCATACACGAGAGCACTAAAATATTGAGGAAAATGTGTGTGTGTGTGTGATGTGTGGTATTTTCGATTGTCTCAAATGTGTGGATCAATAAAAAATTGTATCTTGTGAATCATAACTGAATGATATGGCTTCTGTGGATGAAGCAACAGTGTGTATCTTTGTACTTGATTTTGCTTTTAGGTGTCCCACATCTAATTTCAATACCCCTATTCTTTCTTTAAAGAGGATTATTATGTCTTATAGTATATTGGAAGTATGTAATGCTGTTTTGATTTTAAAGTTGCACTGTTAAAAGTTTACATCAAGTCTCAGAAGATATTTTGCATAAGACATTCAGAACAATGTTAAGAGATGGTAACTCTAGGAAATAAGCAGATACAATTACATTAAAAGACGCAATTGGGCATTTCCAGATCCAGGTGTTCAATGTTATGATTTGAAGTAAAATATATGGATATGTAATTGGAAAGTGCTATACTTACTGAGATTGCTGTGACTGAGAGTCACCAAGTGCTTTAGGAGAGTCAGTCTCATGGTTTGTCTGTGAGATAACTAACTGAGGTTCAAATCTCTGATGCTAATAAAAATAAAAGGGCAGCAGGAAGAAAACCATGCAGTGCTTCTTGGTCTCCATAACAGGAGTTGCTGCTCTGCTCAGCTGTGTCCTCCATGCCACAATGGACTGAAATTTGCTGAAATTATAAGCCACGTTAAATCTGTTCTCTTTTAAATTGTTCCTCAAATGTTGTTTGGTTAGAAATGAAATGACTGAAGATCGCTAATCATTTTGTATTGTATTATGATAATAAATGACTACATTTCATAATGAACTGACATGGAACTGAGTTTAAAGAGAATAAGTTATTTAACATAGCATAGCAAATCGCAATGCTTCCAAGAATCAGTCAGTAACCTGATAGTGTCTGTCTTTTTAGAAAGTGTACAACTGAGAAAATGCAGGGAAGAAATGTTTGACATTTATCACTTTGTTCCAAAACAAATTGTGTGTTTTATTTTGAGACAAATAGATTGTAACTGATGAAATCAGGATCATTAAAATCAAGAAGAGAAGAAAGATATTCAGAAGGTATCTCAGTGATGAAGCACTAATCATCAGGACAATAAAAGTCATAAGGTTTGTTACATATTTGAAAGATGACTTTTAAGAAAGCTCTGAAGATGCCTAAACAATAAAATTTGAGGAAGTATATTCGCATACATTCATATAGGAATATACAGTTTTCAAGAGGCATATTTTAAGGATATTGATTACAGTTGAAGCTGGTGACAAACCTTGGTATCAAAAATGTTATGCTGAATTGGCAGGCATACATAGTGCAAGAGGGTCATGGTGTATTATATCCAAATTTGAAGGAAAGCGCAAAGAATACAAGCAATGGGAATAGCTAAAGACTCCTGTAGATGACACAAAAGAGGGAAATAACAGAAACTGGGCAAGTGAAATGAAGGTTCAATAGGACCTGAGATTTGGAGATGAAATGTAACATATCTGCCAATAAAAGCTAAAGAAAATCGTGACAGATAGCCCAAATAAAAGCCTTGTGAGTTTAAACATCAGGGTTATTGGAGTAGGGTGGATGAAGATCTTCTGGGTATAAATCATACCTCCATATATCCTGGAGAACAGACATAGAACTACAATATTTATCATTTGTATTACTGAGTTTTAGTCTTGCTTTCTGGTCCATCATCTTTCCAATTTCTCATACAGTTGCGTACTCAGCACATTGTGCTTTGGAATAGCATTATCTGTGTTGTATATTATAGAGACTTCCAATGGGAATGTAAGCTAAGCCATATAACCCTCATAACTGTGGCCTAATAACCTCTGTTGTTTTGTATTGTATCTATTACTATAAGAGAAAGAATAATTTGTTGGACTGAAAAGGGGAACTGTTGGGGGAACAAGATATTCCTTAAACTTAAAAAAAGGGAAGAGAATGGGGGGTTGAAGGTGGGAGGGTGGGCCTGGAGGGGGGAGTAGGGAGGGGAATGCAATTGAGATGTAACTTGAAGAAATAAAAAATAAATTATTGAAAAAAAAAGTTCAAACTAGAAAATACTTTGGATTTAGACTGTTGGGATAGTGTTAAGCATTCTAAATGTTAATTAATTGGTCCTGTTTGCTGTCTGTAACTTATATTGACTCTGATTGGTTAAATAAAATGCGGAGGCCTGAGATTGGGCAAAGACAGAGAAAGGTGGGACTTCCTGGG
Source organism: Lophiomys imhausi (assembly GCA_907164525.1). Classification (NCBI taxonomy): domain Eukaryota; kingdom Metazoa; phylum Chordata; class Mammalia; order Rodentia; family Muridae; genus Lophiomys; species Lophiomys imhausi. The sequence goes on from CAJQZJ010031536.1 coordinate 6,265,959, forward strand.
ATTAGAACAGGAAGCCTGCACTTTAGATAAAGGATTAATTCATTCCAGCCAGCAGCAGGAGGAAGAAGAAAACATTCCAGCCAGGAGCAGCAGAAAGGAGGCACACACCATGGGTTAGAAAAAAGAACCTCATTCCACATGGCCAGGAATATTGGCATATCGTGGAGAATGGCAGTCGAAGGGGACGTATGTATATATGGGGTCACATTTGGGTAACAGAATTAAGAACTAGCTTAGATGGGCCAGGATTGCACAACTCAGGCAAAGGCATGATAAAATCTGCGTGGTGTCTGTGTGCTCATTTATAATGGCAGGTTAAGAATTAACAGCTAGCCGGGCCAAATAAATATAATACAAATACTGGTTAAATAGTTTAATTAGCCATATTCTTTTACATTAGACATTTGAAAAAAATGTTGAGAACTTAAGCATATCAATTTTTCACACGTACCAAATTATAATTGCTTTTCAATGACCAATGAGTCTCTAGGGATGAAGAGTAGGTAGAATATTATGGTTTGGATATGAAATTTCCCTTATTGCTGGTGTATTTGGTCCTTGGTCATTTGCAAATGAATTTAAGGAATAGACTTGATACAAAATGATTACAAATAATCAATAGATTCATAATTTGTCAGATTCATAATGTGATGACTCTATTAGGAGCTTGTTAAAAGCAAGATGGGGCCTTTTTGGAAAAAAGTAAATCACTGTTAATGTGTCTGTAAAGAATGTCATGTCTTTGGTAACTTCCTGTCAGCCACTTTGCATTCTCCCTGCCATGAGATGAAGAATTGTACCTCTACACATTCTACTGCCATGATTCAGTGAAACCCGTGTAACTGTCAACAGAGTGAGTCCCCCTTATGCTATAGTCTGAAGTGCTTAGCTATTGCATTAGATATTTGACTAACACCGAAACTCATCTGCCATATCATTTCCTGGCTTAAGAAACCTGACCTGATTGGAATAACAGAAGAATTGAAAGACAAACACAAGGACACAAAGAAAAGCTTCAGTTAGGTATACTAGGCTTTTTATGGAAAACCCACACACATACCCACCTCTCTGGAAGCTTAACTTGCTTATTATATTCATTTGAATTTAGGAGAAAGGTTATTACATACATCTGAGTCAGGTGGAACCCTCCTGGTCCCTTCCTCCCACGTTCTCCCCCCTCTCCCACCTATTCTACTGCTATTGAGGGGGTTGCCTCTACATATTAGACTCATTCATTTCAACAGTCATATGAGGGTTAAGAGCTTCCTCTTGCACTGGGGGCCTACATGGCAACTCTATTAGGCCAAAGTGTCCCACTATTAGGTAACGAACAATGTTCCTATTCCTTTTGGTGTGTTGGTTGTAGGCTAGTTATCGTATACTATATAGCTAAAATACAACTATAAGTGAATACATGCCATGTTCATCTTTCTGAGTCTGGATTAGCTCACTCAGCATGAGCTTTTCTAGTTCCATCAATTTGGCTGCAATGTGAATGATTTTGTTGTTTCTGATGGCTGAGTAGTATTCCATTGTGTAAATGTACCACAACTTTATTTTTATCCATTCTTCAGTTGAGGGACATCTGGGTTGTTACCAGTTTCTAGCTATTACAAATAAAGCTTCTATTAACATAGATGAGGATATGTTCTTGTGGTTTGGTGAGGAATCATTTGGATGTATACCAAGAAGTGGTATGGCTGGATCTTGAGGTAAAGCTATTCCAAGTTTTCTAACATATTGCCAGACTGATTTCCATAGTGGTTGTACAAGTTTGAACTCCCACCAAACAACCTTTCTCCACAGCCTCAACAACATGTGCTGTCATTTGAGTTTTTGATCTTGGCCATTCTTACAGGTGTGAGATGGCTTTAGTTAGTATTTTTGTTGTTGTTTTATTTTTTTAGTAGGGCATTCAATTAGTTTTCTTCTATACTGAAGTCTCTACCTTTCTGTAGTAACATAAATAAAGTTGACATTATCATTTTAGAAAATGAATATAACAAAATATTTTACAATGTTGATATTGGCTAAAGCATTGAAACAAAACCAAAAATGTATACTTAAACTCTTTTAGCCAAATTTATTTAAGAGTGGAACGTTCTGTTTGAAGTGTTAGAGAAAATATTAAAAAATTCAACTGCCAAGAATGCCATATATTTTGTATTTAAATATTATTAGAAAGAATTTTACATTGAGATAAGTTTTAAGAAACAGAATATACATATTATTCTTCTTTATTGTATATTCTTTGTATACATCAGTATATAGAGTATATTCTTTTTACATATACGTATGCTTGTGTGAAAAGACATATTATAAAGAAAGTCTGAAATAAAAGAAAATTGAACAAATAAAAGGTAATCATGAGAGCTTAGGTTAGAGGCTTAGGTTGGTCTGGTACCCTCTGTGCAAGAATGAGGAACTGAGTGTATCACAAGCATACACTTGAAAATCTGAGAACAGTGGTAGATTTCTAAAATCCTAGTACTGCGCAAGTGAAAGAGTAACATTCTGTGGCTTACTAGCTAGGCAGTATAGTCATACGGATGCACTATAAATCCAGTGAGAAACCTTCCAAAAAAAGGTGGAGAGTGAAGAAGAAAGACAGTTGACATTGACATCTGGTGTCTCTATGCAAGCATTGCAAACACACAAAAAATTGTGAACACATACTGAAAAAGGCCTAGTTGGGGGAATTTTTAGATAAGTATTATGTATATAAAAGTAACAAAACATTTTATTTTATGAAGTAAAAAAATATGTATTTAAAAACTGAAAAAAATTCTGAGACAGAGAGGTAATTAAAGTTAGTGTCACTGATATAATTTATTATGTTTTATAACATGTGTATTTATGGAACTCAAAGAAAAAGTTAACAATAAAAGATCTAGATATCAAAGAACAGGATAAAATATCTAATCTAATATAAACATATAAGCACATTTTTTAACAGTTTTAAGCAATAAAAGAATTCTTTTTTATTTAGTCAGGGATTGTCTTATGCAATAAAACAAATAAGCTAATTTTAAAATATATCAATTATTACAGCTACTTAAATGATTAAAGCTATAAATTTGAACTATAAAACTAGAAAGCAAGAAATAAAATTATGGTTATTTTCAAAAAATATAACCATCTCCACGGGGAAAAAAACTTTCTACAGTAAATAATGTAAAACATTTTTATAAGTTTTTTGAGAATTTCATACAAATTTTTACCACATTTACACCTCATACATCTACTCTAATATCTACCTCTCTTCCATTCCAATGGAATTTAGTAGTTTCTTTTAAAAAATCAAGTCCAACTAATCATTTCTAATTATGTATAAATTATAATTGTCAAACATGCACTAGTATGTATATTGCATAAAATTATCTGCTCTCTTCATATTTATATATTATTTAATAAAATTGCAATAAAAATAATTGAATTTTCTATATACATATTAGGACGGTCTTGAAATTCAAGGTTATTTTTGATGTATAAGAACAGTGTATAAAAGGAACAGGAACATAGACTTTGTTGATGAGACACTTTGCCCTAGTGGTGCTGCCATGTAGGTCATGAGTATCTGAGGAAGCTCTTAGCACTTTTATATCTGCTGAACTGAGGTAGGACACTGATGTGGGGGGACACCTCACTCTGGAGGAGTCAAATATAGAGAAACATAACTGGTAATTAGGAAAACTTAAATGAAAGCTGTAACAAGAATGCAGTCTAGTTTCATTTGACAGAAGACATTAGTAAACCAGAAAATGCCAGATGTTCAAGTGGATATTGGTGAGAGCACAAATGCACACAGATAGAGGCAGACTACACTTTTCCACTGATATGGCTGCAAAAGTTTATTACTATATTTTACAAAGATAAACAGCAATGTACCAAAGTCTCATAAAATATTGCATCTACACATTTATAAAAGAATAATTCCTAACAGTTTTTCTTCAGAGAATACTATCACTATATGCCTAACAAAACTTAGTTTGGAAATAAAATTAGTAAGCAACAAACATGACAATCAAAAGAATAGTTTCATTTAAACTCAAATTCCTATAATGAGTGTCTACCATGTCCTAGTGAATTAATACAGCCAGTACCCTGATGAAAATGTAAGCAATCTGATATGAAATCAACAAGATAATTTTTATAAAAATAGCAGAATCCATTTGTGCATATATAAAAATACATAATGAGATTCCTCCTTTGTGAATTCTTGGTTTAGCTCTGTTCCCCATTCTTTATTGGATTATTTGATCTCTTGGTGTTTAATTTCTTAAGTTCTTTATAAATTTTGGATATTAGCCCTCTGTCTGATGTGGGCTTGGTAAAGATCTTTTCCCAGTCTGTAGATTGCTGTTATGCTCAAAAGATTTTCCTTTGCCTTACAAAAGCTTGTCAGTTTCATGAGGTCCCATTTACTGATTGTTGGTCTTAGAGCCCGAGCTATTGGTTTTCTGCTCAGGAAGTTGTCACCTGTGCCAATGAGTTTGAGGCTTTTCCACACTTTCTCTCCTATTAGATTTAGTGTGTCCAGCTTTATGTTATGGTCTTTGATCCACTTGGACTTAACTTTTGTGCAAGGTGATAAGTATGGGCCTATTTGCATTCTTTTATACGTCAACATCTAGTTAGACCAGCACCATTTGTTAAAGATGCTGTCCTTTCTCCATTGCATGATTTTGGCTTCTTTGTCAAAAACTATGTGACCATATGTGTATGGGTTTATTTCTGGGTCTTCAATTCGATTCCATTGATAAATTAGTCTCTTTCTATACCAGTACCATGCATTTTTATTGCTATTTCTCTGTAGTATATCTCTAATAGCTGAGAGACACTTTGAAGAAATGTTCAACATCCTTAATCTCCAGAAAAATGCAACTCAAGACAACTCTGAGATTCCATCTCACATCTGTCAGAATGGCTAAGATCAAAAACTCAAATGACAGCACATGCTGGCAAGGCTGTTGAGAAAGGGGAACACTTCTCCATTGCTGGTGAGAGTGCAAACTTGTACAACCACCTTAGATATCAGTCCAGGGTATCTTAGAAAACTTAGAATAGTTCCACCTCAAGACCCAGCCATACCAATTCTGGGTATATATCCAAACGATTCCTTGCCAAATCACAAGGACATCTCCTCATTTATGTTCATAGCAGCTTTATTTATTTATTTTTATTTTATGTTTACTTATTACTTTGCTACATAACCATCACAATGCCCTCTTTCCACCCTTCCCGTTCCCACCCTTTACTCCCTCTCCCCCCTATCCTACTCCTCTGGAGTGGGGTGTCCCTACATATCAGTCCCCCACTCCAGTTCAGAAGTTGTATGAGGGCTAAGAGATTCCTCATGTACTGGGGTTCTACATGGCAGCACATTAGGGCAAAGTGTCTCACTAACAGCTAACAAAGTCTATGTTCCTGTTCTTTTTGCTGTGTTGGTTGTAGGATAGTTATCCTGTACTATATGGCTAAAATCCAATTATAAGTGAGTAGATGCCATGTGTGTCTTTCTGAGTCTGGGTTAGCTCACTCAGGATGAGCTTTTCTAGTTCTATACAATTGGCTGAAAATTGCATGAATTTATTGTTTCTGATAGCTGAGTACTATTCCATTGTGTAAATGTAACACCTTTTTTAAAATCCATTCTTCAGTTGAGGGACATCTGGGTTATTTGCAGTTTCTGGCTATTACAAATAAGGCTTCTATGAACATAGATGAGGAGATATCCTTGGGGTTTAGTGAGAAATCTTTGGAATGTATACCCAGAAGTGGTATGGCTGGGTCTGGAGGTAGAACTATCCAAGTTTTCTAAGATATCATCAAACTGATTTCTATAGTGGTTCTATAAGTTTGCACTCCCACCAGTAATTGAGGAGTGTTCCCCTCTCTCCACAACCTCACCAGCATGTGCTGTCATTTTAGGTTTTGATCTGGTCTATCTGTATGTCAACATGTAAAAAAAAATGAAAATAGACCCATACTTATCACCTTGCACAAAACTTAAGTCCAAATAGATCAAAGACCTTAACATAAAGCCCAACACACCAAATCCTCTAGAAGAAAAAGTAGGGGAAACCCTCATACTCATCAGTATAGGTGACAACTTCCTAAACAGAACACCAACAGCTCAAGATCTAAGACTAACAATCAATAAATGGGACCTGATGAAACTGAAAAGCTTCTGTAAGGCAAAGGACACTGTCATTTGAACAAAATGGCAACCTACAGATTGGGAAAAGATCTTTACCAACCCTACATCTGAGAGAGAGCTAATATATATATTTTACAAAGAACTCAAAAAATTAAACGCCAAGAAATCAAATGATACAATCAAAAATGGGGAACAGAGCTAAACTGAGAATTCACAAAAGAGGAATCTCTAATGACTGAGACACTTGAAGAAATGCTCAACATTCGCAATCACCAGAGAAATGGAACTCAAAACAACTATGAGATTCCATCTCACACCTGTCAGAATGGCGAAGCAGCTTCATTTGTAATAGGCACAAACTGGAAACAAGCCAGATGTCCCTCAACCGAAGAATGGATAAAGCAAACAAAAACAAAACCACAACAACAACAACAACAACAACAACAAAAAAACTGGGGTGCATTTACACAATAGAATACTACTCAGGTATCAGAAACAAGGAAATCATGCAATTTGCTGCCAAACGGATGGAACTAGGAAAGCTCATCCTAAGTGGGCTTACCCACACTCAGAAAGATGCACATGGCATTATATTTACTTATAATTGTATTTTAGTTATGTGGTACAGGATAACTATCCTACAATCAACACAACAAAAGGAACAGAAACATAGACCTTGTTACCTGTTAGTGGGATACTTTGCCTGGAAATGCCATAAGACCCAAGTGCAAGAGGAAGCTCTTAGCCCTCTTATGACTGTTGAACTGAAGGGGGCTGATATGTAGAGACATCCACTCCGGAGGAGTGGGATTGGTGGGAGAGGGAGGAGAGAGTGGGAGGGTGGAACCAAGAGGGTGGAAAGAGAGCACTGTGATGGAGATGCAGTTTGAAGTAATAAGTAAACATTGAAAAATAAAAAATTAAAAAGTACATTATGAAATTGCAAATAAGAATCAGATATTTTAAAGCCACATTGATAAGTTACATCTATGTTAAGCATATGAGATTTTCATGCTATGGCACTTAATATTAGTAAGTGGACTTGTATAAAATAATACATATATATATAATATATGGGAATAGAATAGCTAGATATTAATATTTATAGACTAAGAATATTTTTAAAAGTTTTAAGAGGATTACCAGACCGAAGATTATATAAACTGTGCTTTAAATTATTTTCTAATCATTTCCTTCACAAGCCACACAAACATGCAAAGTATTTCCCTGGAAATATATTGATACCTTAATCACTGGCAACTATTTGACATTGTCTTTCATCCCTTCACACATATTTTAGATATTGTAAACACATATAGCATTCATGTTAAACATGGTGCTTCATCCCACAGCTGTATTCAGTACCTCCACTTTACTTTTGTAGCATCTTGTCTTCTGCAGTGTTCTCATTACTGCATATGGAAGTTACAAACTCATTGCAATAATTTTACTTCAATATATAAACTGACTATGATTTATAGGAACTGCTTCTTCTAAAAGGACATTTGGGATGTTTGTGTGGTTATGGTATTTCCAAACAATATTGTATGCATTAATCATCCCTCATGTGTTTATCAGTAATGTAAATGTAGTTCCTTCCAGCACAAGAGTTATGTGCATGTCTAAGTTGAGTAGATATTATCAATCTTCCTCCTCACAGGCTGTACAAGTTTGCTTTTCTGCCAACAATACAAGACATGGACTATTTACAGTGCGTGATTAGTAGAGTACTCATCTTTAATAACCACCCCCAGTTCGATGGACAGATCAAGAAATTCCTTTGAGACTTCCAATTTATTTTCTTTGAAAATATTTGAGTTAGGTATGGCTTGTGTGTTTTGAGTGATGATAGCTTGTTTGTGAGTGTTCTTGTGGAGGTGGCATTCCCATTGTCCATTCCTTTCACAGAATTGTTTACAATCTTATTTTAATTCTATGGTTTGAGAAAAGTTTTGATAAATTCTATGTGTATAAAATAACATGTTTCATTGCTGTCAAATTCATTTCTATCCCATGTTGCAGCCTGGAAATTATTAAGCTTTCTGTTTAGTTTGGTCATTTTATCAATTACCGTACATTAGCAGTGTTTAAACATATTTTCCTTATGCATTTTATATATGTTTAAGAACATTCATTTAGATTAAAATTTTTACATATTCTGATTTATAGTTTATTGTTTTTCACTAATTATCACTTTGTTTTTCATAGCATTATATTGCTTTCTTATCTAAATTGGTTAAGTGTTGCAAATCAATTTTCATCATATTCAAGTATTACAGTGAAACTTTTACTTTTCCACAGTATTTTCCTCAATCTTATAATTATATACATGGGGCTTATTTTTATTTTCTCTTTTGTGATAGAGTAAAAACAATCTTCACATGAAAATTTTAAAAAATATTTCAAAATTATACATTAGTAATATAATAGTTGTCACTGTACATAAAAATTAATAAATGGAATTCCTGCTCTTTCTGGCTATAGTTAGAATCTCAACTCCCACTAAGGTGGAAAACAGGGAGAATCAAACAGGGCTGACACACCTCCTTAATTAAGAAAACAGGTAAAAAAAAATTGTTACTGCTAAGCATTTAAAATTCAGCTTGTGCATTCTGGATGCAGGACTCTGTGCTTTTTACTGATGATCCTGAAGGCCATTTGCAGGACCTTCGATGTCTCTGATGATCCTGAAGGTCATTCACAGGACCTTTGACATCTCTGATGATCCTGAAGGCCATTCACTGGACTTTTGTCATGTCTGATGGCCTGACTGAACACACACATATGCACTGCTGAAGACATAGGAACAGAAACTCTACAATTGAGAGAAGTATGGGAGGTGCTAGAGCTTGAGAATTCCTGAATTAGATGCATTTCAAAAGATGTGATATGTAGAAATTCTGACCTCTGCAATAGGCAGATATTAAGATCTAATGCTGACTGACCATGAAAGAGTAAATAGTACGTTACTTTTAAAAGTAACATAAATTACCATCGAAGTGATATATTCTCTTTTCATAAAAACATATGAGGCCAAAGAAAATATCAACATGGATTTAGTACTTGTATTGAACTGAGTAAAAAAAAGTACATATCGAAATCAAAGAAGCTATCTAAGATGGTGTTTTAAGAGAAATTTTGTAGATTTAGAGCTGATAGTAGTAAAAAAAAACAAAATCATGAAAATTATCTAAATAAAAGTATTATATGACTCATATAGAAGTAATAGTGAAAAGTAACAGTTAAAAATAAACAAATGAGGGGGATCCAAGATGGCGGTGGCCCGCGTGGACATATTTTGATTTTGGGGTTAACAGTCACAGGGCGGCCAGTGTTGCAGGATGCTTACAAACGGCTCGACCCCCCCTGGATCTCACCCAACTACCCAGGATCCACTGGGCAGGATGCTCCTCCTATTCTCGGACATGCAAGGAAGCCACTGAATCTGGGAATTGGGATCCCCCCATCCCCCACCAGGAGAGACACGCTGGGTAAGTTCCAATCTAATACCCAGCAGGCAGATTCAGATCCCACGCAGAGATAATCCCCACCCTGCTGGGCACCCCCAGGTCTCCTACAGATGATCCAGCTATCTGGCGAAAGGTTCGACCCTTGGAAGTGAGCACAGCTTGGCTGAAAGTGCCTTCAGGCTGCAGATTGCAGCCCACTGCAGTGAAGTCACTGGGCAGTTTTCAGGCCGTGGGAGCAGCAAGGTTATTGGGGGTGAAGACAGATTTACCCACCACAGAAGCCAACCCTGGGCAAATTGCGAGGTATTTGAAACTGTTGTATATCGGACATTTTTACTAGTACTGGCCCTTCCAGCAGGGAACCAGAGCTTAGGTGTACATACCTCCAAACCCTGGATTAGTTAGGTCTCCACCTAGGAGGCGGGGCTGAATGACTCACCTTATAGGGGTAGAGTAAGGCAACTCGACTCCTACACCAAAGTGCCCTTTGGACCCAAGTCCAGAAGACAGATAAAAAATTCCACATGGCCAGAAACCCCAGACCAAAAAAAAAGCAGAGTGAAATGACTCCAACAAAAGAAAGCAACGCTATTCCATCCAGTCCAAACCACCTCACCACAGCTGAAACACATGAAAACAATGACAATTCTACATTATGGAAAGTGATACAGTCCCTTCAAGAAGAACTTAAATCTATGAAGGAATTCAAAGAAGCCACAATTGCACATACGAAAGTGATGGAAAACACCATTAGAGAACTTCACAACAAGGTGAGTCAACTTGAACAAGAAAAAGAGAGGGCAATGGAAGACTTCCAGGCAAACACAAGAAAACTGGAACAGGAAACGTACAAAACAAATAACATCACTCAAGAAATGAAAATGGAAATGGAAACAATAAAGAAAACACAGTCAGAGTTAAAAATGGAAATGGAGAATCAAGGGAAGAGAACAGAAACTATGGATTTGAGTACCAATAATAGGATTCAAGAGATGGAAGAAAGGATCTCAGGCATGGAAGATTCGATGGAAGAAATGAATACAACATCCAAAGAAAATGAAAAAGCTAAAAAACCTCTCACCCACAACATCCAAGAAATCAAGGACTCAATGAAAAGATGGAAGCTAAGAATTATAGGCATAGAGGAAAGAGAAGACTCACGACTCCATGGTCCAGGAAATATCTTCAACAAAATCATAGAAGAAAACTTCCCAAACCTAAAGAAAGAGATGCCAGTAAAAATCCAAGAGGCTTACAGAACACCAAACAGATTAGATCAGAAAAGAAACTCCTCTCACCACATAATAATAGAAATTCCAAATGTAGAGAACAAAGAAAGGATATTAAAAGCTGTAAGAGGAAAAGGCCAAGTCACATACAATGGCAGACCAATCGGAATTACACCTGACTTCTCAGAAACTTTAAAAGCTAGAAGGGCCTGGAGAGATGTCCTACAAGCCCTGAGAGAAAATAGGTGCCCAGCCAGACTACTATACCCAGCAAAACTCTCTATCAAAATAGATGGAGAAAACAAGATATTGCATGACAAAATCAAATTCAAACAATATCTCCCCATAAACCCAGCCCTACAGAAGATCAGAGAAAAAAAAAATTCCAACACAGAGAAGATAACTACACCCAAGAAAACAGAGGAAATAGAAACCTCCACAGCAACTAAACAAAAAGAAACACAAGACGACCAGTTATACCAAAATAATGGGAAATAACCAACCCTGGTCACTAATATCCATCAACATCAATGGACTCAAATGACCAATAAAAAAACACAGACTTACAGACTGGATCCGTAAACAAGACCCATCTTTTTGCTATATGCAAGAAACACATCACACTACTGAAGAGAGACACTATCTCAGAGTAAAGGGCTGGGAAAAGGTTTTCCAAGCAAACAGACCCAGGAAACAAGCTGAAGTAGCCACCCTAATATCAAACAAAATAGACTTCCAATTGAAGTTAATAAAAAAAGACAGAGAAGGGCATTAAATATTTGTTAAAGGAAATATCCACCAAGACGATATCTCAATATTGAACAGTTATGCCCCAAATACAAAGGCACCTACATTTATAAAAGAAATGCTTCTAAAACTTAAATCGCACATCGATCCAAACATTTTAATAGTGGGAGACTTTAACACCCTACTCACAACTATGGACAGATCATCAAGACAGAAGCCAAACAGAGAAATAATGAGTCTAACAGAGATCATGAACCAAATTGACCTAACAGATATCTACAGAACGTTTCACCCAAACACAAAAGAATACACCTTATTCTCAGCACCTCATGGAACCTTCTCCAAAATCAAACATAGAGTTGGCCACAAAGATAGCCTCAACAGATACAAGAAAATTGAAATAACCCCTTGTATATTATCAGACCACCATGGAATAAAGCTGGACTTCAATAGCAAATGAATCAACAGAAAGTGTACACACACAAGGAAATTGAACAACTCTTTGCTAGAGGACCACTGGGTCAGGGAAGAAATAAACAAGGAAATCAAAGACTTCTTAAAATCCAACGAAAATGAAGACACAACATACCCAATACTATGGGACACAATGAAACCTGTGCTACAAGGAAAGTTCATAGCACTAAGTGCCTTCAAAAAGAAAATTGTGACAGCTCTTATTAGCGAATTAACAGCTAAACAGTATGAATTGGAAAAAAAAGAAGCAAACACTCCCAAGAGGAGCAGAAGGCAGGAGATCATTAAACTAAGGCTGAAATCAACAAATTAGAAACAAAAAGAACTACACAAAGAATCAATGAAACCAAGAGTTGGTTCTTCGAGAAAATCAACAAAATAGACAGACGTTTAGCCAAATTAACTAAAAGACAGAGGGAGAAAACAGAAATCAACAAAATCAGAAATGAAAAGGGAGAAATATCTCCAGACATTGAGGAAATCCAGAGAATATTTGGATCCTACTTTAAATATCTATAATCCACCAAATTTGAAAACGTAAATGAAATGGACAATTTTCTTGATAGATTCCACACCCACGGAAGCTAAATCAAGATCAGATAAACAGATTAAACAGCCCTATAACCCCTAAGGAAATACAGTCATTAAAAATATCCCAACCAAAAAAATCTCAGGGCCAGATGGCTTTAGCATGGAATTCTACCGGACCTTCAAAGAGGAGCTAACACCAATACTCTTCAAACTCTTTCACAAAATAGAACCGGAAAGAACATTGCCAAACTCATTCTATAAGGCCACAGTCACCCTGATTCCTAAACCACACAAAGACCCAACAAGGAAAGAGAACTTCAGACCAATCTCCCTCATGAACATAGATGCAAAAATACTTAATAAAATACTAGCAAACCGAATTCAAGAACATATCAAAAGTATCATACACCATGATCAAGTAGGCTTCATCCCAGGAATGCAAGGATGCTTCAACATACAAAAGTCGATCAACATAATTCACCATATAAACAAGATGAAAGAAAAAACTACATGTAATCTTGCTAGATGCAGAAAAAGCATTTGACAATATCCAACACACCTTCATGCTAAAAGTTCTGAACAGAACAGGCATACAAGGACCGTACCTAGAAATAATAAAGGCAACATACAGCAGGTCAGTGCCAACATCAAATTAAGTGGAGAGAAACTTGAAGTATTTCCTCTAAACTCAGGGACAAGACAAGGATGTCCACTTTCACCATATCTCTTCAGTATAGTACTGGAAGTTCTTGCAAGGGCAATAAGACAACTAAAGGAGATCAAGGGGATAAATTGGAAACGAAGAAGTCAAATTATCCCTATTTGCAGATGATATGATAGTATACATAAGCGACCCCAAAAACTCCAGCAGAGAACTATTACAGCTGGTAAAAACTTTCAGCAAAGTGGCTAGATACAAAATTAATTAAAAAAACTCAGAAGCCCTTCTTTATACAAAAAATCAATTGGGCCGAGAAAAAAATAAGGGAAACAACCCCCTTTACAATAGCCACAAACAACATAAAATACTCTAACCAAGCAAGTAAAGGACCTGTACAAAAAGAACTTCAAGCCCTTGAAGAAAGAAAAGGAAGAGGCCTTTAAAAGAGGGAAAGATCTCCCATGCTCATGGATAGGTAGGATCAACATAATAAAAACGGCCTTGCTACCAAAAGCAATATATAGATTCAATGCAATTCCTATCAAAATACCAACACAATTTTTTATAGACTTGGGAAGAGCTATTCTCGATTTCATATGGAACAACAAAAAGCCCAGAATACCTAAATCAATACTGTACAATAAAAAAAAATCTGGAGGTATCACCATTCCAGATTTCAAGCTGTACTACAGAGCAATAGTTGTAAAAACACCATGGTGTTGGTAAAGAAACAGACCAGTTGATCAATGGAATCAAACTGAAGATCCAGAAATAGACCCACACACTTATGGCCACCTAATTTTTGACAAACAAGTCAAAACTGCACAATGGAAGAAGGACAGCATCTTCAACAAATGGTGCTGGTTCAACTGGACTTCCACTTGTAAAAGAATGAAATTATACCCATACTTATCACCTTGTACAAAACGTTAGTCCAAGTGGATCAAAGACCTTAACATAAGGCCGGTCACACTAAATCTACTAGAAGAAAAAGTGAGAAAAACCCTTGAACTCATTGGCACAAGAGACAACTTCCTAAACAGAACACCACCAGCTCAGGACCTGAGATCAACAATCAATAAGTGTGACCTCATGAAACTGAATAGCTTCTGTAAGGCAAAAGACAATGTCATTCGAACAAAACGGCAGTCTACAGATTGGGATAAAATCTTCACCAACCCCACATCTGACAGAGGGCTAATATCCAAAATCTACAAAGAACTCAAGAATTTAAATGCCAAGAAACCAAATAATCCAATCAAAAAATGGGGGACAGAGCTAAATAGAGAATTCACAAAGGAGGAATCCCTAATGGCCGAGAGACATTTGAAGAAGTGCTCAACATCCTTAATCATTAAAAAAATTGAACTCTAGATGACTCTGAGATTCCATTTCACACCTGTCAGAATGGCTATGATCAAAAGCTCAAATGAGAGCACATGCTGGTGAGGGTGTGGAGAAAGGGGTACCCTACTCATTGCTGGTGGGAGTGCAGGCTTGTGCAACTACTATGGACGTCAGTCTGGCGATATCTTAGAATACTTGGAATAGCTTTGCCTCAGGACCCAGCAATACCACTTGTGGATATACACCCAAATGCCTCTTCACGGAATCATAAGGAAGTTTCCTCATCTATGTTTATAGCAGCCTTATTTGTAATAGCTAGAAACTGGAAACAACCCAGATGTCCCTCAACCGAGGAATGGGTTAAAATGCTGTGGTACATCTACACAATGGAATATTATTCAGCTACCAGGAACAATGAAATTATGCAATTTGCAGCCAAATGGATGGAACTAGAAAAGCTCATCCTGAGTGAGCTAACCCAGACTCAGAAGGATGCATATGGCATCTATTCACTTATATTAAGATTTTAGCTATATAGTAGAAGGTATTGATACTACAACTAACACACCAAAGGGAACTTCGATATAGACTTTTTATTTTTTATTTTTATTTTTTTATTATATATATATTTTTTCTATTTTTTATTCTTTTTTATCTGTGTGTCTGCTCATTTGTTTGTTTGTTTTTTAGTTCTCTCTCCTGGGCAATGAGACACTTTTCACTGGTGGTACTGCCTCGTAGACCCCCAATGAATGAAGAGGCTCTTGGCCCTCATATGACCTCTCAACTGAGATGAGGGACTGTTATATAAGGACACCCCACCCCAGAGAAATGGGATGGAAGGGTTAGGAGGTAAAGAAAAAAAAAGTGAAAAATGATGTTTCAGCCTTTTTCTACTAATTGTCATAACCTGTTTAGGATAATTAAGAAATGCAAACTAATAGTTATGCAAGGCGGTCATTTTGTTAGGTACTATGACAGCCTATTATAGTTATTTTCTAAGCTAATCAGAAATAAAGCTGCTAAGAAACAAGCAACATTGGCTTATGCTAATATAAGAGATAGATAGGGTCTCTTCAAAAACCTCAAGAGATCTACAGAATATGGATTTCAAAGATGTTTCATAACTTTAGATTTTTTTATATGGAGACATATCAACTCCTGACAGCACCAACTATTCTCCTCCAAGTAGAAGATGAGCATCGAAGAATCTCCAGTGGCAGATGATTGAAGTAGTCGCAAGCCTATCTCTTGGTAGGAAAAGCCACTTGCTCCAACTGTAGACAGAATGCTGTCCAAAAAGGACAAAACTTGGAAGCAGGTAAGTCGACAGTGTAGCTCTGCCAAGACAGGGTAGGCAAGTCCTTCATAACCCCTGCTCTACAATCAATGTCTGTCAGAGAAATGGGGCCAAATGACTGAAGATCGATACTGTAATGTATGGAGAGAAAATAAGAACTGTCCAGGCAGCCACTGGTACGGCATTTCTTAGTTTTGGAAGCTGCAGGCCCTGTACTTCCTATAAAATCTGATATATTTATCCCTCTCAGGTCTCTGAGGTGGTTGAAGAACAGAGAGCTAGAGTCTCATAATTAAATTTTGAGATGTTTAGGAGTCAAGAGAGTGTTATAGATCTAAGAAGATGCTTTTAAAATTGTGTTGCAAGTTAGTATGAATGTTGAGTTAGATATAGAACTTTAAACTCATGGAGATGGTTAGATAGTAGAATGTTAAAGTCAGGTGCCAAATACATATGGACTGGACATTGGGAATGTATGCTAAGCCATATAACCCTCATATCTGTGGCCTAATTACCTCTGTTGTTTTGTATTGTATTTATTATTATAAGAGAAATAGCCATTTGTTGGACTGAAAGGGGAAACTATAGGGGGAAATAAGATATACCTTAAACTTAAAAAAAAAAGGGAAGAGGATGGGGGGGTTGAGGGTGGGAGGGTGGGACTGAAGGGGGGGACTTCTATTGAGATGTAGCTTGAAGAAATAAAAAATAAAGAAAAAAAGGAAAAAAAGAAACAAATGAGCTGGAAAGATGACTTTCTCTCAGAATGCTCGCTGTGCAACAATTAAAATCTGAGTTCTCATGTATGGCAATCATATAAAAGCCAGCATGAGATATGTATCTCTTACCTTACTCTTGAGGCAGCAAAGACAGGAAGAACACAGAAACTAGCCATGAAGCCTAGCTGAAGATGTGAGCCCCAAATTCAAATGAAAGATATTTGTCTTTAAAAATAAGGATGTAAAAATCGATAGAGAAAAAATACAACATTGTCTTTGACCTCCACACACTATAGAGCAGGTACATGAATTCACCTCACATGAACAAAGATGCGTATACCACACACCCATAAATAAAATAACAAATAAAGTGGTGAGACTTTGTAAAGCAACAGGAAAATTAAAACAATGAAAACAAAGTATGGAGCCGAAGGCTATTCTTCTAAACATAAAAATAAAATTCTTAGGTATCCAGATACTTGGATATGAGAAATGGAAACATAATGTGGTAATTCCCAATATGTTGAATGGAAGAAGAATAGGGAGATATCCTTGTGGGAATGTTAATGCTAAAATATACAAATGCAAATGTAGTGTAAGGCTTTACAGCATCGGTATTATCATGCTCAGCTCTCAAGAAACAAAACATTTGATAAAATTTGGTTAATATATTTATGATTTAAAAACTCTCACAAATTTCATTTTAATGGAAATATCCATGAACTTTTAAAGGATATCTCAAAAACCCTTTAGCAGATGCCAAAATAATTATTAAAAATTAATATTTTTCTAAGATCATGAACAAGGCAATAATGTTTACCTTGCTTACTGATGGATGCTCTCATCCAAGCATTTTTGCTTATTTAGTACTGAAGAAGAATTCCTAAGCAGTGTATTAAGCTGAGTAGAAATTGCATAAATACACATGGCATGATAGTTTTTGTATAAATATAAAACAAGGACGTGGTTAGAATTATTGACACTTTACCAAAGTCATGCTTTATGACAGTAATATAGGAACAACTGTGAATGTAACTCTGTATTTGGAGCTGAAGGAGGACACTGCCATAAGTGACTCCATTCTTTTCCTTTGTGCTTCCTTTCTTCTACCTCAGCCTCTCTATGTTCCAGTTACCTTGTGTCCCAGAAAAAAAGAATGAATGATCAAATTTATCACAAGAACAGAAATACCTCTAAGCAACAGTGAGTTTTACAGGACAAATCATCCATAAAAATATCTAAAATAGATTTACTTATGAGAGAGCCAGCATTTCTGAGAAGTAATTTTGTGCTAGGAACCAGAGAGCTCCCTACCTGTTACTTCCTTAGAAACCTCTGGATAGGCCAAATTAATATAATGACCAATTGGGCAATCTCTATACCGACTTTGGAAATTACTTATATCCACTTTCCTTCCTAGCTTTTTCTTCCCCTATAAACCTCAAAGCTTCTGCTAGTCCATTGATAACAGACTTGAAGCCCTTTATCTCTTCTTACCAATCTGGCCACATCACTAAATCTCCCTTCTCTGCCTTTCATGACTTCTCCTGCATCAGGGTTCATTGACCTATTACAAAATCACCCAATGAGAGTGCCCCACTTTCTTCTGTAACGCACTCTCTTCTTTACTGTGCTTTGTGAATCCACATATAAGAAAAAAATATCATACAATCCTTGTCTTTCTAAAACTGATTTATTTATATTAACATAAATATTTTCAATTTCTTCTATTTTCCTGCAAACAATGTATTTTAAATTATTTTAAGTCTGAATAAAACATTTATGTTTTTGCCTCATATTTACTCTATGCATTTTTTGACAATCTCAACATATGCAACAATTTACATAAAGTGATTCAAAGACCTTAATATAAGGACTGATTTTCCAAATCATTAATTGAAATAGTTCAAGATCTAGGCATATTTGATAAGTTAGTGATAAAATGATGATAGATCAGTAAATAAAATGAAGAACTAACAAATAAGACTGGGTTAATTTAAAAAGCTACTGCACAATAAAAGAAACATTCAAAAAGAGAAGAAACAGCCTATAGAACAGAAAAAAAAAATCATTGCCAGCTATCAATCAGTTGATTGTTTACTTCATAAAGAATATTGTACTAGTCCTGACTGACATAATTTGTTTAAGGTCCTTGAAAGAATTAGTGTATCTTCAGTAAGAAAGATATGATCTCAGTCTGGTCTCAGAGATGCAAACAGCCATGCTGTGAGACACCCATGAGGATGGGCTGCCTCCAAGCACTGAGGGCATCCAGCCAATAAGGCTAGTTAAGGGACTATACCCAGCCATCCCAGTAAACTTGAAAAAAATCCCAAACTCCAGATGAGAACACAATATATTGAGCATCTGAATAGAGAACCTAGCTAAGTCATTCAAGGGCTGTTGAAAAGTAGAAAGAAAAATGATTAACAAATATTACAAGGTAGTGAAGTGGTAGAAATTTTACATGTGACAATAATATATATATATATATATATATATATATATATATATGAGAAACTACATATTATGAGAATTTCTAATTTGAAAAATTCAGTATGTCACCTAAAGGTAATATCTGTAATTTCTTTTTTGTTTCAAAACAACAACAACAAAAAACAATTAAATTCCAGTTGTTCAACTTTCCCAATGAAGACTCACGAGCCAGATGCTGGAGTGAAAACCTGCTACCTCAGAGAGGCAGAGGAAGCAACAGCTGACATTCCTACTCCACTTACATCCCAGAATGTAAAAGCCCTTTCTCCTTCCCCATGCTGTCTTAAATACCCTCTTCCTCAATCTTGCTCTTTTCTATTTACATATATTCATTTCCTGTCAGCTGGTTGCTTGCTCTGCCTCTTAATCAATGGCTGATTTTATTTAGCTCTTGGATTGAAGGTGTGTGCTAGAGCTGAGCCACACCACAAGTACTTGTTTACAGTATACAGAAAGCTCTAGGATCAAAAGCTGAGCCATGCCATAATTACAGACATGTTTTTGCAATTCACAATCTTGGGGTTCACATGTGATCAAATATCCTGCAATACGTCCTTTTTATCTAAATAAAATACTCTTTCTCTAACATCAATAAACTATATTCTATCTGGTAAGAATTATTTTCACAATATCCAGTCCATTTGTATTTGGCAACCTTGGAGAAAATACTCTAGCATCTGTCCTATCTTGGTGAGTACATGGTTCTGTACCTAAATCACTTTCTATCATTGCTTGCTTTTATCAATCTAAAAACATCATTTTTATCTTAAAACATTTTCTTAGATCCTAAACAATTTAAGGTTAAATGTGAGATTATAACTATCTAGTCTTTAACCTCCTCAGGGACTTGAGAAGGATGAATATTATCTGAATAAACAGGATGTACACAGTCAGCAGCTTCCAAATCTATAGGAATGACAGAGTCTGCTAACCATCTAGACAGGCACCCAAGATTCCTCTACAACACTGGAGCATCTGTTCCTTTGACCTACTGGCCCAGAGTATCTGACAGATTTTTTTCTGTGAAGCATGAATTATGAAGAACTTCTCTATCTTGTCCTTGCAAATCTCAGAAGTCTACTTTCCTGGATCCAGTTTGCCCATTTCAGACAGCATACTGTCTAGAGTTGAAGCAAGGGTTTTTTCTTTGTGTAGTGCCTAACTTGACACTAAAGAAGCCATCTCCAAATGGAGATTCTTTGAGGCTCATCATCTTCTTTGAAGCAGAATGGGGGTGCTGCCAGGACCTGACATATCTCTTTGTTAGAAATGTCTTAAATTAATAAAGCATCATTAAATGCCATATTCTATACATTTAATCTCAGACCTCTGAGGGTTTGAAGACCATCCATCTATCTCTCTATATTTGAATTAGCAAATGTTGTTTGTCTCTAGCAATCTGCACTCTGATTGACATAGAAAACACCTATGATTAATTAAAATAGTACTTAGCAAAACCAGTAGTTTGATTGGCCTACTATTAACTTGCATTTCTTAATTATCCTAACAGCTTGTGAAAGTATCGTTCAAAAGGACTAGAATTTCACGTGGCATTTATAAGGATTACATAGGTACAATAACTTAAATGTTACATAGTTGGTACATACTATGATGTAACAAAAGTATAAGTTTAATTTTGCATCAATATATAAAGATATGAAAGTAGATTCAATAATCTATTTTTATCTATTATTTCTATAACACCCCTTTTTTTGTCTAAATAAAAAGGAAAAAATTTAAGTCTAACATAGTAAAGCTATTTACAACCATGAAGTTTTTTTTGTTAAGCTTTCCACAATGTCCAGCTTGGTTGCATTTGGCAGTTTTAGGATTAAGAATTTTTAGTTCAAAGATCTATAAAATGTTCATTTCATGTCGGTCTCATATGACCTCAGGAATTTGAATATCCTGAGCCTTTTGTAGTCTAAAGCTGATCTTTGGGTGGTGTTTGCTAGCTTAGTGGAAATACTGTTTAGGTAGAACATAACAGTCAGCCCAAAGGTGTTCACTGTTTGCACAGAATATTGGAACAGAAAAGGCATGGGGGCAATTTGCTCAGTGATGGCATTACCAGAATCTGTGTGGATTCATCTTTGTGAGCCCTTGTCATCTTCTTGGAAACTATTTGGCCAATTTACTCCTTTCCTTGGGGCAATTTTCTTAATGAACCATCCTTTTACTTCAGATGTTTCATTTGTTCAGTGGTCTCCAGATCCCTTAGTTAGATGATTTTATTTTCCTGAGAAAATAAAAACAAAACCCTGCCCTAAACCAAACTCTGAGGTTGGGGGGGGAGGTCCATTTTTGGTGGGTTATATCTTTCCTAGGGCAAATGTTTTTTGTTTTGTTTTGCTTTGGGTTTTTTTTTTTTTGGCAATAAAAAGTATTATCTTTCAATTGAAATTAAACATAAAACTTTTTTTTTTTTTTTTTTTTTTTTTTTTTTTTTTTTTTTTTTTTTTTGGTTTTTTCGAGACAGGGTCTCTCTGTGTATCCTTGGCTGTCCTGGACTCACTTTGTAGACCAGGCTGGCCTCGAACTCACAGTGATCCGCCTGCCTCTGCCTCCCAAGTGCTGGGATTAAAGGCGTGCGCCACCACCGCCCGGCGTACATAAAACTTTTTATTTTGAAATTTTGGAACTAAATATACCTTTAAGTATATTTATTTTTAGATCACAAAGGACATTCACTTCGAATTTAAGCCTTCCTCATGCAAGTGGTTTTTAAATTTAAATCACAGTAATTCCTATGTGCCTGCCTCTGCCTCCCAAGTGTTGTGATCAAAGATGTAGGACTCCTAAGTATTAGGATTAAAGGTGTGAACCACCACCACTACCTCCTTCATTGTAACTCTAGAGTTTTGACAACTAATTTAGAGAGATTTGCCTATCCCTGCTGGGATAAGGGCATGAGCTACCACCACCCTGCTCTAATAGTTTATCTTAATTCCAAATCTTAAAGATTTAGAAAACAAGTTTGAATTGTAGTAACACTTTGAATTTACTTAAAACACTTAAAATATTAACTGTGTTTTTAATACCCAACAACAAAAATATCCTTTTTATTTAAGAAGAAAATTCAAAAGCTGATGTCCAGGATGGTTTGGGCCATATGGAAATCTATAGTCTAACATTCTAACATGAAATATTTTTTTCTTCTATTTCTAAAATAGAAATAAAAAGTAATGGTAATTTACCAAAGGCACCTTTCCTTTCTAGGATGAAATGAAAAAATGAGTTTTCTTTCTTAAATCACATGTTCTATTTCTATTTTTTCATGCCTGATCAATTGAAAGGCATTTGTTAGTCCTTATAAGTTAGTTTGGAGTAAATAACCAATCTGATGAAGTATCACTACTTCTTATTCAAGAGATTTCTCCTGTTTGAATGTAATCTTATCAATTTGATGATATCCATAGCTTTTCTTTTCCCTGGTAATAAAGATAAAATCTCTTCCCCAACATAATACATATTCCAATTTCCACTGAGAGGTCAACACATCTTTAAAATATACAGGCTGATTTAATTCAACAATTTTCTTTTACTATCCAGTGTCTCTCTGCAGCTGTTTTTTTCCCTTTCATTAGTATTTAAAAATTTTAAGCTTATAAAGCATTATGTAATCTATCTCTGGGAGTCTTTATTAACTCATTTTTGTTTATTAAGAATATGAGACCCTTTTCACTGGTGGTACTGCCTTGTAGGCCCCCAGTGTATGAGGAGGCTTTTGGCCCTCATATGACTTCTGAACCTGGGCGGGGAACTGTTATGTAGGAACACTCACTCCAGAGGAGTGGGATGGAAGTGTTAGGGGGTAGAGAGTAGGAGAGGGGGACTGGGAAGGGGGGAAAGAAGGCAATATGATGGAGATGCAACATGAAGCAACAAATAAATAAATTAAAAAAAGAATATCTTTTAAAGTGTGATTATATCTTTCTATAGATCTTGTCCTGTAGGATTATGTGGTTTACCTGTAATATGCTTTATTTGTTGTAATATGCAAAACAAACAAAAAATTGTTTACTTTTACTAGAGACATATCCTACAGCTTTGTTAGTCTTAATTTGCACAGGTATCCCACAAAAAACATAAATTTTAATAAATGTGAAATTGTAGAATCAGCCTTTTCAGAAGTTAAAGCAGTTACCCACAAATCCTGAATGTGTATCTATGGTATGGTACACATACCTTAATTTTCTAAACCCTGCAAAATGAAATATATCCATTTGCCAAATTTTATTTGTTTTGATAACTTTTGGGTAACTTTCTGTAAGTAATGAATTTGGTTATAAAAAGAACAAATAGGATATTTCCTTATAATTTCCTTGGCTTTTGTCCAAGTGATAGGAAGATCTCTTTTTATACCTTTGCTGTTAGCATAGTGTTTCATATGAAATTCTGAAATTTCTAGCACATTTTCTATTAATAGCTGATAATTTCATTGTTACCTTGTGCTAGAGGGCCTGATAGACCCATGTGTGATCTGATATGTGTTGCATACAATGGATGATCTCTATTTCTAATTACTTGTTTTAGTTAAATAAATAGTGAAGTTAATTCTGAATCATCCAGAATAAGTTGAGCAGTTTCAATACAGTAAACAGAAAGAACTAGGATCAAAGACTGAGCCATATCACTATTAGAAACAGGATTTTTCAGTTCACAATCTTAGGGTTCTCACAATGTGATCAAATATTCTGCAACACTTGTTATTTGTAAAATTGGGGTCTTCTCCCCGAACTCTTAGTCTCCTTTGAAAAGAATTGATGAATGTACCAAAAAAGATACTCAGGTACAAGTTTATTAAATTCTTTTAAAGGCAATTCTATAAACTTTAAATATCACAAACTGCCTATGAAAGACAGAAAAGAGAAAAGCAGCAAATAACTCTGTTTGACTTGAGCCAGAGTGGAGGTCCGCCACATGGCAGACAAGTAGCCAGGCAGCTGAGAGGAGAGATTTGGGAAAAGAGTGAAGACAAAACTTTGAAAAAGAATGCTTGGAGAATACATACTAAGAAGAAAGGGAACACTTTAGCTGTTCTGAGTCATTCATAAATACAGGATGACTGACAAACCCATGGGGATGCAGAATCTGTAACTGTACAGAAAGCAGGGATCTGGGAAGGAAAAATGGAAGGAGGGATCATTCCCAGATCCCTCATCTTACCTGTCACCTCTTCATATGGCATAGAGTGAACTCACATTCCTTAGTAAATGTCTTTTCTTTCCTGAGCCAAGTGATTGGCATGTCCTATTAGAATGTTAGATCTCCATCCAACCCAGAGCTTCCCATTCTCTTGAAAAAAACAAGTTAGTTTCCTCAATGGTCTTTCACTGTTTTGTAAAAAGAGCTCCAGAGAAACTGACTGAGAAAGACTAGAGCATTCCTGAAAGCATGTCCATGTGGTATATTTTGTCTTAAAATATACTTTTTCTATGAAATGATCAGTAATATGTTAAATAATATGTTAAAATACCACTAATTACAGTGAGACCACCTGAGAAATTTAATGTTCTGAATTTCTATTATATTAAATCACTAGTATTTATAAATTTCTGATGTGACACATTTACTAATGAATATATCAATGGAAAAACATTTTACAACTTGTTCAGTTTTTTGAAAGTATTGTAATAGCTTTAAAGGATAACTCAGGAAGTAGAGACTGTTAACAATCCTGCTTGCATTTAACTTGAATTCCATAGGAAGAAAGAATAAGAAATAAGCAAACATAACCAATAAAACATTATGTAGTATATATAAATATCATGTTTGAAAGGATTTTAAGTAGCTGAGCATGGTGTAGGGACTCTGGTTTTAATAAATTTACTCCTTACATTAATGAATCTTCTGTGTTGACAGAACTTGGAGGCAGGAGATGATGCAGAGGCCAGGGAGGGGTGCTGTTTACTAGTTCCCTTCTTATGGTATGATTAGCCTTCTTTCTTTTTTTTTTATTAATATGTTCTTCTCTCATATATGATATCCCAACCACAATTTCCCTTCCATTCCTTCCTCCCATATCCCATCCACTTCTCCTCTTTGACCTTCATAAAAGGTCAGGTATCCCACTGATATCAACCAAACATGTCATATCATGTAATATGACTAGACTAGGAATGTCCATTGTGTTAAGTCTAGATAAGGTAACCCAATGGGAGGAAAAGGGTCCCAAAACCAGGCAAAAGAATAAGAGATAGCCCCAGATTCAACTGTTAGGAGTCCCAGGAGAACCACCAAGCCACTCAACCATGACATATATTCAAAGGGTCTAGGTCAGACTCTTACAGGCTCTCTGGTTGTTGGTTCAGTTCTGTGAGCCCATATGAGCCAGTTTATTTGATTTTGTGGGTTTTATTGTGGTGTTATGGACCACTTTGTCTCCTTCCTCCCTATCTTCTGCAAGATTCCTTAAGCTCTGCCTAATGTCTGATTGAGCATCTCTGTATCTGTTTACAAAATATCTCTCTTACTAGATTATATGATAGTACACATTAGCAATGCCAAGAATTCTAAAAGGGAACTCCTACAGCTGATAAAAAACTTCAGCAAAGTGGCTGGATTCAATATTATCTTAAAAAAAATCATTAGACCTCCTATATACATATGATAAACTTGCTGAAAAATTTTCTAGAAACAACCTTCTTCACCATAGCCACAAATAATATAAAATATATTGGAATGACTCTAACGAAACAGGTGAAAGACCTGTATAACAAGAACTTCAAGTCTTTGGAGAGAGAAATTGAAGAAGATATCACCCATGCTTATGGATCAGTAGTTAAGTTAATGGTAAAAGTGCTCATTTTCCCAAATGTAATCTACAAATTCAAAGCAACTGCATTAAATTTCCAACACTATTCCTACAGACCTTGAAAAATGATATTTTACTTCATATGAAAAAATAACAAAACAAAACAAAATTTAAAAAACAAGATAGTTAATAACAATCTTGTACAATAAGAAAACTTCCAGAAGTATCGCCATTTTTTATCTCAAGCTCCAGTACAGAGCTATATAAAAACTTAATGGTATTAGTACAAAAACCGACAGGTTTATCAGTGGAATCAGGTTAAAGACACAGATATAAATCCACACACTTATGGACACATGATTTTTGATAAAGAAGCCAGAAATATGCAATGGAAAAAAGAAAGTATCTTCAACAAATGGTGCTGTTCTAACTGCAAGCCTACATGTAGAAGAATACAAATAGATCCATATATATCAACCTACAGGAAACTCAATGCAAGTTATCAAAGAACTAAACATAAAACCTGATACACTGAACCTGATAGAAGAGAAAATAGGGATAGGCAACAATTTCTTTCGTATAGAACTCTGGACCACCAGCCCAGGGACAACACCACCCACAAAGATTATAGACCCTCCCTTAGCAATCACTAATTTAAAAAAATCCTACAAGCTGCTAGCAACTTGATCATATGTAGGCATTTTCTTAATTGCAGTTCCTTCATCTCTGATGACTTTACCTAGTGTCAAGTTGACATGAAATTATCCAGTCAACATCATGCTCAGTTTCATCAGCAGCCAGAGCTTACCATTTGGCTTTAGTGTGAAATAAAAAGCAGTGTGAGTAGCTTGTGTTGCACCTGTAGGGGCAGGAGAGTATTTAGGGGCCTCACTTGCCAACAATTTAAAGGGAGGTAGATATTGGTTTACCCAATAATCTTCTTGCCTCCTTGTCTATATGCAGGGTACCTTGATTACAGCACTTACTATTTTTCCTAAATAAATAAATAAATTAGCATTGCAGTGTAAATGTGTAGGGGAAGAAATTAAAAAAAAATACCTCATGGAATTGATTTTTCTCCTTTTTCTATGCATCCAAGAATTCACATCATCCTTGGATAAATACAAGCCACCATGTCAGCACTTAATTAAAAGTTTTAGTTGCTGTTTTTATTATTCATCCTAATATTTTTTCCAAAGCTGTAAGAAACCCAAAGACACAGGTAAAAACCTTTTCACAAAAGATGGGCAAGATCATTGAAGATCCACTGACATCACTTCCTAGAAAGCCAAAATTGGACTTCAGACCAAATACTTAAAGGGATAAAGAATCAAACGTCAACAAGATCCAATGTAGCAGGAAAAATTTCTCATCCCCTGTATCATTTAGGAAAAAATAGCAATGTTTGAAAGAATGAAAGTCACTCTGGTGCTCCTTAATCCCCAGTCATTCTCTGTAATACACTAGGCTTTCTTACCTACCACATCAAGATATTGTATCTGCATTACCTAACATACTTACTGACTGGTGGTAATGAAAACAGGAGATAGAAACTGGCTACTCACTTTTTGGGCAAAGACCACAGAAGCAGAAGTTCCAGGAATGTCCTTGGGTGTTTTTTGCTCTTTGTTTTGTTTCAAAAGAAATTGTAATATATTAATTGCTATGCCTTTATAAACAAGAATTGTTATCTATCAAAGTCGCTATCTGAATGATTTTTTAAATATTCACATCATTATGTAGTTTGATAACAAATAAGTATATTTTTGTGTATTGACACAATTTTGAATTGAATAGAAAATTCTTCACATACATATTAAAAAGCATACAAATTCTATACTCTGCAAATCACTGAGGTCTTTTGACACCATTATCCAAATATTTCGCCAATAATCACAAGTGAACAGTGAATAAATAAAGCTACTGAGAAAATACCTTCAGGGAATTATATTTAGAGTTCACATTTAACACATCTTATTACTCAGAGCAGTAAAAAACCCAAGCATAATGAGCCTAGTAAATTGGTGATGAAAAACGTAAAAGAAACTAATGGATCCAAAGAATATCATAGATCATGACATGTTATTTCCAGACAGTTAAACATGACCGTGATGAACAATCACAGGTGATTAAAATTCTCATGACTTCATAAAGTATTAATTAGACAATGAATGTCAGAAGAAAATCATGAAAAGAGCTTTTGAAATAGAAGGTGCATGACCACCTGTATCAGATTTCATCAGCTGAAGAATGGTAAAAATGTAAATTTATGTCAATTACCAGAGACTTATGAATTAGAATACTAAATACAGATGTCTTGAATTCTAACTATATAAATAATGCCCAAATTATTCTGCCCACATTGCTATCTTAATCCATTAAATTAAAGGACAGGGTTTGGGAATAAAATTCCTTTAATCAGTTGTGATGGGTAATTTGAATGTCACCTTTGCTGCAGTCATGATCATGTCCAGCTACATGACCAAACCAACCTCCTCTTCTGCAATGTTCCCTGAGCCTTAGAGAGGGTGATGTAATTGTTTAATTCAGGGCTGACCAGTTAATCACTGCTTATTCTTCACATTAAAAACAACAAAACATATGTTACTGTTTATTGATAAGAAGGGCATGTCTGTTTAAAGACGGGAGTAGTATTTATCTGCAGGCATAAACAGTACATACTCAAAACAGTGTAAATTCGCCACTAAGGTCATAATATTAAGACATGTTTTTGACTGGTTTTAATAGTAAATGTGAATTCCCTACTGTGTAGTGGGCTTTAAATTTAAAGAGTTGCTAGTTACTGCCTTAACAGGCATGCCAATGTTGCTCCAGTTGGCATATCTTGCTTATCAGCTGAAATAACTTTTACTTGAAATTTTTCTGATGAGTCAAGTAGGTTCAGAATTCACCTAATTTTTTTAAAACTTGATAAAGACCTCGGACTCCTTCAGGCACAATAACTTTATTTTCCTTAGTGTTCCTACTATCCATCCAAAGAATACAATTCTCACCTCAGAGCAGACATAGAATAATTTGTTTTTGAGCCAGATGTGAGTGACGATGATTCGGGAGAATTCATATTCACATTTTCCCAAATACCAGATTCTATTATGTTAATAGTTTCATAAAGTTTTATAGTGACAGAACAGAGCAATCATAGCTCAAATAATTATTAAAATACATCTATAGAAACATTGGGTAAAAGATTACAGCAAAGTGGCAGAATATGTACGCCACAGATGCTGACATTTTTAGCTTTTCAACTAGTTGAAACTCTGGATTTGCTTAATGTTACAGAGGATTTGTGTAATAATTATAGGAATGGTAAGTCATGTATATAATGGCTACAAAAATGTTTAAAAATAGCCCATAATAAGTCATAATTAGGCTCTGGACCTGTAGTATTCTAATTTTCTACACAACCCTTAAAGAATTCATCAGTAAATCAGCCTTAAGGATAGTTCATTGTAAGATGCAGATTTTTTTGTTTTGTTTTGTTTTTTTTGGGGGGGGGTTTGGTCATGCTAGGAAATCTTTGCTTTTCTACTTCAGGCGTAGAACTTAAAAAAAAAAAAAAGGAGTTTTACCAAATTCTTGACCCTCAGACTGTGAAATAGATTTAACTGCATTGCAACATTCCTAGATACCATATTGGATTCTGTCTGATTCAGTCACCTGAACTAGTAACTAGGTTGCTCTATTGGCATTTTTCATTCTCAAGTCCCACTGGTGATGCTCTGCAATTACAGCACTAATTCCAATAAATAAGTGAAAATGATAAAACTTTCCTGGAGGTAATGCTGAAATAAATAAACTCACATGAAGTTTTTGGTTTCTTCCCTGTAAGAAAACAGACTTTTTTTTTTTTTTTAATGATGTATGGCTTCTGACAAGTGACCTTTTTGGCCTAAATTCAATTAGAAATATTTAGTAAATTTACAGTACATTCTTTTCACCTATTCAAACTATCAAAGAAAATTTATTATCCTTAAATATTAATCTTTCACTAATTCCCACTTTTAAAGTACATTCAGGATCTTTCCTGATACTCAAACCATCTGGATGTATCAAGAGGCACAGATCTTTAAAAGTTTCTCTATACTGAGACAAACTTGCATATTGCAAACAAAAAGAATATTAGACCTTGTCTAGACAAAAACAAAATTCATTAACTCAATAGATTTCTAGATCTCAAAATTTTGATTATGTTGGCTTCTTAAAAATGGTTAAGAATACACTGGATATAATAACTAAAGGTCACTTTATTATGTTTTTATTAATACTGTGTCTTGTGTCAGATGTGGGTTGGTGAAGATCTTTTTCCAGTCTGTAGGCTGGTGTTTTGTTTTAATAACAGTGTCCTTTGCCTTACTGAAGCTTTTCAGTTTTAAGGCCTCATTTACTGATTGTTGGTCTCAGAGCCTGAGGTATTGGTGTTCTGTTCTGGAAGTTGTCAACTGTGCCAATGTGTTTCATGCTTTTCTCCACTTTCTTTATTAGCTTTAGTGTCCGGTTTTATGTTAAAGTCTTTGATCCACATGGATGTCAGTTTTGTGCAAGTAAGACTAATATCAAAAATATACAAAGAACCAAAGAAATTAAACATCAAGAAACCAAATAATCCAATAAAAAAAATATGGGATACAGAGCTAAACTGAGAACTCACAAAAGAAGAATCTCTAATGGCCGCAAGACACTTGAAGAGATGCTCTATATCCTTTTATAAAAAAAAATAAATTTATTTATTTATTGCTTCAGGTTACATCTCCATCATATTGTCCTCTTTCCACCTTCCCAATCCCACCCACCCACCCTCTACCCCCTAACCCTTCAATCCCACTCCTCTGGAGTGGAGTTCAACATCCTTAAGTATCAGAGAAATGCAACTCAAGATGACTCTCAGATTCCATCTCACATTAGTTAGAATGTCTAAGTTAAAAACTCAAATGATAGTACATGTTAGCGATTTTGTGGAGAAAGAGGAACACTCCTCCATTGCTTGTGGGCATGGACCTTATACAACCACTATGGAAATCAGTCTGGAGATACCTTACAAAACTTGGAATAGCTCTGCCTCAAGACCCAGCCATACCACTCCTGGGAATATATCCAAAAAAATTCCTCACCAAACCACAGGGCCATCTTCTCAAGTATATTCATTGCAGCTTTATTTGTAATAGCTAGAAACTGGAAACCCAGATGTCCTTCAACTAAACAATGGATAAAAAATAAAAAAACAAACAAAACAAAACTGTGATAAATTTACACAATGGAATACTACTCAGGTATCAGAAACAAGGAAATAATGCAATTTGCAACCAAGTGGATGGAACTAGAAAAGCTCATCCCAAGTGATATAACACAGACCAGAAAGATGAACATGGCATGTATTCAGTTATAACTGATGTTAGTCACATAGTACAGGATAGCTATTGTACAATCAACAGACTCAAAGGAATGGGAACATGGACTTTGTAACCTGTTTGTGAGACAATTCACTCCATTGGAACAAGAGGAGGCTCTTAGCCCTCATGTGACTGATGAATTGAGTGGGGCTGATATGTGGAGGCACCCCACATGGAAGGAGTAGAATAGGTGGGAGTGGGGGTAAGGATGTGAGAGGCTGGGACCAGGAGAGGTGGAGGGAGCAGACTGTGATGGAGATTTGACTTGAATTAATAAATAAATGTTTAAATAAATAAAAAATAATAACATTGTGTCTTGGTTAGTTTCTATTGCTGTGATAAAAAGTCATGGCAAAGGTAAGTTATGAAGAATGCATTTAATTGGGCTTATACTTTCTGACAGAAAACAATGGCAGAGAAAAGACATGGTAGCAAGAATAGCTAAAGAATACATATTGATCCACAGCAGGAGGCAGAAAGCACACTTGGAATGGTATATGTCTTCTGAAACATAAAGCCTGTCTCCAGCAAAATATCTCCTCCAACAAGACAATACTACTCCATCCTTTCCATTCAGTTCCACCAACTTGGAATCAAGTATTCAAATATATGAGCCTATGTGGGCCATTCTTATTCCAACCATCACACACTGAAACATTAATACCATCTTAAACACCTTTTTATCCAGCTTTAATTTTGTAGGTTAATTAATGAAGCAGATAATTTACAATGTATGATTTGCTCTTCCTAGCCACTTCACGTACATCTTTAAGGTTAGAATGGACATAATAACTATAATCCCCAAAATCTATTAGAAACACTTTTATGTATCTAGATTGAGTTTAAGTATGAAGGACAAAACCTCAATATGCTAAACTCTTTTAAACCTGGTAAAAAGATTTAACAAAATTTTGGCTTCTACAATATCATCACCTCATAAAATAATGATATTATTATTAGATGTAAGGATTACTTTTATTTACTGTGTGAAATCACCAGGACCAAAGCAACTTAAAGAAGAAAGAGTTTAATTGTGCTCATTGTTCTGAAGGATTACAATCAATATTGATTGAATAGAGGCACAGGTGGCAGAGGTGGTAGCTGGAAAAGCATCTTAGGGCTTACAACTTGAACCGCAGTCACAAAACAAAGAGAGTGAACTCAAGATGTCATGAAATTTTAAACTCCTAAAACCTGCTTCCACTGACATACTTCCTCCTCCAAATCTGTAACTCATAAGCCTTCTGAGCAATACCATTAGCTGGGAACCATGATTCCAATGTCTGAGACTAGGGAGATATCTTATTCAGACCACCACATATGATATCATTTTACAAGAACACCATATGACACCTAGTTTTGCTCAGGCTTCCAAAAATATTTTGAAGACACTGCTAGAGAGAATATTCTCACTAGATATAGAGAGTGACAAAGACAAATAGGAATATAGGAATTTGAATAGTTCATATAGACTCTCAGGTAGAATATAAATATTTCTTATAGAGTTCTGAGATACAGCCATTTTTAATTATCAGACAAAACAAATTTCAATGAGAATTTATAATATTAAAAATACAGCACTTTAGAAATAATGATTATATATATAAAGCCTAGAAAAAGGGGCATGCCAGGATCACTTCAACAACCAAAGGAGTATCAGAAAACATCTCTGCTGTTGAAAGGGCTCAGTGGTTAAACAATGAGGATCTGTGTTTGGTTCCTCAACACCCTTTATCTTCCTTGCACCAGGCCAGAAACAAAGCTCATCAAAGGGGCTTGATGACCAACCAGCATATCTGAAATAACACATTCTAGCATCCGTGATGGACTCTGTATCAAATAGTAAGTTAGAAATGCATAGCATATATTGGGAGGAACAAAGCCTTGCCTGATGTGACACATATCAACTGCTTGGACAGATTTTTATGATCAGATAGATATAATAATATCAACCATATCAGACATTTCTAACAAAATCCATATGGTGTGCTGGCTGTATAGAGCCTGCGTGAGTGCATGGTCATGTTTGCAATTCCAGTACTCAATAGGCAGAAGAGGATGTTTGTTCCTATTTCAATTCTAGTCTGGTTTACACAGGAACTCATTGTCTTAAATAATAGCATAAATTAAATAATAGCAACAAATTATATATATCCTGATACATAGAATCTGTAAATTTACATAATTGGCAGGAAGATTGTGTAAAGTGAAAGAAAATTTAAAAGAAAAAATAGATAAATGATCCTACTTTGGTGAGCTCTCACTCTGGTTATATAAAAGCAGACTTGACAATGATGTTTTCTGGAAAACTCTGTAGGAGTTAATGGTTGCTCTATAGGGATCATTTGTCAATATGGGGAGTAACCTTCCTTATTTCTTGGTGGTTCCTGGGACCTGTTTATTATTACTGTGTGATTACTGTGTTCCCTTGAGACTGCTGACATAAGGGGAAGAGAAAATAAAACACACCATTTCTATTGTTCTGCCACTTTAATTTTATGAATGCATTCCTTCATGGCAGTATGATAGAGCCATTGGAGGTACTGAAAATTTAGCGAGTAATTCTCATGAAATTTATGTGGGAATAACATTGTAAACATTTTTTATTCTGTCACTCCACTTTTAAATATTTTGTTATTTATGAGGAGGAAATCCATAGTTATTTTAGAGGTTAATCTAAAATTGAATTTGACATACCTACAGTTTAAGAAAATATCAAAATGTTCAACATCATTAAAAGCCTATAAGTTTGCTTCCATGGAACTGATATTCAACTTGTTCTCCCCTGACTCACACTTAAAAGGAACGTTTCTATTGCCTGGCACTAGCATTTCTGTTATATATATTTTACATAGAAACAATATCAATCTATACTGTGTGTGTGTGTGTGTGTGTGTGTGTGTGTGTGTGTGTTTCAGTAAGCTTGTAAAATACTATGTCTCCCTATGACTTGTCCACACTTACTTAGAGCTCTTTATCTCTCCTTTCTCCCTCTCATCTACTCAGCTAAATCCCTCTCATTTTCCTCCTTTCTTTATCATGCCACCAATGCCTTACAAGTTTTAATGAAATTAAAAATAATACGATACTTCTATAACACAATATCAAGTAATCCAGTATAGAATTTGTTTTTGTGGTGGAAACAAACAAATACAAACTGGCTTAAGAGTAATTGTTGCCATTGTGTTATGAATAATTATTTACACAGATTGATAAATGATACATTCTGAGCTCTTTTACAATAATTTGATTACCATTGTTAGGTGGAAGATGATACAGTATATAATTTACAAAAAAAAAACAGAAATGAAAGACAGATCTTTAATGAAGGCAAATAACTAGTTTTTGTTAAGAGACCTCTACATTATCAGTAAATAGATTTCAAGAAAAATTCGGAATTTTTAAACAGATTAGTTGGAAAGCATAAAAAAGTCTATATATTTACATAATAGGTGAGTTATGTAAGGCCGCTATAACACATTATTGTATATTTTATTGTTCATAAACAAGAAATTTTATTTCACATCATTGTATCATAAGAAGTTGGGGCACTAGTATATTCTAATTCTTGTTAGAGCTCAGTCTAAGATTACAAATTTCCTTCTTCTTTTTGTCTTCATCTGGTAGAAGTTGTTCTGTAATCATGCCCTGAAATGTAACCTCCCTACTACACTTCCATGAACTCATTACTCACAAAGGTTTCTCTTATAATTACTTCTAGGATTCAATTTTAATATGTGAGGATTTTTTTAGGGGCCATGATATATTTTCACATTGCATTCTACCATTGACACTTCATAATTCCCTTCTTATATTCAAAATCCATACGGTGAATCCAAAACTACTGAAATTTTATAACTTTTCAGTGTCAATATCAATCAAGTACATGTTAGATTCAAAGTGTAATTTGTTTAGAGGACTCTATGAAACTGAAAGAGTTATCAATTCCATAACATAATGGCAAGTTTAACATAAGCTAAATGTTTCTATTCCAAACTGGGAAAATGAAAAAGAAGGAAATAGTGACAGATCTTTCAGTTATTTCCATCACTGTGGCAAATATCATTAGAAAACCACCTAAAGAAAGAATAGTTTGCTGTGACTCATATCACTGGACTGTTACTTCTGAACTTATGAAGTGAGGCTTTGCACAGTGGTGACAGAGCATGGGATAAAGCAGATATATATCCTTCCCAGTGATTGATTGTCTCCAATTATACCACATCTCTAATTTTCCACCACTTCTCAATAATGCTACCAAACTGAATTCATAAATAGATTAATCCTTTGACTGTGTTAGCATATTCACAATCAATTTAATTCTTGAAAACACCAACTTGAGAGCCGTTGAAGCATTTTTATTTAATGCATAATATACCCCAATAGCTAATACATTAACAATCCTTAGCTAGCTATTTTTGTATACTTGCGTGAACTAAATTATTGGGTCCAATCTTTGGGGCATTTAGTCTTTTTTGTCTCTCTGGGTGTCCTATCTTCAAGGAAATTAAGAAACTCATTCTTTCATCACTAGGAGGCTTTTCCTAAGTTCATGGCCATAGCAATCATGACTTGAAACATGTGAAAACATAATTTAAAATAAATCCAGCCATCCTTCATTTGCATCAGGTGTCTGACCACATCCACCAAAAAAACTAACAAATACAGGACCTTTTCATTTTAAGCCACAGTGAGATCCCAGTTATGTCTAAATAAAATAACTTCTATCTGAAGAATAGTATTTATTTTATGAATTAGCTTTCATTTCTCTGGAGTGGAGGTCTTTCAGTTACAGTTCTGATAGAATAAAATTCACTCCAAGTACTTTATTGTGATACACAAGTCTTGGGTTTTGACTTATGACATTAGAAGCAGATCATCAATCATGATGGAAGCACTTGTTCTATTAAAAACTAGATAATGCCTTCCCCTCCAGAAACAGGTGAAAGTGATAATCATCCCTTCATTGTCCTAGAGATTGGTAATCTTTCATTATTCTATCTTAATTATGTTTGTTTTTTGTTTTCTTGTTTTTATTTGTTTATTTTTGAAACAGGATCTCACTGGATAGTCTGTCCTGCAACTTACTATGTAGAGCATGTATGCCTAAATATTCGGAAATATACCTGCCTCTGACTCCAGTGTCCTGGAATTAAGGGTGTGTGCTGGAAGTAAAGGTGTGCATCTTCATGTCTGACTTCTTTCATTATAAGTAGAACACACTTTAAGAAAAAAATAGATCAGTTGTTCTGACCAATAAAACACAAAAATGCAAGTAACTTCTCTTCATCCCATTGGTATCAAACAGAAAGTTTTTCGACGAGGCTTGTTGGTTAAGTCTTTGACCCTCATCTATCTAGTCCTCTTCTTTCTTCATTTAGTCTACATATTATATTCTAAACATGGGTTCTCATTTTTTGAGATAAGATTATCACAGACTCTTATAAATGTTTAAGTTTCAGTTCTTTCTTTTGTTAATCATGTCATATTTAAGGTAGTTGTACCTTCCAACATTTTATTCTACTCAGTCATTAATATTTAGGGAACATTTTCCACCATGTTTAGAAATTTTCTAAACTCCATAGCCTACCCATTTTCATCATTATCAAGTTTCTATTTTCCAAAAGCACTAGAGTGTGAACATAATTATTTCAGATTCTTCCATACTTTATATTTAGCACCTCTAATAAAGAGATTTTTAGTTCATTGCTGAACCATAAACACACACACGCATACATATATAAAAATAACACACATAGAAATTTCTCAAAATTAAAATCAACTAAGATGTAAAATGCAAAACACACAGCAAAAATATGTTCCCATTTATCAATATTTTATAGTAGTTCCAAAAAGGGACTCAATTCTATAGGAAAAGAAAAAACCTCAATGCTGGTAAATGTCATTTTTATTTCCTCAGAAGGGGAGGATGGTATGAGATCCATTCCCAATCCTTTCTAGCTGTTTCTGAACTCTCAGTGGCTGTTTCAACTGTGCTGTTCTGGCCTAAACTCCTCTCCAAGCTGACTAATTCAAATTAGCTTCTCTTGACTTCTGACTGAATTATCAAACTAATTCTGACAATATGTTTTAATTTTTTGGCTCATTCTCATTCTCTGGCTCATTCTGTTTTCACCTGTTCTCTCTGAAATCTTTTTCTATAAAAATGTCCAGGTAAGAAACTCTCAGAAAAACTCTTTTTCTCTCTCCCTGTACTGCTCTTAAGAAGCTTCTATCTCCTGTCCTGTTCTTGTGGGAGTTGGCCATATTGTATCTCTCACTAATTTTTTCAAATCTTTCTCCAATTTGTCACTTTTTTTGCCTCTCAATTACATGTCATTTTCAAACATGGTTGCTTCCTTCTATACACTAAACTTATCTTCATTGTTTGAGACTAATGGTGTGTCCTAAGCTCATGTCTTTATTCCAGTCAGGTCAAATAGACCTAGAAGGTCTTTGGATATGATTCCTTGCCAGAGCAGCCAAGTTGCTAGATTAAAATTCCCCAGACATTCCAGTAGGTACATGAATCATCTTGTAAAAGCACTGATTTCAGTGAAATATAGTAGAAAAAAACAGAGTATAAATTTATAGAAACAACTAAATATATCCAAAATTTTAATACATTTTATGTTTAATAAATTAATATACTAAAGTAAAAAATTCATATTTACTTTCTTATCATCAATAAAACACATTTAAAAGAATGATGCTTGGTGAACAATGTCTAGGGGAATTGTGGAGAGGCTCCAGAAAAAAACAAAAACAAAACAAAAAAACAGAGGATCTTTTACCTTAGGGGAATTTTGTTCCCTGGATTGTTCTTGGATGTGATTTCATCCATCCTGTGAGAAATATTTGCATTCAATTTATTAGACTTGTTTATTGTTGCTGGATGTTAAAACACAGCTATAGAACCCAATCTGGTGAATGATATGTTGAGTGTTATCATTGGTGTAACTGAATCTGGAAATGGACTTCTACCTTGCCTTTGTGCTTTCCAGATATAATCTATAATATATGCCAGACAATTGTGTTTCAATTGCTCTATCCTGATAACATCCTGGAAAAGAGTTGCTCTGTTAATATTTAGTATGTGTTTACCGGCATTTATTTACATGTATTTTTCTGAACTCAAGCAACCTTCCTTGGATCATTGCTTTTTTCATTACATGCATGTATAAATGTGCACTGAAACTGAAGTCAAGTTGTCTGCAGTATCAGATTGTACTCTGCTCCTTTCTTTTAGGTCCTCATATACCAGGTCCTGCAGACAGATCTGCTTAGGTCAGCAAAAGCTGACACTTTATGCCAAATTAAACCAAATTCACACACAAATAAGGAGAGACTCTATGTCTTCTAATATGTAAAGGGAGAAGAAAAATGATGATGTGGTGTCTCACAAATGTCAAACATTTAAGAAACACGTCTTTTATGGAAGAAAACAGAGCTAACAGGAATTTTTGGAGTAATCATATGAGTGCACTGCTGTCAAGATCCACATGCTTAAATATCTAGTTGTGGTCCATATATTCTTGCAATGAGCTGGTGGTATGAATGTTTTCAACCTAGTGCTTGGTAAATATGAGAAGATGCCAATGATTAGAAGGCCTGGTAAACAGGTAAAGGTACCAAACCACAAATCTTTAACTCTTCCTAAAATTATTAATGTAAATCATCAATAGTCTGTATACATTCTAGGAGCCAGGAAGTGTCCTGTACACATAACCAAACAGTATCTTAATTATTGGGTATACTTCAGACTCAGTGAGGGAACAAACTGGGATTTGTCTCAGAGTGGGTTGCAAAACTTCTCCACAGGACATTATATCAAAAACAAGGCTTCATGGCTACTTCAGAAATGAAGGAAAGATGACTTTACATGAGAAGTAGTAAAGGAAGAGTAAGAATTGTTCATTGTGACAATACATAACATGTCTGAACCAGCTCACTAAAATTATCTTATAAATCCAAGAAAAAATGTATTCATTCTCACAATATAAAAATTAGGTCTTATTCAAACTACATATAGTATACAGCAGTGGGTTTTGGCAATCAATCACTAGATTTTGCAAGATGAATATATTTATTTCATTCTTTGCAATTCACGAGGTTGATCACATATATCTCACAGTCGACAAATGCTGAAAACTAAACTTAAAATTATTTTATTTATGTTATTAATATTACAAGAGAAACAAGCATTTGATAGTTCAATGGAGATGATATTTATAAGCATTAGTATAGTGAGTATAATATTTGTACAGAGAGATAATATGTACATTTATACATTAATCTTCCCTTTTTACTCATTTTCAGTGTTTTGTTCACAACTTGTTTTCATTAAAAATAGCTATGGGGCTTATTCATATGAGAGAATGATCATATATGAAGAATTTTGTACACATAATTTAGTAAATTTATATAAAATATGTGTCTGAATTTGAAAAGAAAAACGTGAATGCCACTGTGTTTCTTGTCATTTATGACCAAATCAATTTCAATCATTTTCAAAATCATAGAGAGCAATTCAAGGTACTTTATTATGCTTTATTCATATTTAAATTATTTCTTTTACTTTAAAAGAGGCCAAATGTAACAAGGAAGTTGTAATTTATTGAGACTACACAATATTTCTGACTAGTTTCTGAATTTTGGTTACTCCTCTTCCACCATCTTCTGGTTGCTTTTGAGAATGCAATTCAGGTCCCCAAAATGTTTTCTTCCAAAGTATGTTAACAATCTTATTGACAAAAGTATATATTTTTTGTTTTATATCTACTCAGTTATTATTTCTGCCATATATTCACATACATATGTACACTTACTATAGAGAGTGTAAATATATTTTAAAGATGGACTATACTAATAGAATATATATATATATATATCATAGTAAAGTACATTGCATTGTTCTATATGGTATTTAAAAATGATGGCAATTGATTTGGTTATAAGTGACAAGAAACAGCCATATTCATATTTTTCTTTTTAAATAAAGTTTAGACACATATTTTATATAATTTTGCAAACTTACATCTAATATATATATATATATATATACACACAGACATATATACATAGAGAGACAGAGAGAGAATATCTGTCCATTAGTTAATATTTGTTTTGAAAATTTCATATACACTACCCTGTGCATGTTTATATTTTGTGGCAAATGCATTAGTCTGGCATAAAAAGGTAGGGAAACTCAATAGCTTAACCTGTGGGAATCTAGTTTTTTTTTTTTTCCTCAGAGATCATGAGTCTGAAATTCCATTGTCAAAGTCCTTCTAGGACCATCTATGTGGAAGCCTGTTTCCTGGCCAGCAGTTGGCAGTACTCCAGGAATGAATGAGACAAGGATAAAAACAAAAAAACAAAAAACAATGGGTTCTTACTCTCTAATAATTTTCATTTGTATTAGGACCACATTGTAACAACATCATTGATCATTTATTGACTATAAAGTATCCATCTTGAAATAATCATATTAGGGGTTTAGGTATCTACAAATTTTAAAAGGACACAATTTAATTCAATATAGTAGGTGTGTGACCGAAACTTTAGTTAAAAAAAAAAAAAGCTTTACACTTCTCCTTAGAAACTTAAAAAGCCAGCAGGGCCTGGGCAGATGTCCTACAAGCCCTGAGAGAGCATAGGTGCCTGGCCAGACTACTATACCCAGCAAAACTCTCTATCAGCATAGATAGAGAAAACAAGATATTCCATGACAAAACCAAATTTATACAATGTCTACTCACAAATCCAGCCCTACAAAAGATTCTACAAGGAAAATTCCAATCCAGAGAAGATAACTACACCCAAGAAAACAGAGGAAGAAAAAACTTCACTGCAGGTAAACCAAAAGAAACACACAACCACCACCTACACCAAATTAATAGGAAATAACCTTTGGTCATTAATATCCATCAACATCAATGGACTCAATTACCCAATAAAAAGTCACAGGCTTACAGAATGGATCCATAAACAAGACCCATCATTTTTTTGCATACAAGAAAAGCATGTCACTAACAAAGATAGATGCTACATCAGAGTAAAGGGCTGGGAAAAGGTATTTAAACAAATGGACTCAGGAAGCAAGCTGGAGTAGCCATCTTAATATTAAATAAAATATACTTTCAAATGAAGTTAATTGAAAAAGATACAGAAGGGCACTACATACTAGTTAAAGTAATATTCATCAAGATGACATCTCAATATTGAATATCTATGCCCCAAGTACAAGGGCACCTACATTTTTAAAAGAATCTCTTCTAACACTCAAACCACACATCAATCCCCACACATTAATAGCGGAAGACTTCAACACCCCACTCACAACAATGGACAGGTAGGTCATCAAGACAGAAACCAAGCAGAGAAATAATGAGTCTAATAGAGGTCATGAACCAAATGGACCTAACAGATATCTACAGAACAATTCACCCAAAGACAAAATAATACACAATCTGCTCAGCACCTCATGGAACTTCTCCAAAATCGATCATATAGTCGGACACAAAGCATGCCTGAACAGATACCAGAAAATTGAAAGAACCCCTTGTATCTTATCACACCACCATGGAATAAACCTGGACTTTAACAACAGAAATAACAGAAAGCCTACACATTCATGGAAACTGAACAACTCTCTATTAGATGACTACTGGGACTGGGAAGAAATAAAGAAGGAAATCAAAGACTTCTTAAAATCCAATGAAGATGAAGGTACAACATACCCAAACCTATGGGACACAATGAAAGCAGTGCTACGAGGAAAATTCATAGCACTAAGTCCCTAAAAGGAAAATTGTGACAGCTCATATTAGTGAATTAACAGGAGAACTGGAATAACTGGGGGAAAAAAAGTGCAAAAAATCACAAGAGGAGCAGAAGGCAGGAAACCATCAAACTTAGGGCTGAAATCAACAACTTAGAAACAAAAAGAACAACACAAAGAATCAATGAAACCAAGAGTAGGTTTTTTGACAAAATCAATCAAATAGACAGACCCTTAGCCAAGTTAACTAAAAGGCAGAGGGGAAAAACCAAGTAAGCAAAATCAGAAATGAAAAGGGAGAAATAACAACAGACATTGAGGAAATCAAGAGAATCTTTAACTCTTACTTTAAAAATCTATACTTCACCAAATTTGAAAACCTAAGTGAAATGGACAATTTTCTTGATAGATTCCACCTACCAAAGTTACACTGATCAGTTTAACATATTGGACAGCACTATACAACTAAGGAAATAGAAACGGTCATTAAAAATATCCCAACCAA
This sequence comes from Lophiomys imhausi, assembly GCA_907164525.1. Classification (NCBI taxonomy): domain Eukaryota; kingdom Metazoa; phylum Chordata; class Mammalia; order Rodentia; family Muridae; genus Lophiomys; species Lophiomys imhausi. Next base: position 6,308,546 of record CAJQZJ010031536.1, read on the forward strand.
AAAAAGCCCAGGGCAAGATGGTTTCAGCACAGAATTCTACCAGACCTTCAAAGAAGAGCTAATACCAATACTCCTCAAACTCTTCCACAAGATAGAATCAGAAGGAACACTGTCATACTTATTCTATGAGACCACAGTCACCCTGATTCCTAAACCACACAAAGACCCAACAAAGAAAGAGAACCTCAGATCATTATCCCTCATGAGCATAGATGCAAAAACTTAATAAAATACTGGCAAACCCAATTCAAGAACACATCAAAAAGTATCATACACAATAATCAGGTAGGCTTCATCCCAGGAATGCAGGGATGGTTCAACATATTAAATCCATCAATGTAATTTACCATATAAACAAGCTGGAACAAAAAAAAAAATCACATGATCAATTCGCTAGATGCTGAAAAGGCATTTGACAAAATCCAACACCCCTTCATGCTAAAATTCCTGGAAAGAACAGGCATACAAGACTCTACCTAGAAATAATAAAGCATTATATGGCAAGCCAGTAGCCAACATCAAATTAAATGGAGAGAAACTTGGACCATTTCCTTTAAACTCCGAGCCAAGACAAGAATGTCTACTTTCGCCTTATCTTTTCAACATAGTACTTGAAGTTCTTGCTGGAGGAATAAGACAAGCTAAAGGAGATCAAGTGGATACAAATCGGAAATGAAGAAATCAAATTATCTCTATTTGTAGACAACATGATAATATACATGAGCAACTTCAAAACTTCCATGGGAGAACACTTACAGCTGATAAACATCTTCAGCAAGGTGGCTGGGTACAAAATTAATTCAAAACACTCAGAAGCCCTTCTTTATACAAAAATTAAATGGGTTGAGAAAGAAATTAGGGAAACAACACCCTTCACAATAGCCAAAAACAATATAAAATACCTGGGGGTAACTCTAACCAAGCAAGTGAAAGACCTGTATGACAAGAACTTCAAGTCCTTAAAAATAGAAATCGAAGAGGACATCAGAAGATGGAAAGATCTCCCTTGATCTTGGATAGGTAGGATCAACATAATAAAAATGGTCATTCTGCCAAAAGCAATATACAGATTCAATGCAATTCCTATCAAAATACCAGCACAATTCTTTATAGCCCTAGAAAGAGCAAATCTCAACTTCATATGGAATAATAAAAATACCATAATAGCTAAATCAATCCTGTACAATAAAAAAAAAAAAAACAACATCTAGATGCATTACCATCCCAGATTTCAAGCTGTACTACAGAGCAGTAGTAATAAAAACAGCATGGTACTGGTATAGAAACAAACCATTGAGGTTGTGGAGAAAGAGAACACTCCTCAATTGCTGGGGAGTGCAAGCTTGTACAACCACTATGGAAATCAGTCTGTGATATCTTAGTAAACTGTGAATAGCTCTACCTCCAGACCCAGCCATACCATTCTGGGTATACATCCAAATGATTCCTCACCAACCACAAGGACATTCCTCATTTATGTTCAGAGCAGCCTTATTTGTAATAGCTAGAAACTGCCAATAACCCAGATGTCCCTCAACCGAGGAATGGATATAAAAACTGTGGTACATCTGCACAATGGAATTCCTACCCAGCTATCAGAAACAACAAAATCATGCAATATGCATCAAAATGGATGGAACTAGAGAAGCTCATCCTGCATGAGCTAACCCAGACTCAGAAGGATGCACATGGCATCTATTCACTTATAATTGAATTTTAGCCATATAATATAGGATAACTATACTACAACCAATGTACCAAAGGGAACAGGAACATAGACTTTCTTACCTGCCAATGAGACACTTTGCTCTAGTGATGCTGCCTTGTAGGCCTCCAGGGTATAGGAGGCTCTTGGCCCTCATATGACTGTTGAACTTGGGTGGGGGACTGATATGTTGGGGCACTCCACTGAGGAGGATTGGGATGGAAGGGATAGGGGTAGAGGGTGGGAGGGTGAGACTGGGAGGGGTCACAAGAGGCCGCTGTGATGGAGATGCAACCTGAAGTAATAAATGAACATTTAAAAAAAAGAAAAGAAATCACACAGTTGTTAAAAAAACAAAACAAATAAACAAACAAACAGGCATTCTTTCTCTTTAATATGATAGCTTGTTAACTATATATATATAAGTTTTATCATGAAAAATAAAATAAATACATCAACCAAGAACTGAAAAATGGAAAAAGAAAAAAATTTACATAATTAGCGAATGACCAGTGATACTTACAGATACTTAATTAGACTATCATGTTAGCTTTCTTTGCTAAAGTCCTGACATTTCAGGTGACTGTATTTGATACTTTATTTGTTGCAATGAAAGCTAAAGTCCAAATAAACCATGTGACTCATTATTTTTCTCTACTTCTAAGACACAAAATATATCTGTACATTGGTATTAAAATCTTTTAACTATTAAAAAATATCCTTACAATATATATCATGTATTTTAAATTCTTTACTGATTTATATAGTCATTTGCTTCTCAATATTTGTCATTAGCTTGAAATGCAGTATATATTTTGATTACAAATATGTTTAGCATGTTATATTTCTAAAGAATCAAGTAATAAGTCTCAACCCTTTTCATGCTTAGAAATGGATAGAAAACTATAATTTGATATCCTGCTCTGTAATAAATTGGCAAGACTTTGCAATTAAGAGGCCACAAATTCACAAACCAATACCAATCAATACCAAACTTCTGCCTGAGAGGTACAGCAATGGTATTCATGAAGCTTGTTCAAGCTATCCTGGAACCTCAGGTGTACTGGAAACTCCTTGATTTAGACAATCAAAATCCTTAGTGAGGAGAACCTGTCTACTTATTTTAATGCATTTTCTCCTTACGTAGAGATACGATAAAGAGAATCAAGAAGTTATGTCATTATGGAACTTTCCTTCCTTGTAGTTCTTATTCATATTTTATTTTTAGAACCTTGATAATGATTTACATTAAATTTGTAACTATGAAAATTTATGGTTTAATATATTAAGTAATGTTTGGTAAAATCAACAACAAAGTATGACTTATAAAACATATGATTCCATTGATAACTGCAGAGTAACCCTGCAAATGATTTTGCTTTTTTTTGTTTTTGTCATTTCAAAATCAATTATTGACTTTACAAACTTTGTTCAAAATATATGACATGTTCATATTCTCTTTGATAAGGACTGTCACCTCCCTTCATATTCGTATGCTGATTCTGTACTTTTTGCCTAGTTATATTTAAGATATGGGTCATTAAGGGACTGGTTAATTTAAATTTGTCCTCTAATGTCAAGCTCTGTTTCAACAGTTAGTCCTCTTTTAAGAGAGTAATGGAAGCATAAGAAATGTCTCTCTCTGCCATGTGTGGAAGATGCAGGAATTTTTCTAAGTGAGAAAGAGTGATTATTCCACAACCTTATCATTTGCCCAGGATAATATTGGATTTATGGACTCAGAGTTGAGAAATAAGTGTACTTTTTTGTATAATGAAGCCAGTCTCTGGCATTTTGTTATGATAGTTTGTGCTAATTAATACAGACAGCCCTATAACTTTGAAAACATCACAGGGTTCTTTGTAACCTCCCCCAACATATCCACACAAACACACTAATAACATTATTAAACTATTAGTATTCCAGAAGAATTTTACATGCAGCAATGTATAATTTTCTAAGCTCTTTAGACTCAGGAAACCTAAAATTATCACTGAATGTCTTATGCTTTTCTGAAAATTTTCAAAGATAATTTATGGTAATTTTGCTACTTTATCAGAAGTTGACACAAAAGGTTAGACTTTGGAGACAGTGTCACATTGCATGATATACTTCTAGAATTACTTCATCCTGAGGCAGATACTTTTTGGATATGATATCAGATTAACCCAATTTTGTCCCTGAGAATAAGAGACAGCTTTATTACAAGTCACCATGGTTTTGTTCTGGTTTCTTCCCTTTGCCCACTCTCATAGATCTGAAATACCATTTGAAATGAACTGACAGAAATGTATTCATTTTCCAATAAGGGAATTAAAAAGCAATATAACAAAATTTACATGAGATTTCTTAGTGTCCCTTTGTATAAAAACATAGACTAGAAATTTAAACTATGTTTCACTAAATGAAATGAAAGTGGCAGCGGGTCTACCTCTTTCTGGAGGCTGTAGGGAAATGCAGTGCTCTAGGTTTTACAGATTCTAGTGGATATCACATTTCATGATAATGACCCCAAGCTCTGGGACACTCTTTGCAGCAAGATAATTTGCAAATTCACACACAGAAAAGAGATTTCTTTATCTATCACTGCTTTCATAGAAGACACCTGAAGTTAATTTGGGTGTTGTTAGGACTCATCTGAATAACAAGTAGCCACTTCAACTCAATTCACCTGGCTTAGTCAAACTTGTAAATACATTTCTTTTCATATAACATTTTAAAAAGTTCTTTTAATTTTTTTAATTTCTTCAAGTTATATCTCAATCACAATCCCCTCCCTACTCCCCCCTCCAGTCCTACCCTCCCACCCTCTTCCCCCCTCATAACCCCCATTTGCTTCTTTTATTTTTTAAGTTTAAGATATATATATATATATATATATATATACATATATATATATATATTTCCCCACAACAACTCCCCTTTCAGTCCAACAAATGGTTTTCTCTTTTACCAAGTTGGTACAGCCTGCAAGAGAGACACAAGTTTTTCTTAGGAATCAGCCACATTCTGATTATATTTAAAGCTGTTTCCATAAGACAAATTCAAGCTTTATACTTTTAACCAGAGCAAGAATGTATAGTTGGTTAGGTTAAGGGTCCTATGGTAGAACTTAATGTTATTCTTCAACTAAATGGAAACAGCAAAAAAACTTCCTTCTAAATTCACATCTTTCCATTCATAGATTATGATGTCCCTCAAGTCTCATCAAAGAAACTACTTTTGGCAGCAGATTGTGATTAATACAGAATTGCACAGCTAGATCCCAGGAAGAGAATAAGGTTCTATGGAGGGCTCAACTTTACATGGGATATCTATATCACATTCTGTAGTCCAAAGGCTTGGGATTCATCAGATAGAGGGGAAAATAAACATAGTACAAGCCAGAAGCTGTGGTTATCTGAAGCAAAATAATATTTGCTTGACATGACAAGATAATTTACATATTCTATGACTACATGCTCAGTTTTTCCCCCACAAGATTTAGACCTCTATATGATACCAGCATGAATGAAAGTAGTGAAATTCTGAAGTCCCTTCTTTCGCTGGTAAATAATTGGCAATTGATGGCACCTGACAGGAGAGGAGAGTCAACATTTGTCGATGTGATACACAAGCCTCAGTGGATCATCCTGTGAGCACAAAAGCAGCATCATGTGGGTTCAGTGCGTTGTTGTTTTTAATATTTATTATTTACTTCAGGTTACATCTCTATCATAGTGTCCTCTTTCCACCCTTCCCAGTCCCGCCTTCCCACCCTCTACCTCCCCCATCCCTTCCATCCCACTTCTGTGGAGTGGAGTGTCCCTACATAACAGTCCCCTGCTCCATTTCAGCAGTCATATGAGGGCCAAGAGCCTCCTCATACACTGGTGGCCTACAAGGCAGCACCACTAGGGCAAAGTGTCTTATTGACAGGTAACAAAGTCTATGTTCCTGTTCCCTTTGGTGCATTGGTTGTAGTATAGTTATCCTGTACTATGTGGCTAAAATCTGACTACAAGTGAATAGATGCCATATGCATTCTTCTGAGTAAAGAACACGTAAGTATTGGAGAAGAAAGTGCTGAAAGATTTAGGAAAAGAACTGGAAAGGAGGGAATGAGGGTGTAAAGTTAATTAAAGCACATTTTATGCATGCATGAAATTTTCCAAAAAGAAAAATTATTTAAAAAAAAGTTGTTGAATGAATATAAGCCAAAGTGGATGGAGCCAGTATGTTCTAGTGTAGTTCTTTTAGAAGTTCCAAGAACCAGATGGAAACACTTGTAGGCTTCCTGATTTTTAAGCAACCTAAATTAATCTGCATAATTGTCATATGTGACAAATTTAGAGAGCCCAAAGCAAAAATGGGGGTGAGAAATATTTCTGAAAATTATGTGGGAAAATAGTCCTGCAAGCTAATCAAGACAAGAACTGACAAGGGGACAACATTCATTTGGATACAGCATTAGTTTGTCACCCAAGACTACATGCAGAGATGAAGAGTAAACTAAATTTCCCAATGTTTTTACTTTAAAAAATTAAAATAGCATTCCATCACTTCCTCCTCCCCCCCCGCCAACTGTCCCCATAACCCCTACTTGCAAATTCCTGGCCTTTTTTCTTGTCGGAAGCTTAACCTATGGCAATTTCTAAAGTTCCAATGAAGTGATGAAATTCTATTGGTAATTAGTTAGATTAATATTATTTAGATATGTCATTGGAAGTTTCCATGAGTACAAGTATGTCTAAATATCTTAATGCAAATGTATGCTGTTTTATTTATCTAAACACATCAGAATTGTATCTCATTTCAGAATGAACAGTGTAGCACAGTTGACAAATAAGATTGGTCATGCTGGTTAGAAATCTTAAAGACTGCCTGCACACATATGGATTACTAATTTCTTGCATAGTAACACTTTGTCGAGGTTGGAATGTGCAATTACATTTCTGACCAAAGCCTATGAATGCCAATAGGAAACAACAATGGGATCCTCAGTTTCCTATATCATGGTATTACATCATGAACAGATCTCTATAAGAATATTAGAACTTACAAACATAAATGTGATGAACTTAAGCAATTGTGATAACAATCTATTAACATTTTAATTTTTATGTTTGTGTGTGTGTGTGTTCATGTGTGATGTATGGTACTGAGTGCAGGTATATAAAGGGGTAGAAGAAGAAATCCCATACTCTGGAACTGGAATAACAGGCAGTGTGGGCTGACGTTGGTTCTATGAATTGAATCCATGTTCTCTGGAAGAGCAGGAAACACTCTAAACACTGGGTCCCTCGTGTCAACCATAGTTCATATCTGTGTAGCTATCTTTTCACAATCTCTAGTTCTGAACAACCTAAAATGAACACCTGTCCTTCTCTTTTGATTATTTATGTATTATTTCTGTTTACTTATGATAGCTAAGTAGAACTCCTTGTGTTTAGGTCTTACTCATATGCACTCTTTTAAACATACTTTTGCATTTTATAAACTACATTAATTATTAATTTTTGTTATTTTATTAGGAGTACAACATTCAAACAATGTAATCCTCAATATATGTTTTGGGAAATCACGTCGTCTTATATGCTGAACTTGAATTCTGTAATTAAACAATTTTTGGTTTGAATTATTGCTTTTATTTTTTCTCACTGAGCAAAGAATCTTGGTCAGGCATTAGTTCTCACATGAACTTTTAGGATAACTGACACAATATCTTCCAAAACAATTTTATATCTATAAAAATTCCTTAAGTGTTTTCTGAAAAGTCTGTTAAAATGATACCTGTAAAATATGTTGGTGTATTTTACAGCTCTTCTACTCCACTCTCTGCCACGATTGTCCAGATTTCTAATTTTACTGTATCAATATGAAGTGTTAAATTCTAAAATGCTTAACCATTGAAGTTCTAGAATTCATTTATGTCTTTATTATTATGTGCTCATGACACAGGAATACATCCAAGGCAGAGTTGTGTTTGAAGTACAGTGTCTCTCTGTTACAGCTCAGAGATTAATTACCAATACTCACTGTAATACACACATGAGCTCCTTTCTGATATTTAGTAATTCTAACTGTAGACTTATTCTATGTTATGATCTTAGTTGGGCTGCCTGTTTCCCTGACCCGCTTCAACCTGCTTTATACTGAGCCTTGCTGCTTGCCCTCTGTTTTACCACTAGATGGTACTCATATATTTTTTTGTGTATTTCAAGTATACAATTTTGTTGCTTTCATAAACAATTGAAATGTTTTATAAATAAAAATGTTTCAAAATACCTACTCTAGTTATTTTAAATGGTTTCTATCAAATTTAATTACACCTGTTTCTGTGCAGTGTAAAAATCAAAATTTTAAATACTGCTTAGTTTTATTTTTGTTTCCTTGAAATTGATTTGCAACTGAAATCCTAGAAGATCAGGTCTTAGAAAAAGAACTACACTTAATACACATAAATGCATATTTAATAATTATTCAAATTGAAATATCTTGTTTTGATGTAGCTCATATTCCTTTTGTATTTTTCCTCAGTTAGTTGTAGTCAGGTGACTTTTCTGTATATATATATATATACTTCATATTCTTCCTGAATATTGTATTTTATATATGATAAAACTATTGTGTATTATTCTATTTTATATACTATTCTTAATGTATGCTTACTAAATAAATGGTATACTTACTACCTTAAATTTTGCTTTATATAAGAAGAGAATAAAAACAATAAAAGTCCTCTTAAAATGACTTCCTGCTGATTTGGGACGTAGTAAACCTGTTTGGGGCCCAAATAAGAATGGAAAAATGGTTAAAAATGTTAAGAATCATTTGATGTTCAGTCCCTTTGTGCTCAACTATTTAGATGTCCTACGAAGTTCATAGACAGAAGCTGATCTTCAGA
>CAJQZJ010031536.1:6331716-6351091 GCA_907164525.1 Lophiomys imhausi
ATAGATAGATAGATAGATAGATAGATAGATAGATAGATAGATAGATAGATAGATAAATACTGATTCGGTATCTGGTAAGATAACACCCCAGGACAAACCAGAGAGTTTACACAGGGAGTACATGGTTGCTCTCGCAGAGGGATGGAGAGGATGCTTCCACTTCAAGAGAAGTCAAATCAATGTATATAAGGTCCCCAGCTTCAGCACAGTTTCTCCATATCAGTAGATCAACTTTCACTATTCCAGCTTTTTTTTTCAATCAAGGATGCAATCACATCATAGATATCTGTGATTCTGATTTTTGTATTTAGTCAATTTGCCTTGTAATATAGACACTGGTTAAGTGAGGTGATAGGTTTGGTAGTTTAGAAACTGGTCCATTAGTTTCCCTTCAAGGTGAAAATAATTGTGTTTCAGTCTTTTACAGTTGCTTTGAAAATTTGAATCCTTGGACTTATTCTCGTTCTTTTCTTTTTCTTTTTTCTTTTTTTCCTTTCCCTGTCAGTAATGTTAGGGACAAAAAGAAATGCCTACTAAGTTTGTTGATTTGATAAAAACATCTAGTTATCACAAACACTTGTTACTCAGATTCATGTCTCTTAAAACTTAGTTATTTAATTATTCCTATGATATAATGATATATTATGTATCTCTATCACTTCATTAAAACAAGTATGGACTATCAATAAAGTTCTTATGTTATGATAAACTTGTTAGCATCTGTAAATCTATCTAATCATATCATAAACCTATTTCTAGAAACTGGAAGAAATCTCAACTATGAGTCAAGTCTACAATCACATTGTCAGTCAGAGTTCTCTATGGAAATGCATTCCTATCACTGAAAGTTTATTTTAAGGATAAATAAATTAAGTGATTGTGGAGGGTGGCAAGTCCTGAATCTGCAATGTGTATTGCTAGAACAGACATCTAGGGAAGAAACATAAAATGCCAGGGTAAGGTCACTAACTGTTAGAATTTCTTTACATCAAGTGGTAGACAGGGGTTTGCTATAATCAGGCACTCAGCTGATGGGATGGAACCCTGGCACACATAGCTGAACAATCAGCTGTGCACAAATGCCACAGACTTAAATTTTAAGCTTGTCCAAAAAAACCTCTTCCAGAAATTTGTTGAAAAACATCTTGACAAGTAACTGAAGACTATGAACCTGATAAGTTGACAGATAAAAGTAATCTTCATTTCTTGCCTTGGCAGGCTGCATAAAATATTACACTTCTCCTGTATGGCAAATACATTTTTACTTCAAGAAAAGTTACTGTGTCTATGATATTTTCACAGGGTGTTAATTTAATTGTTATCAAATTATTATTCCCATTTTTCATTTCACCAAAAATAGTGGAACAAAACATTTTTATATAAATGTTATTATCATATGGATTATTCAGATTTCACTGTAGTAACACACAATTCTTAATCTCAATAGTTAGAAAAATGACATTCTTTCCCTGTGAAGACTATGGTGTAGCTCAGGATTGCAGTTTTGTTATTTGTTTTTACTCATTCTAGGACTCTTGCTTGAAGTAGCCCCTCCTCTGTGGGAAGTCATACCATTATTGGATGGACCGCAAGAAAAATAAACATATTATGGCTCTGTCTGAAAAAAAAAATTATTGAGTTTGAGTATGCTCCTGCTCTTCCCAGATTCCATTGCAAGATAAACTCAGATTGACAGGGTTGGTTGTCTGCAGAGATGTGGACACTTTCTATTCTGTGGGAAACTACTGGAATCATATAGCAAAGGGCAAGAAAGAACAATAAACTGTCCAGTGGGAAGGTTAATCCAACGAATGACTGAATCACTATGGAAAGTATTTAATTCACAAAACAGCATCACAGTAGACTGGAGGCTTATTTGTTCTTGAAACTTCACCTTCAGAGCCTGGAGAAATGGTTAAGAGCATGTACTGCTCTTTCATTGACCCAAATTCAGTTCATAGCACCCTTACTGAGTGGCTCACATGGCTCAGAACAACTCCAGGGGACCAGGAGCTCTAATTATGACTATGTAGGTACCTGCACTAACATACACACACCCATAATACACAAATGAAACTTAAAAACAAAGTAAGTCTCGAGAAGCTCACTCGGGTTTCTATGATGCAATGAATATTATTCCACACTAATTAATGATGTAAGCACAGCATCATGGCTAATGAGAATCAGTTTATATAAAACAGAACATACCTGAAAGGGATTGTAGGATTGAATGGTAAAATCATGGAATTATATAGGATGTTTCACCAATTTTTTTAAAGATTTATTATGTAGTTCCATCCATTTGGCTGCAAATTGCATAATTTCATTGTTTCCAGTGGCTGAGTAGTATTCCATTGTGTAAATGTACCACAGTTTTTTATCCATTCCTCAGTTGAGGGACATCTGGGTTGTTTGCAGTTTCTAGCTATTACAAATAAGGTTGCTATGAACATAGATGAGGAAACATCCTTGTGGTTTGATTAGGAATCACTTTGATGTATACCCAGAAGTGGTATGGGTGGGTTTGGGGTGGAGCTATTCCAAGTTTTCTAAGATATCGTCAGACTGATTTCCATAGTGGTTGTACAAGCTTGCACTCTCACTAGCAAAGGAGGAGGGCTCTTCTTTCTACACAGCCTCGCCAGCATATGCTGTCACTTGAGATTTTGATCTTAGCCATTCTGACAGTGAGTCTGTGAGAAGGACTCAGACTCATCTTGAGTTGCATTTCCCTGATGATTAAGGATGGAACTAATGGAGCTCATTCTAAGTGAGCTAACCCAGACTCAGAAGGGTGCACATGGCATCTAGTCACTTATAATCAGATTTCAGCCATTTAGTACAAGCTAACTATACTATAGCCAATGCACCAAAGAGAACAGGAACATAGACCTTGTTTCCTGTCAATGAAACACTTTGTCCTACTGTTGCTGCCTTGTAGGCCCCCAGTGTATGAGTAGGATCTTGGCCCTCATATGACTGCTGAGCTGAACTGGGGTGGGAGACTGATACCTAGGGACATTCCACTCCGGAGGAGTAGGACAGAGGGGAGAGGGGGTAACGGGTGGGAAGGTGGAAATGGGAGGGTTGTAAAGAGAGCACTGTGATGGAGATGTACCTGAAGTAATAGATAAACATAAAAAAAGAAAAAAATTATTATGTATATAAAGTTCTTTCTGAATGTATGCCTGCCCGCCAGAAGATGGCACCAAGTCTCATCACAGATGGTTATGAGCCACCATGTGGTTGCTGGGAATTGAACTCAGTACCTCTGGAAGAGCAGCCAGCAGGAGTGCTCTTAACCTCTGAGACACCTCTCCAACCCTGTTTCACCATTTTTATTAATTAGTCTCTTTAATATATCTAGATTTTCAGTATTATATTTCTCGTAAAATATTTACAAAAATTATTTCATTGTCTATATATAAATATTGGAAAATTAATGTATAAAAAAGTTACCTAAGCATTATTGATTAATTAGAAATTAGAAAAATGAGAATTCCATTTCAAACATATAAGAGGCATGTCATAATGTTGAAATACAGCATAATGAATTAAAACATTCTATCTTGCTTTAAATATGCTTATATTACTATTTGGATATATAAATATCTACCAAAAATTAATATTATATTTGAATTATTATGGGATTAAAATATGCATAAGTCTCTGATAACATTATCTAAAGAATTTTAAAGGCATTTATTCACTTAGTTTATAAGATGTGATGTTCATAAGGGTAAGATGTTGTACTGATGGGTTCACAAGTTTAAATTTAGGTAATAGATAATTTATCCTAATCAAAATCCACAAGAGTTATTTTTAAAGACATTGCTATCATTCATCTCATCAGATTCTCTCAGGTATTCATGTTGTGAATTCCTTTCTGCCATGTAAATTGATTAACAGACAGAAACATCAGTCTTAAATGTGTTTTCAAGATTATCTTTAGAAAGAAATTTTCACACGTGTGCTGAGGAGACTGTACTCTTAAAGCAACAGTTTTTCTTAAGAAGCTAAGAGAAGGATATTTTAAAACAAGATTGAAATATAGATTCCTTGTGATAGCATATGCCATGTGTAGTTAAATTTGTTAAATTGCATAGAAGATGCAACTTGAATTATGGTTTTTTTTCTGGAAAATGGAACATAATGACCTAAAATATTTGAAACTGCAATAAGAAAATGCTGGGAGCTTGAGATAGCTTTAGAAAAAAATACACCTTCAAATACATAAATATTTTAGAATATTATGTTGTAAAGCTTCAAGAAACTTGTCTGTCTTTCCCAACATAATGTTTCTTGTCATTACTTAGGATCACGTGAAGTAAATAGCTCTAACTATAGCAGTTTCAATTGCAGGTACCTAGAAAATTACTCATAGCACACAGAAGTTTGGATTTCACAAAGCCTAAAACAGTGTAATATCCCCAAGCTGGTTGTTAAGAATTGGTTCCAAAAACAAGCTTTGTACAAGCAGATTATGTGCAGTGGTGACCTGTCTATAATACAAAGGAGAATTTTCTCCTAAACTTTTTAAGACTGCTTAAATATTCTTGCTGATGAATCAAATTGTTTCGAGTTCTTACACATCCTATAGTTACTATCATACACGCTAAATTGATTTAGGAAACTCTGCAAAGCTTCATCATATTGTATCTATTCAAAATGATGAAGCATTACAGCATTCTCTTAAAGAAATAAAAGTGAGTTATTTTGATTGCAAATCATTAGGCAAAGTTAACATGTGGAGAGAGCTTGCATTAACTTTTATTATAATGGCAAGTGAAATATCTGTAGAAGGAATTCAATTGAGACTTGCTAAGTATGCAAGCAGTGATTATACAGTATAGAACCCAATTTTCTGTCCAGTTACGTTCCAGAAACCAGCTTTATTTGTTTAAATTCAGCAATGACATTTTCAGGTTAAATTATGACTGTCCTTGCTGCTGCTGAAGCAAGGAAAAGAAAAGCCAGACAGAAAGAACATTGAAAAACTAAAACAAATAAAATATACATATCTGAAGATTCAAAAAAAAACCACCCACTAATGAAAGAAAACATCAATTTTATCTTTTAGCATGTGGAGGAGCTCACTCAGAGTGATTGTTTCCAGTTTCACATATTTTTTCTACGTTTATTTATTACTTCAGGTTACATCTCCATCACAGTGCCCTCTTTCCACCCCTCCTAGTCCCATCCCCCCACCCTCTGCCCCCCTCTCCCTTCCATCCCACTTCTCTGGAGTGTAATGTCCCTACATATCAGTCCCCCACTCCGGTTCAGCAGTCATATGAGGGCCAAGAGCCTCCTCATACACTAGGGGCCTGCAAGACAGCACCACTAGGGCAAAGTGTCTCATGGACAGGTAAAAGAGTCTATGTTCCTGTTGTCATTGGTGCATTGGCTTTAGTAGAGTTATCCTGTACTATATGGCTAAAAACTGATTATAAGTGAATAGATGTCATGTGCATCCTTCTGAGTCTGGGTTAGCTCACTCAGGATGATGTGAATTTCAAAGGTTCATTTTTGATAACAGCTAAATAAAATTCAATTGTACAAATAAACCATGTCTTTCAATATCCATTCTTCAATTTGTTTACATGAAGGCCATTTAATTTCCTGGATATTGTAAATAGAGCTACAGTGAATATGGATAAGCAGGTATCTCTATGTTAAGATATAGAGACTTCTGAGTTATAAGAGTCGTATGGGTGCATCTTTTTTTTATACTTTATTTTTTTATTTCTTCAAGTTACATCTCAGTCACAATCCCTTCCATACTCCCCCCTCCTGTCCCACCCTTCCACCCTCTTCCCCCCAACAACACCCCCTTTCAGTCCAACAAATGGTTCCTTCTCTTATAACAGTAAATACTATACAAAACAACAGAAATAAATATGCCACAATTATGAGAGTTAAATGGATTAGCATACATTACCAATGTCCTGTCCATATGTATTTGGCCCTTGACTTTAACATTCTACTATCTAACCATCTCCATGAGTTTAAAGTTCTATATCTGACTCAGCTTTCATACTAACTTGCATCACAATTTAAAAAAAAAACATCTTCTTAGATCTATAACACTCTTTTGACTCCTAAACAACTCAAAATTTAATTATGATACTCTAGCTATCTATTCTTCAACCACCTCAGAGACCTGAGAGGGATAAATATATCTGATTATGTAGGAAGTGAAGGGCCTGCATCTTCCAAAATTAAGAAATGACATATCAGTGGCTGCCTGGACAGTTCCTGTTTTCTCTCCATACATTACAGAATCAATCTTCTGCCTTTTGATCCCGTTTCTCTGACAGTCATTGATTGTAGAGCAGGAATTATGAAGGACTTACCTACCCTGTCTTGGCAGAACTAAGCTGTCGAATTACCTGCTACCAAATTTGTCCTTTCTGTACAGCAGTCTGTCTACAGTTGAAGCAAGGGGTTTTTCATGCCAAGAGATAGGCTTGCCACTAATTCAACCATCTCACACTGGAGATTCTTCGATGCTCATCTTCTACTTGGAGTACAACAGGGGGTGCTGTCAGGAGCTGGCATGTCTCGATATCAAAAAAAATCTTAATTTAAGAAAGCATCTTTGAATGCCATATTCTGCAGATCTCTTGGGGTTTCTGAAGATGCCTTATCTATCTCTTGTATTTAGATAAGCAAATGTTGCTTGTCTCTTAACAACTTGATTTCTGAGTAGCTTAGAGAATATCTGTGATAGACTGTCATAGTAGCTTACAAAATGACACGCTTGCATGACTAGGAGTTTGTATTTCTTCACTATCCTAAACGGTTTAAGACGGTTGGTATCAAGAACCCAGAGCTTCACATTTCATTTTTAAGCATTACTAGGTACAATACTTTTAGGAAGCGTTACCTTTAATTTTGTATCAATATACAAAGATCAGTGCCTATGTAGCCCAATACAATCTTAATATTGCATCAGTATACAAGGGTCAGTACCATTGTGGCCAAATATAATCTTAATTTTGTATCAATATTCAAAGATCAATACTGATGTAGTCCAATACAATCTTACTTGTATGGGTGGATCTTATGGCAGATCTCTTTCTAGCTATCTGAGGAAACTTCACACTGATTTCCACAATGGTTTTATGAGGTTTTGTGCCTACAAGTAGTGACTAAGTAGCCCCTCCCTCCCATTTTCATATCCATGCTAACATTTGTTTGTTTGTTTGTCTGGAATTATCTACTCTGACTGGGATGAAATGAATTTTCAAAGTAATTTCAATATATTTAGTTTAGTTTATGGTTCCCAAAGGTCTAAGGATGTTGAATATTTTAAAAATAATTCTCAGTCTTTTGTAATATACCTTTTAGAATTATTTATTTGTTTGGTTCATGTCTCATTTCTAAAATTATTATATTTTATTTAGGTGTAATTATATCAGTTTCACCTTCCTTTCCCTTCCCACAAATTTGGCATATACCTCTCCTTATTCTCTTTCAAATTCATAGTCTCTTTTATCATTAATTATTGTTGCATATATATATATGTGTGCATATATATATTCCTAAACACATAAAAATAAACTATTCACATTATATAATATTACTTTTATTCATGTTTTGGGGCTAGCCATTTCATTTTGGAGAACCAATTGGCATTTTTTCCCTGAGAAAGAGTATTTTACCCTTTCTCAACATTTCTTGGTTGTCTGTAGTTATACCAGCATTATGTCTAACTGTGCTCTAAATATTTGTCCTTATATGCACAGATAGTA
This sequence comes from Lophiomys imhausi, assembly GCA_907164525.1. Taxonomy (NCBI): domain Eukaryota; kingdom Metazoa; phylum Chordata; class Mammalia; order Rodentia; family Muridae; genus Lophiomys; species Lophiomys imhausi. Next base: position 6,339,474 of record CAJQZJ010031536.1, read on the forward strand.
GGTTCCACCCCTCATCAATGGAGCTAATGTTTACAACAGATGAAGACCATTGTAGAATACTGCAAAAGTAAAAATTCAAAGTTTTGGAATGATTTTCAAAATAATTCCAGAGCTTAAGGCTGAGGAATTATTGGGGGGAAAGCATGTAAAGAGAGTGGCAAGAACCAGAGGATCAAGCAACTTGCTATGAAATTAGTTTCCCAGAAATGTCAAAAACTGCATCCTTAAATATTCACTAGCATGACTACTGTCTAATCATAGGCTAAAAAAGGTCTACAATAATAGACATGCTAAATTAAATGTGGAAAGCCCACAAGGCCTCAGCCATGTCCCGTGTTTTAATTGAATTGCTAATTTTCTTAAGGTTTAGTCTTTAGTTCTTTGCAAGTTTTTAATATTAACTGTCTGTTAAAAGTGTGAGTGGTTTATAGTGTTACCGTTTAGTTAGGAATGTGGATGTCAGACATGGATATGGTGATGTGGGAAGGGGACTGTCCAGGGAAATAAAATAGAACTCAGTGCTGCAAGGAAAGAATGGAAATGGTGAAAGAATAGAAATAAACTGCTAAAGAGAAATGATAGAACGGGAACAGTTAGATTAGAGTTGAGTGAGTATGGGCAAGTAGGGTGGAGGAAGGAATATGATGTGGGACAAATAGCAATAAAGGAAGTTTAAATGTCATAAAGAAATTTAGGACTGTAGAAGCTTCTTAAAATATTTACATGCTGTACTGGCTGGTTTTATTCCACTTGACACAAGCTAGAATCAGTAGAGAGAAAGGAGCTTCAATTGAGAAAATACCTCCATAATATCTAGCTGTAAGACATTTAAAAAAATGTGATCAATGGGTGAGGGAATAGCCCAATATGGGTGTTGTTATCCCTGGGCTGGTGGGCCTGTATTCTATGGAAAATCAAATTGACCAAGCCATGTGCAAGTCAATAAGTAACAGTCCCCCATAGTCTTTGCATCAACTCCTGCTTCCAGGTTCCTCCTTTCCTTGAGTTCTTGTCCTGACTTGCTTTGGTGATGAATAGCAATGTGGAAGTACAAGCTGACTAAACCCTTTTTTCCTCAACTTGCTTTTTGGTCATAGTCTTTCATTGCAACAATGGAAATCCTAAGGCAGATGCACTTATATAAAAAGAGTTAAAATTAAGGTACTCTCCAGCAGGGTAACAATGCTCTTACTAGACACCATAAACTAATAGTTTTAAAACTCCAGTGTCAGGAATGAGTTACCTCTTTTGGAATCATTGGCCAGTGATGTCTCATAGGCTCATAAATGTTATAAGAAATTGTCAATACTATTAGTGACCCTCTAGTATGTTAGAGAAAGAAAGACCCTATCACTAAAGAGACCACAAATGTAAGCCATAAAATATGAAGAAATATGATTAACTTAGAAATCCTCTCTGATAAACTATGCTAGTACCTAAAAAATGACAGGTTTAAATGACTATTAGTTTGCATCCCTTAATTATCTTAAGCAGTTTGTGACAGTTGCTCTCAAAAGGTCAAAACTTCACATTGCATTTTTAAGCATTATCTAGGTAAAGTACTTTAAAAAGGTTAACCTTAATTTTGTATCAATGTAAAGTGATCAATACTAATCTAGCCAAACATTATCTTAATTTTGTATCAATATACAAAGATATAAGAATATATTCAATAATCTGTCCCTTTTACTTTATAATTCTTATATTATGTCTATATCCCATTTTTTAAAGTCTTTTTCCTCTTATATTGGAGAAAAGGAAGGATAGAGGAAACACCCAGGGAGAAGTCCCTGGGTCTAACCTCCAAAACCTATTCAACAAGACCATTTAACAACTTGTAACCAACCCCCCTAAGTAACAACAGACATTGATAACCCATCAAATGATGAAAGCAAGGGACAATCACCCACCTCACCTTCTGGGAATGGAACATTGATCTCTTAAACTTACTTCCTGCTGATTTGCAACATAGGAAAACAGTTTGGGGCCCAAATAAGAATGGAAAAATGGTTAAACAAGTTGATAGTAACATTTTGATGTTCAGTTATTTTGTCCTTAGCTATTTAAATATCCTAAAAAGTTTGTAGTTAGAGGCTGAACTTCAGGGTTTTACTGATGTCCTAGCTGGAACAGACTATGGGGATGAACTGTCTTAGTCACATATTTTGAATTATTCTGTCTGGTTGTAGATTTTTGAGGAAACATCTATTGAGGAAGACTGCTAGGCTGAAAATCAAGTTGCTAACAGACAAGCAACATTTGCTTATCCAAATATATGGAGATAGATAAGTGTTTTCAAAAACCCCGAGAGCTGTAGAATTTGGCATTCAAAGAATTTTTTAACAAGATTTTGATATTGAAACATGTCAGCTCCTGACAGCACCCCCTATTCTTCTCCAAGTAGAGGATGAACATCGAAGAATGTCTCTTTGGAGATGGGTGCATTAGTGGCAAGCTTGTTACTGGGCAAAAACAAACAAACAAACAAATCCCTTGCTTCAACTGTAGACAGAATGCTGGCCAAAAAGGACAAAACTTGGAAGCAAGTACGTCAACAGTCTAGCTCTGACAGACAGTGTAGGCAAGTCCTTCATACTTGCTGCTTTATAATTAATGTCTGTCAGAGATACTGGGCCAAGAAGCTGAAGATAGATGCTTTCATGTATGGAGAGGAATTGAGCATTGTTCAAACAGCCAGTTGTCTGTCATTTCTTAGTTTTGGAAGATGCTGACTCTTCACTTCCTGCATAATCAGATATATTTATCCTTTTCAGGTCTCTGATGTGGTTGAAGACTAGATACTTACAGTCTCCCAGTTAAATTTTAAGTAGTTAGGTATTAAAAAGATATCCTAGGTCTAAGAAGATATTTTTAAGTTGGTAATGCAAATTAGAATAGAAATTGAGTTATAGAACTTTAAAGTCATGGAGATAGATAGATAATAGAATATTAATATCAGTTGCCAAATATGTATGGGCTGGACATTAGGAATGTATGTTTTACCTTATAATTTCCATAATTGTGGTCTAATTATAGAAAAATAATTATGAGTTCTGGGAGAAAGGGGAGAGAGTGGGAGGGTGGGTCAGGGAAGGGTGGAGTGAGGGGACTCTGATGGAGATGAAACTTAAAGTAATAAATAAACATTTAAAAATATGGAGAAATCATACCGGTACTCACTTGCAAGCTTTATTAGCTAGCTTTTATAGTAATAGAAGATGTTATCCTTGCTACTGGAAGGGAAAAAGCAATCATCGGTCTTTCCCAACTATGAACTCTGAGAGGTACAATAATGACCTGCTTCGAAAGAAATGTTCACTGGTATAATAGTGACATGTACATGGTGGGAATAACCATTTTCTGAATGTATTTAAAGTTTGTCCCACAAGATTAAAGTCATACCTGGCATTGTTATTAACATCAAGATCCTGGTGTTAAAGAAATCTTAGAACCTAGAAAACCTACCACTGTTATTTGTCTAAACTGACACAGTATTAAACAGACTTATAACGATTTATCAGATATCCATAGATTAATGCATTTCAATCCTCACCAGAAAAGTTTGTATTTGAAGGAGATGTAGATTAATTAACAACTGCAAAGGACTAAGGTACACAGAATAAAAGACAGGTATACCTAGACCTAAATGCAATGTGTATATTTACAGTCCTTCCTCTAAAGGCTTAGGGATTATTGTGGAAGAGGAAGCAGAAAAGTGTAAGAGCCATAGGTTGTGGATGACTACAAGGAAACAGTGTTTTCCTAATCTAACAAGACAGATGAACTGCCATCTTTTGTTTTTTTTTTTTTAAATACTTATTTATTACTTCAGGTTACATCTCCATCAGTGTCCTCTTTCCACCACTCCCAGTCCTGCTCTCTCACCCTCTACCCCCTATCCTTTCCATCCCACTCCTCTGGGGTGGAGTGTCCCTACATAAAAGTCCCTCACCCAAGTTCAACAGTCATAAGAGGCCCAAAAGCCTCCTCATACACTGGGGCCCTACAAGGCAGCACCACTAGGGCAAAGTATCTCACTGACAGGAAACAATGTCTATGTTCCTGTTCCCTTTGGTCCATTCGTTGTAGTATATTTATCCTGTACTATATGGCTAAAATCCAATTATAAGTGAATAGATGCCATGTCATCCTTCTAAGTCTGGGTTAGCTCATGCAGGATGAGCTTCTCTAGATCCATCCATTTGGCTGAAATTGCATGATTTCATCATTTGTAATGTACAGGAACTGCACAAGTGCACAAGACAAAGTTCCAGCATGGAAAGGAGAGATAGTGGCAAAGTCCCAACCCTCACTGAGGAGCAATTGACAATGAATTACTGTTGGGAAGGGTGAAAATCAGTTTTATTTAGGAGAGTGACCCTTGTTAGAGCCTCCACACACCATTGGAATATCACATATCCAACATATGGGCAGGACAAACTGAAAATACGAATTTTGCTTTGTTCCTTTGCTTTAAGTTGTGTGGGTAGGGAAAGAAGGTGGATCTGGGAGGATTTGGAGGGTAAATGTAACAAAAACCACATTGTATAAAATTCCCAAATAACTACCTTTTTTAAATGAGGAAGAAAAAAATTTGTTGTGCAAGGTCTAATATCATTGCTTTTGATAGGTTAAATTCAATGCTGAGATCTGGTTACTGCCCCTTCTGAGGCATTCTGTTGATTGGTTAATAAAGTCGCTTATGGCCACTTAGCTAGGAAGAAAGAGTATAGGAAAGTGGGAGTTCCTGAGATTAGACAGGAACCCTGAGCACACACAGAGAATCTATCTCTTTCTGCCAGGAGGCATAGAAGGAAATAGAAATCTTGAGATCGCTAGAAGGTAATCTCAGGCACATGGAAGTTTGGGATTAGGTGATCTAATTTAGAGTAGCTAATTCAGAGTCTTCTCAGCTAAGGGCTAAGAGTTAAAACATTAAAAGGTCTTGGTATATTTAATTATTGGGGAAAAGACTATGGTGGCTTCTAGGCCCTCAGTCCAAGTAGTCCCATGCCATTGGACTTCCAGACTTTCACACTCCCCTCGAATCCGGGCAAAGCTCCTGCCAAGGTGCTGGTAATTCTACTGGCCTAAAATAACAACCTATATTAATTAACAGAGTTTAGGTTACAGCTGGTGTAGGTCACCCTTGGTCCGTGTCTCTTTCCCCAGGATAAATCAGGCAACTGGTTAAGGCACCACGTGGGCTAGGCCACCTGCTCCTCTGCCAAGCTTCCAAGCTGCCGGCTGCTCTGCCAGCTTAATCTTACAGTTTATACTTACTAATAACTACAATAATTAATTAAATTGCATTTTCAAAAATTTAAAAGACAAAAACACTATACTTCTGATATTAGTAATCCTTCATACTCACTGGTCCTTTATACTAACTGAGTTTTTAATGTGGTATGAAAAATTGAATAAGATCTACTCACTTAACACTTTATAAGTGTGAAATACAGTGTTATATTATGGTGCAGGAAATCTCTAGAACTTGATCATCTTAGATAAGTAAAATTTAATATGAGTTTGATAGCAATTATCTATCTTTTCTTCCTGGGCACTAACAATTAGTAGTCTATGCTCTTTGGCTTAATTTTCGATCTTATTTCGTCTCAAGTCACACCTTATGTATTGCCATTCACCACATTATTCTGGTTTGTCAAATATAACATAGTCAATACGAAATCTGTTAATTTGTTTCCAGGTCTTTCTCCTGATAATTCGATTCACTTTTTTTTTCTATTTTATAATATCAAAATATGAGAAGATATATTACATGGAAAGTTTCATAATTTTTATTTTATTGTTTTCACTATTATACATGTGACTTCTTTATTATATTGTCATGACTAATTTCATCTTATTTACAGTCATCATTGTTTCAAGATTAAAATAGGCTTCTATACTTTGTCCTTCAATGCTCTTAAAATCTTTTAAGCATGTTCATAAATCATGACATTTTTAGTAAATTTGTAATAAAATTGTACTATTTAATCTGAATTTTATCTTATGCAGAAAATTTTTAAAACACCCTTTCCTGATGCAGATTATAGAGGAGGTCAAATGATTGCTCACTGTCTTTCATAATTGCTTGTTTTAAATTATTTTAATTTGTTTCTGAATTTCTGCATCTTATTTTAATTTTAATTGTAATATGCAATAATATTTTTCAAATATTTCTTTACTGTGGTTGTTAATCTTGGTTGTCAACTTTATTTGTCTGGAACTGAATAAAATCCAAGTGACTGGGTAGGCTTATGAGGAAAGTTTTTTTTTTTAATCCACAGTAAGCTTCCTATTTTTTTAAATTACATTTTTCCATTACTTCAAATTACATCTCCATTGCAGATGCAATATATTCAATTATAACTGTATTTTAGCCATATAGTACAGGATAACTATCCTACAACCAACAGACTGAAAGGAACGGGAACATGGAATTTGTTACCTGCTAATGAGACACTTTGGCCTAGTGGAGTTACCATGTAAGCCCCCAGTGCAAGAGGACTTTTTCTTAATGAAACCATTTTAAGTGGGTAGAGCTATCCTACATTTGTTTTTTTTTCAGGTGGGAAGTTTCACCTTAAATCTGGGCCAGATCTTATAGTAGCAGTGATATATAAAGGACATGAAAGAAGGAAGCTCTTGCTGTATGCTTGATCTCATGCTCACTGGTAAGGCCATTTCTTCACTGGTATTAGACCAGATTTCTTCAGGATTCCAGCAGAAGACTAGCTGATACGGTCAGCCCTATGGCTTGAAAAACTATTGGATTCCTAGACTTTCTATTGGCAGACAGCCATTGTTGGACTACTGGGCCACAGCCTGTTAGCCACTGTAATAAAACCCACATAAACAATTTATAATAATTATTATAATATATAGAATAAATGTAATACATAGTAAAATACTATAAGGATGAATTTTTTTAAGTATCGCCTTTCCAATTTGCAGATACCTGCAGTTAATGAAAATAGTTATTAAAAGCTTCTCCTAGGGCCTGATAGAGTATGGAAAGTCCACGATCTGAGCCATTTCTCAAATGTATCAAGATAAATAAATTTAATTATCCAGATTCACTGCCTGTGAGAAAAAAGAAGTTCAGTGACTCTATACGTAAAGCTTTTGAGACTTTATTGAAAAAACATTAATGATGCTTGGTAGTTGACCAAAGCATCTCTGGATAAGTTGACAAAAGAGAAGAATAGTCTTTGTGATAAATTTAATTACTTTCTAACATCTCAGTTTATGATAAGGAAGGACAGTAACAAATTCAGTAATAAAATTGGTGACCTCCAGATTCGCATAAATAGTCTAACATTTTTTAAGTATGCCCTGGAAGAGAATATTCTCTCCAGCAGTCACAGAGTCCAAGTTATGGAAAAATCAAGCCAAAGCCTCCATTATAAGATAGACTGGTTTACACAAAATATTCAAGTACCAGGCTCAGAGGGTGTTGGTAGTTAAAGTAAAGGCATGAAATGGTAAGGAATTGGATCCTGTAACTTAGGGAGAAAATATGTGGGATGACAACTCAAGGTGGTATCTCTCCTGGGAAATAGTTTCTCAGCATAGATGCATCATTCCCACCTGAAATATTGCCTTTTCTGCATTTTCCTGACAAAATTAACCATTCATTGTCTGCTAAACCAGCAGTGGCTTTTCCTTAAGGAAATGAAAAGGACAATATTGATGGCTCTCAGGCCCACCAATAGCTGCCTCTGGACCTATAACCAGACTTAACGTACTCCTAGGGAGTAGGTAGAAAGTTTAGTCCATAGGGAGGTAGGCTACTTCACTAAAGAGATTAATGTGTTTGCTAATTCATTCAGGCAGAAGTCTAGAGAATATATGTGGGAATGGACTTTAAGGGTATGGGAAAATGGTGAAAGGAACATAGACCTGTGTAGAGAGAATTCTTTGTGAAATGTGTAGAAGCACCACTTGTCAATGAAAAGCTGATGGCCTATTGGCAAAAGGCAGGAAGTAATAGGTAGGTGTTCTGATAGAAAGATTGGAATTCAGAGTTGAGAGATTTGCGCCAAACTCGGGAAAAGAGTGACACAAGAAAATGAGTAGAGGTTACCAGCTAGGTGGCACTCATAAAATAGAATAAACAAATTAATTAAGTTGGGGGAAGAGTGAAAGTTTATGGCTTATTTATTCATAAATAATTAAATCTCAGAATCATTGTTTAGGGAACTGGGGCTCAAATGGCAAAGCCTGCAGTTACATAATTGAACCAGGATGAGTTTATTGATACAGACCCCCTGAGGGTAGATTGTGGGTTTAACATGGAAGCTCACACAGTTTTAAAAGGTCTCAAAAGTGTGTTTGAATGATTGGCTGAAGAATTTTTTGTTTTCTTTTTTTGAGACATAGTTTCTCTGTGTAATAGCCCTACCTGTCATGGACTCACATTGTAGACTAGGCTGGACTCAAACTCATAGAGAACTGCCTGCCTCTGCTTCCTGAGTGCTGGAATAAGGCAATTTTGAAAAGACAGCCTTATAAAAAAGAGTTGGAGACACGTGATATCTTGTGATTTAATATTGGTAAAAGGATTATAAGGCTCAGAGAAATGCCACAGTGGGTTTGTTCTGTAAAATTGAATGGGAAGGCCCAGCAGACATACGCATCACTAATCATATAAAGACACAAAATGGTGAGAAAAGGACCAGCATATTTGAAGAGCTTTGTTACTGTCCTTTTCTTTTGTCAGAATGTAGGATCAGAGATCAAGTTGCTCATTTGAATGAATTCAATGCAATAGATTTAATTGGGCCCTGAGGTAGCACGGGCCCATGCTAAATTTCCAAGGCAGGGCAATCATAGTTATCACAACAGGCAGTATAGGCAAATCAGTATCCACAAAGGCCTGACCCATAGTGGCCATCAGAGCCAAAATGGTTTTTATGATGCTATGATTCATAGGGACCTTTGGTACTCGCTAATAACTTATGGTGTTTCCAGGCATGAAACAAAGAAGAAACCTATTATTTGTTTAATCTGTAGAAGCATTAAAAAAAGAAACCTCAAACAAATGAAATAAAGGCTACATAAGATCATAGTAAGAAGGGATCTAGACTGGTGAAGCAAGCAAGCACATATAGCATCATAGTGTGTTCCCTATGATCACTTGTCTGATGAAGAGGAGTTTTGCCTTCATTGTGGGTGGTTCTGAATGTTATGTAGGCAACATCTAGAAGTGGACAGTTGGAGCATTAAAATCCCTTTCTGGGACAACCCTGAAAGATTGTTATGAAGGAAAATCTTTACATTGGACAGAACTTCTAGCAGAAAATTTTTTTTGGAAGGCAAATATCATAGTACACTCATTGAAAAATGCATCAGTTCGCTGATTCATGAGATGGAGCTTATGAACTGGATGGTCAAGGACTTGGAAAGAGAATGATTGGAAAACTGATGAGAAAGACATCTGGGGAAGAATTATGTAGATCTCTCCAGACGGGCAAAAGAATTGGCAAAGATACCAATATTTGTGTCCCATGTAAATACCCATCAAAGATTATTTCATGAGAGGAGGAGTTCAGTAATCAAGTAAATAGGATCACTCATTTTGTGCACAGTCGACATTTTTCCAAAGCTGTGACAATCACTGCCCAATGGGTCCATGAAAGAATTGGCCATAGTGGCAGAGACAGAAATTGTACATGGGCTTGACAACATGGATTTCTACTCAATAAGGCTGACCTTGCTACAGCTGCTACTGACTGCCAGACCTGCCAACAGCAGAAACAAATACTACACTTCAGAAGTGGCACCATTTCCCAGAGTGACTAGCCAGTGATGACATGGTGGCAGTTTGACTACATTGGGGCATTTCCTCACTGGAAAGGACACTTGTCTTTATTTGAATACATACTTATTCTGGTTATAAATTTGCCTTTCCATGTAATACTGATGCCAAAACCAGCCAGAAACATACAGAATGCCTTATCCACAACAGTATTCTACAGGGTATTGTCTCCGAGCAAGAAACCAACTTCACAGTCAGAGAAGTGCTATAGTGGGTCCATTATTGTTGAATCCACTAATCTTTCTACGTTCCTCAACATCCTGAAGTGTCTGGATGGATATAATGATTGAGTGACCATTTGAAGACACATTTACAGCACCAAGTAGATGACAGCAGCTTGGAAGTCTGAGGCAGGTTTTTCCATAATGGTATGTATGCTTTGAATCAGTATCCAATACATGCTAAAGTTTCTACCATAGCCAGGATCTGTGGGTCCAGGAGTAAGGGATGGATAGAAAGGGAATGGTTCCATTCCTAATCGTTCTCACCCTTAGTGACACATTAGAATATAAAGAATAAAATGCTTCCTGATCCTCTGACCTTATGTTCTGCTGGCCTAAAATTTTGGTTCCAGAGGGAAGAGTGTTCCTGCCAGGAGTCACAACAAGCATTCCATTGAACTAGAAGCTCCAACTTCCCTCTGGCCACTTTAGGCTTCTGACTTTAAACCAACATCCTAAGAAAGAAATACTAATATTAGTAGGGGTAATTTATCTAGATTATTAAGAATTGAATCGCTTTTCCACAAAGGAGATAAAAAAAATTCTCTCTGAGGTGCAGGAAATAATTTAAGACAATATAGTGCTACTATGTTGTGTGATAAAGTCAATGGGAAACTACAACAGCCTAATCTAAGCAGGATGTCAAAGGGCACAGACCTATTAGGAATAAAGGTACAAGATACTAATTTAGGAAAAGAATCATGACCTTCTTAAATGCTTTTTGAACTTGGAGGAAATACAGAATGGGGAGTACAAGAATGTAGTTTAGTTATAAATACTAGGTAAGGCCACATAACCAAATGAAGATTCTAGTTGACACACTGACATACCTGTTTCTGTTGCATTTTTAGGATGTGTTTATGCAGATATTTATACTTCCATTCTTTGATTTCTTTATCATGTAATGTAGCACCAATTGAGAGAATATTAGTGGATATTATATTTAAGTTTTAAATATTAAAATAGTGTCCTTCAAGGATATTCCCATCTATTATAGAATTTATATTATAGTTGCACTTGTATGCTGGATAGTAAGATCATGAAAGATGTAATTATGACCAGGGTATTGTTTCATTTGGAAAATAAGCATGGCATAAGGAGATATGATTGTGTCAAGTGGACAAAGAGTGGTCTTGTGACAACCATTGATGGTTGTCATCTTGAATGCATCTAGAATTAGCTTGAACTCAAGTGCTGTGAGGGATATCTCATAATTAAAGAATTTGAAACGAGAAAAACACTGTACATCCAGATCTTTGGAGGTGGTACAATTTACTTTACATATAGAATACACCTTTTTATGGAAGCCTACATAAAGGTCATGAAGGTCATTTTTTGTTCTTTGACTGTTTGCCCTTACTCTCACTGGCAAGTTCATCCTTTTACTGGCACTGGATCCTATTTTTTGAGGATTGTGGCATGTGATGGAGATCAGATAATTTATAAAGCATTGTGGACTGAGCAACTGCTCAATTCTTGGACTTTCCATTGTTAAGCAGCCATTACTGGATTATCTGGACCACAGCCAATAAATTTCCAATAAATCCCATCACACACACACACACACACACACA
>CAJQZJ010031536.1:6351101-6371953 GCA_907164525.1 Lophiomys imhausi
ACACACACACACACACACACACACACACACACACACACACACATACATACACACACACTAATACCGTTACTATATTAGTGTTATACTTGTGTTTGGTACATCTATATTAAAATTATTGGTCTAATAATTTATTTTATTGGATCTCATGAGTTATGTGACTCAGAAGTTTAATTAACTAGGTTCTTTACAGACTGAATTTAAGAGTTAACTTTGCAATTTGTCTACGGGTCAGCTAGGAAGGATCTGTTTCCAAGATTCATGGTCACTGAAAATACGCAACTTCATGTACAATGTTTAAATGAAAAGCTTGGCTTATTTACTGAGTTGTTGGCTATAGGATACGACTCTGTCCTTACTATAGCTCACAGACTGATATTTGAAGCTGAGAAGATGAAACAATTCTTATAGCAACTTAATTGATAATAGCTTTAAATGTATTTCATTATTGGATGTAATCAATTGTCATGTGCATTAATCTCTACTTGCTATGAGGTCAAGAAGCATGTCAAAATCCTAAAGGAAATGCATTGAACAAAGGAAACAGTATGTAAGCTTGGTTCTCATGGAAGCTCCTCTGGAGATTGTCTTTAACACAGATATATAACTAAATCAATCTATGAATTAACCATAATTTTTAACTCCCAATGTTTACCTCTCAAAATATTTTTTTACACTGTAACTATGTTACTATATCCACATGTTTCTTATCAAGAGGTATTTTCTGGCTACCATGATAATTTTATTAAAATTAAATGTTTCTTATTGCAACCTGCCCAGTGATAAGCTGCCATTAAATTAAAACAATTAGTTTACATGATTTTTTCTTGTACATCTTACTAAGAAAAGTCTAATAAATTATATCTTAATAAGAAAAGTTGTAATAGATTATACGAAAAGTGTCTTCCTACTACTATATTCCAATATTTAATTTATTTTCTCTAATTGTTGAATAGAATAAGGTTCATATTTGTAACCTACAAGCAATTTGGTAGCAGACACACTATCTTACACATAGGCACCCTAGATATGTTTTTAATCTCATGTACAAAAATAATTCAAAAATATATTATTGATTGAGTCATGCCTGAATAAGAGATGATTGGACATAAAAAGAAAATTATTTTAAACAAGCAATTTCAATATGGTTTTGTAATATAATCTGCATAAGACTAAACTAGAAAAATGAATAATTTAAAATATACTTAATTGTTGCTAACCCAATGTGCTAAAAATTGCTTTTGACAAAAGAAATGCAGAATCTGTAAGTAGGATTATTCTTGTTGAATAAATAGATGTTTTAAATTAAATCCAACATCAAGTAGCACCACCTTTCCCCTTTTATCTTTAATGTAATTTGTTCAAGATTATTAGTTACTTTAAATTCCTATTGAAATTTAATATAGGAGGAAACAATCATATATAAGAACAAAAATAATGACATGTAATATGAGGCTCGTAATAAAAGAAGCAAATCCTTTCAACTAAAACAAAAAAATCACATTTAATTGCATCCAATATAAGGAAGAAGATGGTTGCCAGACAAATTATCACTTCCTCTCTGTTGCACAATTGTACTCATTAGAGTTTGCCAACAGTTTCTTATATGTACATACAGATTTGAACTTATTATTTAAGACTCTGTGTTTTTAATCATCCAACCTATATTTACTAAGAATAATGTGTATGCTCTAGAGCATAAGTCAAAAATTCGGTATTCACAATTGTGAACAGATTAATATAGAAGGGAAAATGCAATGAGTACAGTCTACAATGAAAGCCATTTTTTACCTGGTTAGATACCAAAATGAAATTCTTACAGTTGTAATACTTCATTTGAATTGGTTTATAAATGTCATGTTAGCTATGAGGCAATGAATTGTGTAATAGAGTTTTAGAAATTCTTTCTTTTTATTCATGTAAAACACCACAGAGGTGAAGTTTCAAAGTCAGGGAAACTTTATATCAGACTAACATTAGTGGAAGTTTATAAAATTTCACAAAATATTATCATTGATGTTCTTTTAAATACTAATTAAATTTATTGAATGTCAAATTAAATTTTTTGTCAGTGAAGTATCTAGTTTTTAGGTGCATATTGATAACTCTATAAGTTATCACTAGAATGCCTATTCAAAAATATTTTCAAAGTAAATTTAATTTTATCACAGTTGGGGAATACAAATATTTATGCACTAAAAGATATCATTTAATCACAACTTTTTTATTATTAAAATAGAGGAGATCATATGTCACATTCATGGAATAATATAATGTTTGTTCCTTTTTTCACAATCTTAACAATCATATTTAAAGAAATAATTGCAAATTCACTTTTTTAAAATCCTTAAAAATTATATTTACAATGAGTATATTACCCTTAGAATATATTTCCTTGTGAAGGCAGGTAAATTTTTGTGAAGAAAACAAGATATTTTTTTTTAATCCAAAATGTTCTACTTTTGACTAACAAATACAAAGAAAGAGAAGGAAGTGCATGAATATTTCAGAAAAGTAAATTCAAGAGAATCATGTGAAACTATTTCAGTAGATTGTGTTTTCATCCCCTTTCCAGCTTCTTTGTATCCACATACTTGTCCAATCTGTGCCTTTGAAGTTCTTCTCACCAAATGTACTCTTACACTTTTGATGCTGGCTTATTTCTTAATCTAATTTCAACTGACTTTCATGTTTACTCACTTGGTATAATTAGGAGAACATGGTTGACTCATGTTGTAGATCTCAGAATTGTGGGTGATAAATGAAGCAGCACGTGAGCATTCAGATAAGCACACAAAGACACAATTCAGCCATTTAACCTCATTCTGAAGTTAGTTGTTTCAACACTGATCTGTAAATATATACATGGATTTTGTTCACAAACCATAGTTCCTAAAGCTGTTCCCTCTGAGCTGACTTGTGAACTTCTATGTGAAGAAAATACTGTTCTTCTTAGCCTCTGAATTCAGGCAGCATTTGATACTTCTCAACTAGAAATAGGCCACAATTATGAGGGTTATATGGCTTAGCATACATTCTGAATGTCCAGGCCATATGCATCTGGCCCCTGACTTTAACATTCTACTATCTAACCATCTCCATGAGTTTAAAGTTCTATATCTAACTCAACATTCATACTAACTTGCAACACAATTTAAAAAAAAATCTTCTTAGATACAGAATACCCTCTTGATTCCTAAACAACTCAAAATTTAACCATGAGACTCTAGCTATCTATTCTTCAATCACCTCAGAAACCTGAGAGGGATAAATGTATCTGATTATATAGGAAGTGCAGGGCCAGCAGCTTCCAAAACTAAGAAATGACATACCAGTGGCTGTCTGGGCAGTTCCCATTCTCTCTCCATACATTACAGCATCGATCTTCAGTCGTTTGGCCCCATTTCTCTGACAGACATTGATTGTAGAGCAGGAATTATGAAGGACTTGCCTATGGTGTCTTGGCGGAGCTAGGCTGTCGACTTACCTGCTTCCTAGTTTTATCCTTTTTGGACAGTAATCTGTCTACAGTTGAGGCAAGGGTTTTTTCTTGCCAAGAGATAGGCTTGCCACTAATTCAACCATCTCACACTGGAGATTCTTCGATGCTCATCTTCTATTTGGAATAGAATAGGGGGTGCTGTCAGGAGCTGGCATGTCTCGATATCAAAAAAATCTTAATTTAAGAAAACATCTTTGAATGTCATATTCTGCAGGTCTCTTGGGGTTTTTGAAGACGCCGTATCTATCTCTTATATTTAGATAAGCAAATGTTGCTTGTGTCTTAACAACTTGATTTCTGAGTAGCTTAGAAAATTACTGTGATAGACTGTCATAGTAACTAACAAAATGACACGCTTGCATGACTATGAGCTTGCATTTCTTAATTATCCTAAACAATTTATGATGGTTGGTATAAAAGGCCAAAATTTAACATTTCATTTTTAAACATTACTAGGTACACTACCTTTAAGAAGTGTTACCCTTAATTTTGTATCACTATACAAAGATCAATACCAATGTGGCCAAATATTCTCTTAATTTTGCATCAATACACAAAGATCAATACTGATGTAGTCCAATACAATCTTAATTTTGCATCAATATACAATGGTCTATACCATTGTGGCCAGGTATAATCTTAATTTTGTATCAATATACAAAGATCAATACCAATGTAGCCCAATACAATCTTAATTTTGCATTAATTTACAATGATCAGTACCAATTGAGCCAAATATAATATTAATTTTGTATCAATATACAAAGGTATAAGGGCATATTTAATAATCTGTCCTTTTTTCTTGATCTTAACATATACTATGTTTATGTCCCATTTTTCCTCAAGTCTATTCACTCCTACATAGGAGAGAAAGAAGGATATAGAAAAGAAAAATTCCCCTAAATAACAAAATTTTCTGTTATCCATCAAATAACCAAAGGGGGGAAACACCCTCCCCACCTTCTGGGCATGGGACATGGCTCTCTTAAAATGACTTCCTGCTGATTTGGGACATAGTAAACCTGTTTGGGGCCCAAATAAGAATGGAGAAATGGTTAAAAATGTTAATAGGATCATTTGATGTTCAGCCCTTTTGTGCTCAGCTATTTAGATGTCCTAAGAAGTTTGTAGACAGAAGCTGATCTTCACGGCTTTACTGAAGTTCTGGCTGGAGCAGTCTTTGGAGCTGAACGATCTTAGTGATTTTGAGTTATGTGGTTGTAGACTTTTGAGGAAACAGCTATTGAGGAAGTCTGCAAGACTGAATCATCTGGGCCACTCGTCTTCTTTGGTGTCTGATCTGTTTTCTGCTGAGGTTTCCGTTGTCCAGTTGTCCCTGGATTCCTTGAATTCGTGCTTTAAATCTCCTGGAAAGATAAGAACAGAGCCCTGCCCTAATCCTAAGTCTGGGACAATTACCTTTTTTTTTTTTGGGGGGGGGGTCAGGTAACATTTTTCCTGGACCAAATTTGGGTTTTTGACAATATATAAGCTAAGGTAAAATACATGAAATGCGTGATGTTAGCCCATGCCTTTAACTTTAGCAGAGACAGGAGGAGCACTATAGAGTTAGCTGTCTTATAAATTCTAGTGTTACAAGGTACAGGGTGGTGATGGTGCACACCCTTAATCACATCATTCGAGAATAATATACCCTTAATCCCAACACACTAGAGACAGAAACAGGCAGATCTCAGAGCTCAAGGTCAGCCTTATACAAAACAAGCTCTAAATAGAGAAAAACTTCGATCCAGCGCTGGTGGAGCACATCTTTAATCCCTTCAGTTGGGAACCACAGGTCTTTGATCCCAATAATTAGAATGCAGAGACAGGCACATAGGATTTGGAAAGATTTAAGTTTAAAACCTACTTACAAAAGGCATGCTCAATGCAAACACTTTGTCCTTTGAGATCTCAAAATATATACACTAAAGGTTTGTTTAATATCAAAACAACAAAATAATTTCTTCTTTAATCCAGATTGAAAGATAATACATTATATATTTTCAAGAAGCTCATTTAAAAAAATTATTTATTTGTTGCTTCAGGTTACATCTCCATCATATGGTGCTCTTTTCCCCCTTCTCAGCCCCACTCTCCCACCTTCTACCCCCTAACACTTCCATCTCACTCCTCTGGAGTGGAGTGTCCCTACATAACAGTCCCTTGCCCCAGTTCAGAAGTCATATGAGGGCCAAGAGCCTCCTCATACACTGGGGGCCTACAAGGCAATACCACCAGTGAAAAGTGTCTCATTGCCAGGAAGAGAAAACTAAAAAAATATTAAACAAACAAAAAAAGTCTATATCCATGTTCCCTTTGGTGCGTTGGTTCTAGTATAGATATCCTGTACTATATAAAATCTAACTATAAGTGAATAGATGCCATGTGCATCCTTCTGAGTCTGTGTTAGCTCACTCAGAATGAGCTTCTCTAGTTCCATCCATTTGGTTGCAAGTTGCATAATTTCATTGTTTCTGATAGCTGGGTAATATTCCATTGTGTAGATGTACCACAGTTTTTAAATCCATTCTTCAGTTGAGGGACATCAGGGTTGTTTCCAGTTTCTAGCTATTACAAATAAGGCTGCTATGAACATAGATGAGGAAACTTCCTTATGATTTGGTGAGGAGTCATTTGGGTGTAAACCCAGAAGTGGTATGGCTGGGTCCTGAGGCAAAGCTACTCCAAGTTTGCTAAGATATCGCCATACTGACCTCCATAGTGGTTGCACAAGCCTGAACTCCCACCAGCAATGGAGGAGGGTTCCCCTTTCTCCATACCCTCGCCAGCATGTGCTGTCATTTGAGCTTTTGATCTTAGCCATTCTGACAGGTGTGAGATGGAATCTCAGAGTCGTCTTGAGTTGCATTTCTCTGATGGTTAAGGATGCTGAGCACTTTTTCAAGTATCTCTCAGCCTTTAGGAATTCCTCCTTTGTGAATTCTCTGTTTAGCTCTGTTCTCCATTTTTTGACTGGATTATTTGGTTTATTGGCATTAATTTCTTGAGTTCTTTGTAGATTTTGGATATTAGCCCTCTGTCAGTTTTGGGGTTGGTGAAGATTTTTTTCCCAAACTGTAGGTTGCCGTTTTGTTCAAATGACAGTGTCTTTTGCCTTACAGACGCTTTTCAGTTTTATGAGGTCCCATTTATTGATTGTTGGTCTCAGGTCCTGAGCTGTTGGTGTTCTGTTCAGTTCATTAAGTCTACACAAACACATAGCTAGATAAGGCCATTTCCTCAGGAACCTTCTTGGGGTAACTGCCCCTGAGCCAGCTCAAACAGTATATTGGTGCAGGGTAAACAGACATAATTGACAAACCCTGACTGGCCAGTAGAGTAGGTTACAGGTCCAAATTCTTTTTATTGTATGTTTAGAGGTCTCCTAAAATGTAGTTTAAAGATAGGGAGTCATATAGGGTACACTCCTGAAGGAATAAAACCCAATAACTAAGATAGATTGATTAAATATACTTTTTCTACTTACAGAATAGATGTAGTATACAGTAAAAGAAGTTAGGTACTAGTATTTACTTTTCATATAAAGACTGGTTCAGTTGCTTTGTATTTGTCTGGAGTGGTCTCAAACTACAAACTAAAAGGAGGCTATTATAATATCTTAATTGCATTTGTTTTGGAGGAGACATTGTTTAGATTCTTTAAATTGGAGTTATAGGGATAATAATAATAATAATAATAATAATAACAACAATAAATTCTATTCTGTTTGTAAAGTTCTAATTTCAACTGAACTTGTAATTCTGGGTTGTAATAAAAAGTCAAACACTCTGTACTACTTGGATAATCATTAGTCTGTTTTTGATCTTTGAACTTATATGAAGAAAGAATCACCTGGTTTCTAGACAGTTGGGGCAGCAGAAGAGAGCTGATTGCTAGTCAGGTAGCTAAGAACGTCCCCTGACTGTCGTACCTTGCTCACTCCCTCCCTTGACTGACTCCTCATCTACTCTAGGGCTCCACCCTGTCAGCAAAGAACCTCTGACTTCCCTCTCTATGCCTGGGAGATAACTGTTACTTACTTATCAGTTACTATCCACTTATATGTGACTACTTATCATGTTTGCCTTTTGGGGTCTGGATTGCCTCACTCAGGATTTTTTTTCTAGTTCCATTAATTTGTTTATAAATTTCAAGATTTTATTTTTCAAGACAGGGTTTTTCTATGCACCTCTTGCTTTCCTGGATCTCACTCTACAGACAAGGTTGGCTTCTAGCTTAGAGATGAACCTTTCTTTGTCTCCCCATTGCTGAGATTAAAGGCATCCAGCCTGGCTAATAATGCCATTTTTAAGTTAAATAATACCCCATTGTGTAAATGTACCAAATTTTCTTTATTCATTATTCCATTTTAAGAATAAAAGTCAATTGTGGTTTTCATGTTTAGGATTTGAAAAGTCTATGGATTGTGTGAGGTTGCTGGACAGCCAGCTTCCTTCCTTGATCCCATTGTATGCCTTTTCCTTGCAAGATATAAACATGTATCTGCTCACCCACTTTAGTACCCAAATGACAGAAAAATGACACTTTTTATGCTAGTCTAACATGAGGCATCATTGAGTTTATTTGGGTTATTTATAGAGCATGTATAAATGGTTACTAATTCCAAAGGAGCTGGAAACACCAAAAACCTATCCTTGCATAATTAACTCATCAAAGCTCCACCCCTTTGAGCTCATTACTTAACTGGCTGATAGCCCCACCAGAGAGTCTGCTTCTCACCAGAAACCATTGACTGTTGAGAGAAGGTCTAATATTGTTTCTGATACATTGAATTCAGTGCTGAGATCTGGTTACTGCCCCTTCTGAGGCATTCTTTTGATTCGTTAATAAAAGTTGCTTATGGCCAATTAGCTGGGCAGAAAGAGTATAGGAAGGCGGGACTTCCCCAGATCAGTAGAAATTCCGCACACACAGAGACTCTGTCCTCTTTCCGCCGGGAGACACAGAAGGAGAAAGACGTCTGGAGAAGTCTAGAAGGTACTCACAGGCACATGTTGGTTTGGGGTTAACTTAGAGTAGCTAATTGAGAGTCTGCCCAGCTAAGGGCTAAGCATTAAAATATTAAAAGGTCTTGGTGTGTTTAATTATTGGGGAAAAGACTGCGGCAGCTTATAGGCCCTCAGTCCAAGCAGTCCCAGGCTGTTGGATTCCCAGACTCCCCTTGAGCTCAGGCAAATCTCCCACCAAGCCACCGGTAATTCTACCAGCCTAATATAACAACTTATATTAATTAACATAGTTTAGGTTATAGGTGGTGTAGGCCACCTTTGGTCCCGGGACTCTTTTTCCAGGATAAGTTAGGCAACTGGTTAAGGCATCCAGGCCAGGCCACCTGCTACTCTGCCAAGCCACCGGCTACTCCATCGGCCACTCTGCCGGCCTAATATTACAGTTTATACTTTCTAATAACTACATTAATTAATTAATTTGCAGTTTTCAGATGGTGCCCAACTTGGGGCACCATATGTAAAAAAAAATATGGCTAATTAAAGTATTTACCCAGTATTTATGTTATTGTAATTGGATTAAAACATTTAGCATTTTTTTTAGACAAAAGGAGGGAATTTTGGGGGTAGTGTTAAGCATTCTAAATATTAATTAATTGGTCCTGCTTGTTGTCTGTTACTTACATTGACTCTGATTGGTTAAATAAAATGCCGAGGCCTGATATTGGGCAAAGACAGAGAAAGGTGGGACTTCCTGGGACTAGAGCAGCAGGAAGAAGAAGATTCCAGCCAGCAGCAGGAAGAAGGCATTCCAGCCAGGAGCAGCAGGAAGGAGGCACACAGCATGGGTTACAAAAAGGAACCTCATTCCACATCGCCAGGAACATCGGCATACCGTGGAGAATGGCAGTCCAAGGGGACGTATGTATATATGGGGTCATATTTGGGTAATAGAATTAAGAGCTACCTTAGATGGGCTAGGATTGCACAATTCAGGACAAGGCTTGTTAAAATCCACGTGGTTTCCTGTGTGCTCATTTATAATGTCTGCTTAAAGATTAACAGCCGACGAACCAATTACAATAACATAAATACTGGATAAATCCTTTAATTAGCCATATTTTTTTACAACTGTTTATATGACCATTGGAAGGACTTTAGGTTTTGTTTTGTTTTGTTTTTTAACTTCTGAGTTTCCTGGTATTTGCAAATTTAATTCTCATCCACAATGGAGGAAGGGACCTTCCTGGTTCTTATGAGATCTTTTCCTCTGTCCAAAAGGAAATGTTTCAATTTAGAGGAAGCAGCTATACAAAATCCATAAGTATTCTGAAATCAACAGGGGATATGTTTGAATATAATGCAGGTACAAATTTTCAGAATTGTATGTCTTTTCATTAGGTAAGTAAACTAAGATTCTTTGGAGTGAGTAAGTTTTACATGTGAGAAATGCATTTCTCAAATTGGGGCTTACATATCTCCCTGGAATATTATTTTTCTTCCTCCATGACTTTTGTGATTGTGTTACTTAACCAGTAAGGGTATGCAATCCTGCCATGCTGCCAGTTTTGAGCTGAGATGTATATCTGCCATCACTATGAGGACAGACAAATCACTGTTCGCTGAGCCTCTGGTTATCAGAGATACATAGGGAAGGAGAGTGTTTTTATAAAGTTATGCTAAGTAAACCAAATACATACAGAATTTGAACACTTTGAGATGACATATGCATTTTTAAAAAATTAACTTAAAATTAATTTAAAATTTGATAAGAACTGAAAAAAGCTAAGAAAAGGGCAATTAGAAAAAAAAACTTTTTGACTTTGATCTTGGCAACGATTTATTGAGTAAAAACTAAAGGCACAATAAATAAAAGATGCACAGACAAGCAGTATTGCACCAAATTGCAAATCATATGCACAGCAAAAGAATTGACTAGTAAAATGACCCCACAGCTTATAGAACAGCAGGAAATACTCACAAAACATATGCCTAATGTGGAAACTATATCCAAATTCTGTATGGAACTCAATAGCTATACAATCTGACATGGAAAAGGACTTTGGTAATAAGTCTACCAAGAAATGCAAATGTCTAATAGGAAAATAGATGGACAGTCATATAAGTTTTAAGGACTCATAGCTTTTATGTTCATCATACATTCTTCTATAGTCCTCTCAGACTGTAGGAAGGCTACTTACTGGATACTCTGTGCTATATTAGTCTCAGGCTGAAGCTTCTTAATGAAGACATAGTTGGATATTGTAACCCACCCAAGTTCACCTATCTTTCAATTGGATGTCACTCTGTCTGAAAGTTATTGTGCAGATTTATAACGATAAAGATCAGAACTGTAAATGTGTGGTTGAAAAGTAGAAAATTATCTCCTGTTTTGGGTTTACTTTCTCACAGAATGGTCAAGTTTCACAGAATGTTTAATGACATGGAATTTAGAGCAATCAATGCTGTTTGAACCTTGTCTCTTGTTGACTTGTAGAGTGGCCTTATGTAAGGTACTACAGTTCTTGTGCTACATATTTCTTCAATAAAATGGGCAAAATAATAACAATGTATAAGTTATTAGTTTTTTAAGGATGTTTATAAAAATAGCTAAAGTTTCTACTTTAAATCTTGACACGTGACTGACAAGCTGCAAGCAATATGTGAGGTCAGGAGGATGTGAAGATAAAAGACTAGTTTATATTATGTGAGGGTGTTGGATTCCTTTCTTTCCCTTCCTGTGAGAAAAGGGCCATTATCATGTCTTAATTGTTTTTTTTTTATTTTCTGTGTTCTTGTTAATTACTGCATGTCTGTATGTGTACTTTGTGTGTGCCTAGTACTCACAGACAACAGAAAACAATCGGCATTGAATTTCCCTCAACTGGAGGTACAGGTATTTGTGAGTCATCATGTGGGCTCTGGGAACTGAACCTATATCCTCTGAAAGGACAGCAAACATTCTTACACACTTGAGTTACTTCTCTGGCACCAGGGTCAATATCTTAGTGCAAATTTTTCATGTAGAGATTTTTGAAGTACTACTTGATACCAGAGAGATAACTTTAGCTTTATTTTTATAGGCATAAATAATATAAATGAAGTAGATGATCGAGTCAGGAGAGAAACAACATACATAATTTTTAAGGGAGTTGTAAATAAATGTTTTTTCACCCAGGACAGACCAATAAGAAACAAAAAAAGATTTAGTTCAAGTCCAGTGAGGCAAACCCAGGAGTTATTTGGCTGTGTTTGTGGAAACAGGTAATAACTTACTTACTGGTGAATCACATCTGTGTTTATCATAGAAAGTTCTACTCCAGAATGATTGACAATTTTCAGGAAGCTCTAGAAAAGAGATTCTACCTTCACACCACACTTGGCTATTGTTTTTATTACTTTGAGGAAAGTCCTCATGAACATTGTAGCTTTTGAAATTCCTGCATTTCATGATACTCATTCTGAGAGAAGCTTTTAAAATATGAGGAACTAGCTAGACTACAGAATGTCATGACTACATTGAACATATTCATATTACATACATGATGCAGAGAATATTTTATTATTCACATAGTTTTAGCCAAATGTCACTAATTATGCATGTATTCATATATTGTCTAGTAACCTCTTATTATATTTTGCATCTATCATTATATACTTTGAGTATATATAGGTATTCATTCTCACTTTCTTTTAAAATCTTTTATGTTCTCAGAAAATTATACAATAAAAAGAGATACTAAAATAACATATCTTTTAATTGGGTCAGTAAAGAAAGAGAAGGAATAGATGAAGAAAATAAAAAGAGCAACTAAAAGAATAAAGCACCTTTCAAATCCCATGAGAGTCTTTTCCATTGAGCAAAGGATCATTACAAAAACCAATTTTTCTACTTTCCATTCTTTGAAAATATTCTGTGAGTAATATAAACTAACTGCTTCATACATTCCTACAATGGCCAAACCAACTTACCTCTTACACGTTTTGGCATTACTCCCGGAAAATTATAATCTAAATTTGAAAAATGTTTATTCACGAAGCCAAGAAATGGGTTTTGCTGGGTAGTTTTATGTCAACATGACACGAGCTAGACTCATCAGAGTGGAGAGAACCTAAATTGAGGGGATGCCTCCATAAGATCAGGCTGTAAAGCCTTTCCTCCCCATTGTCATAGTGTTTAATCACAGAAATAGTAACTGTGTCAAACAATTGTATAGAATAGATATTAAATTTCAAAAGAATAAATTCATTTCTTTTAAAACAATAAACAGCATGATATAAACTAATCCTAATTTTATCAATGAAACAATTCTCAAATCTGCTATTCCATGCAGTTATAAAATATATAATTCTACCATAGTGAATAACATTTTACCTAAGCACTGTTAACATGAAACAATTAGAAATTTGTAATAAAATGCAATGTTTAAGATTAAAGCTGACCACTCTTTGTTAGAGTTAGCATTACTTGAAGTGGTGTGAGATACTAAGAGAAGTGAAAAATGTATGCAATTTAGTAAATCCAATATATTGGATCAATATAAACGCAGTCTTCAAGGAAGCAGCTCATTCCAATGCCCAAGTACAATTAATAAACCATAAGCACATACATATATAATAAATTAGACATGTGAAGACAAATTTATCAGGCATATAAGCTACTTGTAATTAATGTTTGTACAAATGAATAATATAGTTGGACATATGTAGTTATTATTTTTTTAATAATTTATTTTTTATTTCTTCAAGTTACATCTCAATCACAATCCCCTCCCTACTCCCCCCTCCAGTCCCACCCTTCCACCCTCCTCCCCCTCAACCCCCCCATCCTCTTCCCTTCCTTTTTTTTTTTTTTTTTTTTTTTAGTTTAAGGTATTTCTTTTTTCCCCCCAACAGCTCTCCCTTTCAGTTCAAAAAATGGTTCTTTTTCTTATAAATATAAATACAATACAAAACAACAGAAATAAATAGGCCACAATTATAAGAGTTATATGGCTTAGCATACATTCCCAATGTCCAGTCCATATGTAATTGGCACCTCACTTTAACATTCTACTATCTAACCATCTCCATGAGTTTAAAGTTCTATATCTAACTCAGCTTTCATACTAACTTGCCTCATAATTTTAAAAATATCTTCTTAGATCCAGAACACCGTCTTGATTCCTAAACAACTCAAAATTTAACTATGAGACTCTAGCTATCTATTCTTCAACCACCTCAGAGACCTGAGAGGGATAAATATATCTGATAATATAGGAAATGCAGGGCCTGCAGCTTCCGGTAAAGAAGCCAGGCACTAATGATTACAGGCCAGTCCAAGATTTAAGACTGTTCTAGATCTAAAGGATGCTTTTTTCTGCTTGAAGTTACATCCTGACAGCCAACCCATCTTTGCCTTCGAATGGAGAGATCCTGACACTGGACTGGTGGGACAGTTAACTTGGACTAGATTGCCACAAGGATTCAAAAACTCCTCTACCCTCTTTGATGAGGCTCTTCATCGGGATCTGGCCTCCTTCAGAGCTAAAAATCCTCAGCTAACATTGTTACAGTATGTTGATCATTTACTCTTGACAACATCAACTAAACCTAAATGTCTCCAAGGAACTAAGAGGCTGCTGACGGAACTTGGTGAGTTGGGGCTTCTGTGAAGAAGGCTCAGTTGTGTAAAACTGAGGTCACCTATCTGGGATACACCCTGAGAGATAAAAAGCGATGGCTGACGGAAGCCAGGAAAAAGACTGTCACCTAGATTCCTGTCCCGACCACCCCGCGCCAGGTAAGAAAATTCCTGGGCACTGCTGGTTTTTGTAGACTATGGATTCCGGGTTTCACTACGCTGGCAGCTCCCTTATTTCCCCTCACCAAGGAGGGAGGAGGGTTCACCTGGACCTCTGAACATCAGAAGGCCTTTAAAGATATCAAAAAGGCCTTGTTAAGCTTTAGCCCTACCGGATTTAACCAAGCCTTTCACTCTATATGCGAATGAAAGGACAGGGGTTGCCAGAGGCGTTCTTACTCAGACTTTAGGACCTTGAAAGAGACAGGTAGCCTGCTTATCTAAGAAACTGGATCCTGTTGCAAGCAGATGGCCCACATGCCTGAAAGCTATTGCGACTGTGGCCTTACTTGTCAAAGATGCTGCTGATAAACTGACTTTGGGACAGCACATTACAGTGGTGGCACCCCATGCCCTTGAGAACATTATCGGCAGCCCCCTGACTGGTGGATGCTAAAATGACCCACTACCAAAGCCTATTATTGACTGAGAGAGTGATATTCACACCCCCCCTCCCCCGGCCACCCTGAATCCTGCTACCCTACTGCCTGAGGCTGATGACTCACCTAAAGGACCGACCCTGGCCAGGAAGTCTGAACTGGTATGTAGTTACTATTTTAAGAAATAAGTGACGTTTTGGGACAGTACTTCATGACTAGTGAGGTGGCCTAAATATGTGAGGTACTAGATATAATCTGCAACCAAGAAATGAAGACAGACAGAAAGAAAAAAATAGATGGGTAGGGGAGAGAAGGAACATTCACAAAAGCAGTTTGCCCAGTGAGTGATCTTGCCACTGCGCTCTGATTCTTAAAATGTGACTTATACTTTTGTAGATACTTCACAGAATGGCTCCCTTGTAACATGGCATCATATCAGTGTTCCTTCATTTTCTCTTGGCAAAGAGAAGATAGCAAAGTATTCTACTAAGTTCACACCACCATGTGATTACAAAATAAAAAGTCTAAGGGTGTAAAGAAAACAAATCACAACTCAAAAGCATTTAATCATTGCTAAGCATAAATGATTATATTTAGTCATGATTTATATTGGTTTGATTTGTTTAGATCAATGGCAGTCATATTTAGAAAGTTTGTCTGGATGTCATTTAGCTAAAAACATGTTATGTTTATGATCAATGTTCATTTTATCTACTTCAAATTACAAACTACAATTTATTTCTGCATTTAGATAGATTAAAGTATGCTTTGCTGTTTTGTATTTTCAATAACTTTCTATTATTTTTCAGAGAAATGGTGATTTACAAAAGATGGCAAGTTGCAGAGTAGGCTTTGCTGGAATTTATTACTTGCAAAATGCTCTCTTGATGGTAACCAATGACAGAATCACTGCTTACATTTTCTCATGTATTTTCAGGTTCATACATTATAACCGCAGAAACAGAAACACTCCCATCTACACTTTTCATACTTTAAAAAAAGTATATCTTTATTACAAAGGAAGTCATTTGAGTGCTGAGTATTATAAATATTCGAAACAGATATAATCCATTATTCTCATATAATATGGAAGAACTTTTTTTCTGCCCTTATGGTAGGAACGTTAGTTATGACCAATATAGGGGGAGCATGAGATTTTATCACACACAGAAAGGCATATTCTTTTAAATTTCTCACTTGTGCTTATGCATTTCTGTTACAAGGCTATACTCATATTTCCCAACTCAACAGATACTTTGTCCCTTCTTGAGACAGAGCTACAGGGTACATCACAGGCTTGCCTCCAGCTCTATATTCTCCTGTCCTTATGCTCCCAAACTCCCAAATTATTGGATAGCAGACATGTACCATTACACATGGCTTGCCAGCCATTTTGAATTCTTTTCCCTACTCATTTCTCCAGGTAGTGTACACATTTTAATTGACTTCATATTCAAGTTTATTGTGATATAAATAGTTTTCTTTTTTTTTTTCAATCCTTGAAAGACCCTGCATTGGAATGTTAAAGCCCAAGGTAGTCACCTCTTTTCTTGATTAAGACAAATCATTAACTTGCAACTTTGTTTCTTTATTTGTACTGCTCACTATGTTCTGTGCTTAGCACAGGAATGAGCTTGACCTTTCCAGAGCTTGTGTTATTTAGAGCTTAAAATTTCTGTACTCAAACAATGGGTCTATGATCACTTGTAGCTCTTTGTCTTTCTATGATTTTCTCTGGTTTACTGGGGCTATAATCCCTAAACTTTCATGACTTTATCTTCCCTTAAAATTCAATTCACAAGTTTAATATTGATTATTAAAATCTATTAATTTAAACTGTTTTCTTACCTTGATACTCCTAGCACTTGAAAGGTCAGAGACTATATTCACCAAAAATTTGAGATGAGGCTAAGCTACACATTGAAACCCAGTATAATAAAATAAAAATGAAAATTGGAGATAAAGTTAAAAGAAATCAGGACCAAGCAAAGGGCTCTTTGACTAAGGAAGCCAAGTATGGCTTGGGATAAAGACATAGACTTAACATAGGAGCTTACTGTCTAATCAATATCACCAAATGATGAGCTTTAGGTGCAGTGAGAAACCATCTCAAAATGATGGCGGTGATGATATTTTGGAATTTATTCTATCCATTGCCTCCATTTGCACTACATAAACAAACACATAAGCAAACATATATCTGCACATCCATACAAAATACACATATGTAGACACATAAATACACACCACCAATACCACCACCACCACCACCAGCAAAGATCCAAAAATGAAATTTACAAAACTATAAAATTTTGTGTTGACAGGTTAATTATGGCATTACCTGCATTTAAAAAACAAAACAAAACAAACAAACAAACAAACAAAACAAATACTGGGGTTTCATCTCTAGTTTGCTCCTAAAAGTTTCCTGTGGAGATAATCTCTTGTGCGTGTATAGAAGCTTCACCTGTCAATAAAAATTTAAGTCAAGACTTTAATAATTAATATATTTATTAATAACCATAGGCACTTATAAAAATATAAACACTTTATCCTAACAACTACCTCTAAGAATAACTATAAACCCCTATTACATAACAGCTAACCCTATTAAAATCTATAAATGTCTATTATCTAACAGCTAACCCTAACCTTTTAGAAGGATACAGTGTCTGGGGCAGGTGCTCAGTCATGAGGAATACCTCAGGCATAGATCCTTTAGGGCACTTGGTCAACAGTCTTTCTTCAGGAATACCTAAGCTGTAGATCCTTTAGGGTAATTGGCTATTGGATTGCTATGGCACCTTCATTTTAAATGAGGCCTGAGGCTTTCTTCTCTCTGGGAGCCTCAGCTGTGTGTAGGCCAACTTAGTCCATTTATATCAGCCACTCTGCCACAGTCATACAGGCTGGCCTCAGATTCAGGCCGCTGTTCAAACTTATTGAACCTCTCAGGGAAAATGCTATGCCAAGGCTGTTTAGTCCTTGGCTTTTTGCTGCCTTGCTGAGATCTTCTCTGCTTACCTGCTTTTTTCTGCCTCAGGAAGAGCTGACTGCATTATTACAGCTCCTTTTGAGATCTGATTTTCAGTCCACTTGCATTGGCTTCACCACATCATATAAGCTGCTTTGTATCTCATTGTCCCTAGTGTGTGAACTCTGGCTCTGCCCACTTCGCCTTAAATAAGCTCTCACCTGGTTTCACATAGTTTCAGCCTAACCTGGGCTCCACCCACTTCATCCACTATTAACAGCTGAAAACAATGCCAAGCCTTAAAGCCTTTTTTAGTCCATATGCTTCCATGCCAGGTTCTCACTGGTACCAAGATGATCTTCATGTCCACTTTTTAAGATACTGTATCAGATGCCCCTAGATATAAATATATATATATACATATATATATGTATGTATATATATATATATGTATATATATATATACTTTCTGTGTTTAAAATGGAGGAAAACACAATGACCCAATGCATGTGAATTCCATACGATTTTGTTTCATTTATCAGCTTTCAAATACTTTTTCAGTAATGATTACAACTTTGTATATCATCCTTAGGAGAGATGAGAATAAGGCAGTCTTGAAAGAAGAGATTCAGAAATTACATGATAAATTTTTTAATTCTGAAAAGATGATTCTGAGATTACACATTTATTAGAGATGATGGCTATTACGGAAATACCTTTATAGAGAGAATCTGATGATGCTTCAACATATGCATCCAATAAAATAGAACAATCTTTTAGATATTATAACATAATACCTGCTACAGATATATCTTACAATCCTATATGTCAAATAATTATGAAAAGTTCTAGCAGGTATTTAAAGGAGGTACTCATAAAACAGAAGGGGGGTAAGGAATTTCCCTGGAATAGATTAGAAAATTCTTTGTTGATTTTAAATTTTTAAATTATCAATGAGATAGATAACACAGCTGCTGAAATACACTGGAGGTTGGAAAAGACTGCTGAATTACATCAGCACATATATGCGATAATCTCAGAATTGAGGGCAGGAAATATGTTATGTTTGGGAGGAGTTCTTGTGTGAAAATCTGTATATTCCATACAAATTATTGGAAATCATATTTCACCAGGAAGACTCTCTGAAGATCTTGGCTGTAGATAGGAAGAAAGAAATCAAGAGATAAAACAAGACAGGTAGAGTCTGATCCCTCTACATGGGAACAGCTCTGAGACTGGCTGAGATATGAATGTGTATGCCTAGCCAATAAATCTTGTTGAATATTTATTAGTCCTCAACTAATGAGTTGGCTACATATTAGTATATGCCATCCTTTTACATGGCATGGATGGGGTTTTATACTATAGTTTGGATATACAGTCCAAACCAGCTCATAAAGGAAGAGATACCTTTCACCTGTTCATATAAAGAACAGAGAATCATCTTTAACCGATCTGTGCACATTAAACATTCCATACATACGTTATTGCAGAAATGTGAGTTTCTTTTAAAATCTGTGTTTTCAGAGTAAAAGGAACAGAAACAAAAAAGACGAAGCAAGTAGCCCAGGTGATCCAGCTTCAGACTGCCTCCATTGCTGTTTCATCAAAACTTGATTCCCAGAAAGTTTCAAAGGAGGCTGCTGACCTCAATTGGTTCAGCCTTTCAAGTCAGAACCTCATTTAACCCTGCATTTTTATATCACCTAGATACTGGTCAAAAATGTTCCAGCTAGCTCTTTGAAAATTGACCATTTTCTCAATTTGCTTTTGGCCACAAAAACAAAACAAAACAAAACAAAAAACAAAAAACTACACCCCAAAGCAGCAGGAAGAAATTTTAAGGGAATAATGACCCATTCCCAAAAGGCTTGGTGGTTGTTTGGTTTTGGTTTGTGGGTTTGTTTTTTTTTGTTTTTGTTTTTTGTTTTTGTTTTGGTAATTTGAGAGGTGATGGATTTTTGTCATGATTTAGGGGAGTTGCTGACAAATTGTTTTTCATCATGATCAGGGAGGAGACAAGGTATAGGAGGCTAGACTCAGGGATTTCTCTCTTTCTCTTTTTCTACATTCTTTCTTTCTGATATAGGGGAAAAAGGTTAAAAAGAAATAATAAAGATAAAAATATGGCAATAATAAGAATGAAAGGGTAAATTATAGAATCTATTTTTAAAATATAGAGAATTAACAAGCCAACAATCTTACATTGGTATGGATCCTTGTATATTGATACAGAATTAAGGTTTTGTTTAGTTATATTGGCTTAAATCTTTTCTATTGATTGTATATTGTATATGGAACAAAATTAGAATTAGGTTATTTTAGGTTATTTGTTACAACATACTATATATTATGTTTTGACTCTTATAAGGTATTGGACCTATGCTACCCATTTACAAATGCAATGTAAAGTTCTAAGCATTTTCGAAGCTGCTATTACAAACTGTGTAGGATGTTCACATCAGCCTTATTTGTAATAG
This sequence comes from Lophiomys imhausi, assembly GCA_907164525.1. Classification (NCBI taxonomy): domain Eukaryota; kingdom Metazoa; phylum Chordata; class Mammalia; order Rodentia; family Muridae; genus Lophiomys; species Lophiomys imhausi. The sequence goes on from CAJQZJ010031536.1 coordinate 6,371,247, forward strand.
CTAGAAATTGGAAACAACCCAGATGTCCCTCAACCAAAGAATGGATTATAAAAACTGTGGTACATTTATACAATGGAATACTACTGAGCTGTCAGAAAAAACAGAAATCATGCAATTTGCAGCCAAATGGATGGAACTAGAGAAGCTCATCCTGAGTGAGCTAACCCAGACCCAGAAGGATGCACATGGCATCTATTCACTTATAGTCATATTTTAGCCATATAGTATGGGATAACTATACTACAATGAATGCACCAAAGGGAACATGAACACAGACTTTTTTTCCCTGTCAGTGAGACACTGTGCCCTAGTGGTGCTGCTTTGTAGGTCCCCAGTGTATGAGGAGCCTCTTGGCCCTCATATGACTTCTGAAATTGGGTGGGGGACTGTTATGAAGGAATATTCCACTCCAGAGGAGTGTGATGGATGGGGTAGGGGGTAGAGGGTGGGAGGGTGGGACTGGGAGGGGCAGAAAGAGGACACTGTGATGAAGATGTAACCTGAAGTAATAAATTTTAAAAAAGATATTCAATTTTTGTAGTCTAGCAATTAAATTCAGTCATGTTAGATTTTAGTCTAGTTTATTACAGAAATATGCTTCCTAGGTTGAACACATAGCAAATAACTAGAAACAAAAAATGTTTACCTATTCAGATACACGATAGATAGATAGATAGATAGATAGATAGATAGATAGATAGATAGAT
>CAJQZJ010031536.1:6371963-6412981 GCA_907164525.1 Lophiomys imhausi
GATAGATAGATAGATAGATAGATAGATAGATAGATAGATAGATAGATAGATTGATAGATACTTAGATAGATAGATAGGTAGATAGGTAGATGGATGGATGGATGGATGGATGGATGGATGGATGGATGGATGGATGGGTGGGTGGATGGATAGATAGATGCATGCATGCATGCATACATACATACATACATACATGGACTTCAAAGACTTTAGAGACCTACAAAATAAGGCACTTATTGATGTATTAACTTAAGGGGTTTTTTTTTCTTACAATGAGGCATGTTAGCTCCTGACTGCACCCTAATTTTACTTCAAAGAAGATGAAGACCATCATTGAATCTCTTTATAAAGTTTTCTTCCAATATAGCAAGTTATCCACTCTACAAGAAACTCCCCTTGATTCAACTGTGGACAGCATGCTGTCCAAAATGGACAAATTTTGATGCAGGGACGTCAACTGCTGAGGTTTGCCAAACAAGGCAAGCAGTCCTTCATAATTCCTGCCTCATGAAAATGTCTGTCAGATATACATGACCAGAAGACAGAAGATGATGCTCCCTCATTATTGATTAGTTCTGAATGACTGTCCATGCAGCCAACTACCTGTGTAATTTTTTTTAGTTTTGGAACCTGTTTATTCTGCACTTCCTGCATGCTCAGGTAATATTTATTCCTTAACAAGTCTCTGATGTGGTTGAAGACTAGATTGATACAGTCTCACAATAAAATTTAAGTTTTTTACGATTTAAGAAAATGCTTTAAGATCTAAGAAGATGTTTCTAGGTTGGTAATGCAAGTTAGGCTAGAAAATGATTTAGGTACAGAATTCTGTACTCACCAAGATAGGATAAATAGGACAATTCTTTCTCCAAGTTTGATAAATACATGTGGACTCGGGATTTTGAATGTGATCTTACCTGATAGTTTTCATAGTGGTTTCATAATTAATCTTATTGTGTATAGTTTATTGATATAAGGGAACAGCCTTTCATTGGGTTAAAAGGGGAAATTGTGTAGAGAATATCTTGTGTCTGTATTGATGTTTCACCTGTTAATAAAAAGCTGATTCGCTTATAGCTTGGGCAGGAAATAGGGAGAAGATGTTAAGGTAGAAAGAATGGATTCTGCAATATACCTAAGAAAAACAAAGATTCACACAGAAATTCTGGAGAAGGACAGAAACATGAACGCTGAGCAAAGTAACCAGACATGTGACACAAAAAGATTAGAATAATGAAGTAATTGTATTATGACCTAGTTAGGAAACATGTAAAGCTTTGGCCTAGGCAATTGTATATATATAATAATGCCTCAGAATTCTTATTTCTAGGAACAGGGGCATGGATGAAAAAACACTACACAAGAGTTTCCTGATTTGGTGTTGATATCAATGCTACATTAAAAATAATTACTAAACAAATTCTCCAGTGAAGACCCTTTATACTCAAATTAATCAGTTGACTAAACCTCCCAAACAGGGATAAATACATTAGTGGTATTCTCATGAATTGGTGTATATAGAGTAGCCTTATACCACTGAGACTCCCTACCAAACAAAGTCTTCTACACTCTACTTAAAGAGAAGAGTTCTCTGTAATAAAATGCATGCTTTTCAAACAAGATGTGCTCTTGAATGAAAAATAATATCCCCCAGGGCCTGTTTCACCAATGCTCATGGTATCAAGTCCATCAGTGCAAAAAAATAAAAATTATCTACGGAAAAGACTAGATTTTATTTTGAAGTGATATAATATTAGTTTAAGGAACTATAAGTTTTATATTTTCCATGAATAGAGGTTAAGAAACACTTATGGGAAAGATTGGAGGATCTTATATGATAGAGGCACTGTGCAGTGCTATAAATGCTAGACAACGGTGGACCTCTTAGGATATTTGGTCTTATTGAGTTAGGTCAATTGCCTTTCAAGTAGTGTTAATGGTCAGCCTAACTGGGTGACAGAAAGGGCTTGAAAAGTGTTGTATTGTAGAGTAATCTTAGAGAATTTACTTTTAAAGGTTCAAGAAGATGAAGAGCTAGAAGGACATATGAAAATGGATTTATAAATCAAAAGCTCAGAACATTCTCTATCCACAACATCCCTTCAGCGTTCTTTCTAAGAAACTTTTCAATTGACACTGTGAAGGAGAGCCACTTAAAGGAATTCCATTGATCATTGTTGGAAAAAATATGTCATGCTGAATTTGCAGCTGAGAAGACATAAACCTGTAAGACACATGGTTATCAGAATTCACCTGCAGGTTTTTATGAATTGGCCTTAATATCACTACAGGTATCATTTGAGCTCTTTCCTATGCAACTGCCTTCACCCTTGGGACTCTGTTGCCATAACTGTAGCATAAGTTTACAAAATTATAGAATGGTAGTTAAGTAAGAAAAAAGGAGTAGTGGAAGGCCTTGGAAGTTTTATTTCTTGACAAAATAATAACGTGAAACCAAGCACTACTTACAGACAGTACTTCCACACTCAAAAAAAGTGATGCAAGTAATGAATCATTGATTATGTGACTTGTAATGTATTATATTAAACACTAAATAATAAAGCATTCACTTCTTTAAAAATATTCTTCTTGCCCCTAAAGGCATTGCATATGTGACTACTGTGTCACATGTGCATTATCAGTAGGTGGCAGAGAGGATAGGAGCTATATCTACATTCAGTAGTCTGACCTATGAACATCAGAATGAGTAGTACACTAACATTCCTGGAAAACAAAAAGCAAGCTGGACATCAACATCACTTTGGCATCATGGGGTAGCCTGAGATGACTACTAGACCAGTACCAGGCAAACACTGGATGGACTCCCAGAATAAGAAACAAACCAGAAACTAGAAGAACTCTGCCTGGCCATGGATGTGGGAGTTGTGGGTGAGCCAGCCCTGCCTTTTGTCTACTACCTAATGGTGTAGGCTAGGGAGAGATGCCCCCCTCTCCCTTTTGTCCTCACCACCATTAGCCAACAGGATATCTGGCCCAGATGGGGTCACAAGTGGAGTAAAGCTGTCCCTTCCCCTCACATGCTGGAGCACTTGGGAGAGCAGGCCCTACACCTTACCTAGGTAGCACACTGAAGTTGGTCCTGGATATGGGGGTTGTGGGTGAGCCAGTCCTAGGGAGTGAGTGTGGGAGAGCCAGCCCTTCCTTCTGTCTCCTATGTGGTGGTGTTGGCTAGGAAGAGATGCCCTCCCATCCCTTTTGCCCTCACCGCCATTGGCCAACAAGAGGTCTGGCCCATATGGGCTCACAACGAGCAGGAGAGCTGCCCCTCACATACTACAGCACTCAGCAGAGTAGGCCCTGCACATTTCCATAGTAGAACTGGCCATGCAAGTAGGGGTTGCAGGTCCAGAACCAGTGCTTTGAGTTGGCCCACTCCAACATCTACCCCATGAACGAGCAGCTGGAGTGTAAGAAGAGGTCAGTTCCACAATCCAGGACTGCAGGACAATCCATGACACAGGAAATGTCTAGGAGGAGTTCCAATGAGGTTCCATTACTGACTGAGTAACAGAAATCAGGGGCCTCGTATCAGACCAAGGAGTCATTATAATGAACATTTGGAAGCAGAATATTTGGACAAAGGGGAATATTGTAGGACACACTGAGACATATTGAAGCTTAACAATGATTTGTTATTTTTTATGCTGGGACATATTGCAAAAGAGGAGTGTGGTTCTGGGGGTAGGGGGAAGATGGGAGGGAACAGGGTGCATGATGTGAAATTCACAAAATAATTTTTTCAATAAAAGTATATATTATAACAACAAATACAATACAAAACAACAAAAATAATTAGACCACAATTATGAGAATTATAAGGCTTAGCATACATTCCCAATATCCAGTCCATACATATTTGGCCACTGACTTTAATATTCTACTATGCAACCATCACCATGAGTTTAAAGATCTATATCCAACTCAGCTTCCATCCTAACGTGCATCACAAGTTTAAAAACATCTTCTTAGATCCAGAACACCCTCTTAATTCCTAAACAACTCAAAATTTAAGAGAAAGAGCCATTTGTTTGCCTGAAAGTGGGAACTGTTGGGGAGGAAAAGATATACCTTAAAAAAAAAAAAAAGAAAAAGGAAGCAGATGGGGAGGTGAGGGCATAGAGGGTGGGAGGATGGGACCACAGGGGGGAGTAGGGAGGGGATTGTGATTGAGATGTAACTTGAAGAAATAATAATAATAAAAGTTAAGAACAAAAATATATATTTATATATTCTTAAAAATATTCTAAAACAGTTCTTGCCAGTTGCAACGGTCATATGAGATTTCTAGTAAACCCAATATGGAAGTCATGAAGCAGTCTCAGGATGGGGTCACTGACTTGACTGTTCATTATGCTGGGTTTTGAATGTGTGATGATATAGAGCCAAGTATACCAATACACCTCAACTTAACTTTATCCACTAGGCATTATCTGACCCATTAAGACATAAAATTGAGTTATGCAATGGAACTCCATAATCATCTGGGGTGGTATATTACTAAATTGAGATCTACTAGGCCTGAAGTTAATTCCCATAAATCCTACAGTCAAGTCTATTAAATTCCCTAGGTACTCACTTGCATTTCCTTTCCACACATATCTCAATTCACAGTTATGGCATTGTAGGGGTTTTCTATGTATGATCATTTTATCTAGAAAATCACATGCTTATTTTATAAAACATGTTATATACATATATATGCATATATACATACATTTATATACTGTGTGTTTGTGTGTGTGTGTGTGTGTGTGTGTGTGTGTGTGTGTGTGTGTAATAAAAATCCTGAATATGAACACTTTGACTTTAACCATGGTGTCTTTACCTGGAAAAAATGTTCTTTGGATATGTCAATTTATAAGTGTATAGTTATCAACACAAAAATTTGCTAAGACAATGGCTTGGTCTCCTCAAACTGAAAGTAGGGCTCCATTGCTGAAGATGACACTCACACAACACATTGAACATGGAGAAATCAAACTGGTGCCTACATGGATCCAGCTACTTTTCAGGCTACATTATGAGAAACATAAGCATGAACCCAGCCACAAAACTTTGCCCTACAATCTTCCCTGATTGCAAAATAAGCTAGGACAATGGTGGTAAATGACTTGAAGAAGTAGTCAACAATGTCTGATTGAATTAAGACCCACTCCACAATACAGAACACTGCTTTGACAAACAAGAACAAGAAACCCAGAGGCCTAAAAGAAAACTAAATACTACTGGTCTAAAAAAAAAAAAGTAACAATAGCATGACTCATAATGATACTCTGCTATACTCATAGATCATTGCCTTATTCAGTCATGATAAACAAAGCTTCCTCCTTTGGAACAACAGATGGAAACACTTGCTGAGATACATAGCCAGACATTGTTTGGGGAGAAAGAGTGCTTGTATACATAGCTCTAAATGGGATGTATACATCAAGTCCCTTTCCTGAGAACTCAGGGAATTCCTTGGAATAGGAGGCAGAAAGAGTGAAAGAACCAAAGGGGATGGAGAATACCAGGAGAACAAAGTCCTCTTAATCAACTGAGCATAGCACACATGAACTTACAGAGACTGAAGCAATAACCGCATTTCTCCCTTAGTGTCTGTTTATGTAGATCATATTTTAAGGTCCTGGATGAATATTTTTAAAATTTATCTGGCATACATTTGAAATTCCACAACTATGTAAATAAAAATAACTTGATAGAAGTAGACTATCTCCAGTCATTAAAAGATAGGCAGTTATAGAGGATGACCAACAGATACTCATGCATTGTAGGTATACTTGTGTGTAGGTGTGTGTGTGTGTGTGTGTGTGTGTGTGTGTGTATGCATGCTTTTTAGATGAAAAAGTTATAAGGAGACCTTACCTGGTATGTTTCAAGAGAATTATTCAATCTTAGATATATAATTAAAGTTATGGGATATAAACATGTAGAGTGAGGACAATATAATGATGTAATTTTTCCCACAGTCACAGAATCAGTGATTAAATAAATATATTTTGAATATCAGGTACTAAAAATAAAAGGAACATATAAATACAAATAAATAAACATTTTGAATATGGGTGCCATAAACTGTATTTGGACCTAATTATTAGAAAATACTAAAATCTGTTCCTGATTTTCAATCTTTTTCTTTGTAAAGTAGAAAGCAGGTCTAAAACATGCAAATTCCATTCATATTTTCTGAGTATAAAATCAAAATCAAAGAAGCCACACTATTGATATGCAGTCCTTGAAGTTATTTCTTCAGAAATCATAATGGCAGTGATCCTAGAAATGTTACTGTGAACTAAAACAGAGGAAGCAATTTGCAGGAAGTGCATGAAGATGAAATAAAACCTTAGGACTTGTATATGAAATATGGCATAAAATGAAAAGTTCTATAGTAGTATAAATTAAGCTGAGTACCAAAGAGATACAGATAAATATAATCTGACTCCTAAAAAAATAGCACTGTTGAAGTGCATAAAAGAGCAAACAAGTTTTTCTGTTTCTTATAACATATCAGAAATACAACCTAGGAAGAATTTTCAGATGCAATGTAAGTTCTCAATACATATCGAACAATAAAAAGCTGTAGCATGTCTTCACAACAACGGAAGGACAGACAGAGTTCATAGTCTACATTACGCTCTTTGTTTTAGCAGAATTTTCATACTGAACTTTCTTAAAGAAGTAGGGCCTGCCTCTGCACCCTGATTCTTTAGCACAGCTGAATATGTGACTAATGGCACTACAGTGGTTCCACTCTTGGGAGACAAGGTTAGAAAACACTGTTACTGCAAGTTTCAGACCATTCATCTTCACAGAAAATCTCTGTTTTAGGTTTGGGTTGCTATTGAAATGTTTTATGCCTTATAATCTCCACATTGCCTCTTAGATTCTCTTCAAAATGTGCACAATTATATGAAAAAATACTAAAGTCTAAGCTTCACCAAATTTGTGAATAACTTCTAATAAAGATTTGTACCCATGTATACAAATATTTTTTGATTAGAAACAGGTTAAGTCAATCTAGTAATTTGTTTTATTTTATGTTGGTTTATTTGGGCATTTACAAATTTGAATAAAGAGAGATTATTTTGATCAATATTTCTAAAATTTCATAAGTATCTGTGTTAATCTTCATAGTCAAATGGTATTAATGTTTTTTAAACATAGTATCACATAATTGATTTGGATATTAAAAAGGATAGATTCACATATAATAATTTACTATTTTCTCAAATCTGAGCTGCCAATCTGTTTTTCTTTTTCTCTTTTTTGTATTTAACTTGTTCATTTGACAACATCTCACCTGTTGTGCAGGTTTACCCTAAACTTAGAATTATTTTGTCACTCAATCCTCAGTCCCTGAATTATAAACACTAGTTACCACACCTTGAATGACTCAAATGTATTTATTTGTCTCCTCAATGTATTACTTTCAAAATAAATGTAAGGAATGGCATTTCATGTAACACTTTTGTTTGTTCTCAAGTTGTCTGACTTGGAGTGGCAATTGAGACCATCTGCCCACTGTCTCTATTTACAAGTCTGCTCTTGTGTATATTTGTTTATGTACTTTGCTGAACTCTAATCAGAGCTATATGCAGCAGTAGAGATTATTGACACATCCAATGAACTGAGTTACAGGAGTTAATCCACTTTTTTCATTTTTTAAGGGTTTATCTCAGGTTCAAAGTGAGGCAGAATGTCCAAGACTTTGTATTAAATCACTACAACATAACAATTCAAGTATTTTTATGAACATTATCTGAGTTTATGATGTGTATGTAAAGCCGATGAGATTAACTTGGTATTTGAATTATTCTAGTACTGATAAAATTACCACAAAGTAAGGATGACAGAAGACCCTTTCTAAATACATCCCATATAGAGCTATGCATTACAAATAAAGAACTTCAGTCTTCTCTGACCTTTAATGTAATTATTGCCAATACCTGTTCAGCTGGCACAGTGGGCATTGTGTACTTTTGGTTTGACTAAACATACTAGAGCAAGAACTGATGTTGAAAGGACTTTCATACTTGCTTTCACATGAGTCTATTTATTTCAGTCAGTGCATGAGAAGAACAATGTGGTCAGAACCTCAGGGTCACTTTGGCTGTCTTCCTTCTTTTAACTTTCTATTTTCAAAGGTGTTCCCCAGTTTATGGCTTAAATCAGTTCATACATGTCCTAAGTTCATGTCTATGAGCTCAGGTAATTTGCTTCTTTGCTCAGGATCTCACAAGGCTACAAATGAGGTTTCAGATCTCCTTTCTTCCTCTCATGTGTTGGCTGAACTGGTAAGGAGCCCCATGGGTAGCTTTGGAATTACTAAACGTACTCAGTTTTTGATAGTGAGTGCTCTGCATGAGGATTTTAGGTGCTTCCTTTAGAGATGGTGGAACTATTATTATTATTATTGTTATTATTATTATTATTATTATTATTGTCAATGTTATTTATGAGTAGCACTGGTGAACAAATTCAGTCATTTGTGCACATTAGACATGTTTTCTGCCACTGGGCTATATTATCAGAACATAGCATAGATTCTTGTGTTCTAATAACAGAAATGACATTACCTAGTGACTTTTTGCACTGAGATAAAGAATTACCATATATTCCAAGAGAGTCTGAAACTCAGAATCTCTCTGTTTTAGCCTCCTGAATGCTGGAGCTACAGGAGAATGCAACCATACTCTGTAAAATAACATTTTCCCTCTTTGTTTTGAAATCAGAACTTCGACTTTCATACATACCCATATTTGTTATCAAATACTAGATGTCAATTAATTAATTCCTGAATTTCTATAGAAGTTTCTATAATCTTCATTTCTCAAGAATTTCTGTCTAACTCTATAGAGTTACTGTATAACTCAATGTTCATAGGCACTTTGATTTCATTGAGAAATGCCTAAAGGATTAGTGAAGAAATCTTCTCCTGAAATAATTAACTAAAGGAGGTATTGATGACATCTATAGATATGTACTGTGAGTAATGGAGTATAGGCTGATGGACCACGTGGAATAAACTAGGAAAAAGAAGAAAGTATGTTCATGCAAGCAAGCATTCTCACTCTGTCCATTTTCCCAGTAAAATCAAGCCTCCCATGAGGCTTTAAACATATATTTTAAGAGAATGGGAGAGAATAGATTGAAGTGGGTTGCAAGTAAGACACAATTTACATTTATACCCTTATCTTCTATTTTGTGGTGGGAAGAATTCCTTGCAAAAAGCACAAGAGATTGTATCAAGGAAGTGGAATGGGAAAGCCTAAAGAGAAAGAGTTTTGTATAGATAATAGAGAGAGTACAAAAATATATCACTAACTGATTTATTTTTGGTTAAAGATCAATGGACTGAGGACATTTCCAGATATTTATCAACTGTAAGTTTCAGTTTACAGAGTGAAAAATGCTTGAATTCAAATTGACTACCATATTTTAATTTCTGAAGAGTAGGTTTGTGTTTAAAATGTGACAGCACATGGCAGACACCATAAAAACCCTGTAAATTATATCTTGGCAGGATCATAGGTACACCTGGTTTAAGTTAAATATTGTTATCATTTACCAATGTTTTTAGACATCTGCTCTGGTCTAATATATTCTTGATTTTCTAGGGTGGGTCTATGTGTAGTCTCTCTAGTTAATGACAACAGAAGTAATATTACCATCTCAAACTGGGAAGTACAGAATATTTTCCATGTGATTATGTACCAAACAGTAACCCCCAACCCAAATTTTTTAAAATCTTGTAATAGTGACTGTAGAAATTTCAGGGAGTTCAGCATCCTACTGTGAGAGGATATTGGCTAGTACAGACATGATTCTCTTTTGGGATGTCAGATCAAAACATTCTCCAATGTATTAGTCAAGAGATTTTTCATAAACCTGTGTTATATACACAGGACAGGCTGATTTGCAGGACATATTGCCTGCAGTGCAAGTGGACCACATGTTGATAAAACTGGTACCCAGCCAACACCTCTTCCACTGTGGAGAATTGGCTTGTAATTAGTAAGGTGTCTTTCCTTGCTCCTTCTCTGTAAGCCGAAAGCTGAAATTCATGTAACTTGTTTGTATTTATGAGAGTCCTCTCATTAGATTCAGACAAGTTGATAATTATGCACCATGAACGTATTTCACAAGCATTTCAGAATTCCATTCCACTTGGTCCTCAAAAATAACAATTTGAAGAAGGAGTAAATCAAACTACTTTATTTCTACAATGGAAAAATAGCCAAAAAGTAACACTGAATAAATATTATCTTTTCCAATGCCTTATCCACCCTGATTCCTATAGAGAAATCTTTATGTACCTCCCTGATTGCATAATAGCTCCAATTTAAAACAAAAATGTAAAGTGTTTACTGAGTGTTTGCAATAAAATGCTATAAGATGAATTTTTACAAGTTATTCCTCATAAAAGGTTGATTTTTTTGTGTTTTTAATTCTTACAATATTTTATACAATTGTGTCTGTGAAGAGGGTCCGTAGGACTGTTGTATTTTAATTCTATAATAAAGAATCAAGCTAAAACACTCAACTCAATGACCACAAAAAAAACAATCAAGCTATAATTCTAAATATCACCTCCTAAAATTAAAAATTATTATATATGTATCTTATAAAAAGGTAAGATGATAATACCACACTAAATTCTTAAAGACTATATCAGTGTACTTCTGTCTTTATTTTCAATTTTGATTCAATAAAACCCCACTATAATTTATGTATAATATCCTGATTGCTATCTACTTTCTATACAGCCTTTTCTAATATTTTGTCCTGGAAATAGTTATAGCTTCCCCATTTTTATTTTATTACCCTGTGTATATTGAGGCAAATCTATTTACTATACTTATATAGTTATGACTTTGAAATGCCAACCTGGCTTTGCATTTTTATGCTTGAAATATTCATAGCCTCAGGACAGAGGTAGAAATGTTTAGCTTGCCAGAAAATCCTCCATGACCTCTAGTAAACTTGAGTAGAACTTTTATTGTGTGTTCTTTAAGTCCTAAAGGGTGAAGATATCCTTGAATCTCCTGACATGGTCCTAATTTGTGTCTATTTTTCAAGACTCCTTACTTGATGCTGCAATGGTTTTCTATTGAATTTGTTATTTTTGTAAAAATTGAGGCATTGGACTACAGATATAGCTCATTGGAAGTATGTATGCCTAGACTGCACAAGGGTTGAAGCTCCTGAAGCACAAAAGTGAAGGCATTATCTTTGCATTCATAGAAAACTAGCTTGAAAAAAACTGATAATTTGTATTTACAATATCTTCAATACTTTATATAGTAATGTGTGAAACACATCCACTAGCAGTAGCACATGTCTCTTTTCTTAAATAGTCTTCATCCTAGAAGCAAAATATTAATTCTTCCCATTCCTAAATACTGAAGATATTTTTTTATTGTAGCCAAGAAGAATCTTATATTCTGCTTCTAATGTGATAATCCAGCTTTTATGTTGCTATGGCCCAAGACAGATCCAGTAAGAATAAACACACAAAAAACTAGTGATGCTAAGGTCAGTTGACAATATAAGGAATGGTATTTGGTGAAAATAAATAAATATGTCAAGCATAGAGCCTTCTATTTTTCTTAGAAATGTATGTGTTAAATTATAAACATCCAGTGTAGTGGTATTAAGATGTGTTTGCTCTGGAAGGTGACTACAAGATGAGGCTAGAGAGTAAGGATTGAGATTAGTATCCTATAAGAGAGGACACAGAGTGTTTTGGTTTTTTTTTTTGTTGTTTTTGTTTTCGTTTTTTACCTCATGTAAAATGCAGAATGTAGGGAGACAATGGCTGTTCAGGTCCTATTGGACAGTCTTTCTCCACATTATCTGTCAGAGCTTTGTATTTCCCATACTGGCAAACTGTGAGAACTAAATATGTCACTTCTAAGTTTGTGGTATTCTGCTATAACATCCTAAAATGACAAAGACAAAGTATTTTAGAGAATATATGAATGAAACAAAATCACGCCGTGGGTAGAAAATACTTTAAGGGAGACCGAAAGGAAGAGAGCACAAGTAGATGATGGGCTGGTAGTTGCATTTCACCTTTTTATCTTTTTCTTTACATTATGTCTGGCTTGTGTCTGTATGTATGGGTTCCTTATAATTTGATTACTAGAAAAAAACTGTTTCATAAAAAAAAACAAAATCAGGACACACAAGTTACAAATGTCACTTCATTCACAAAACAGTAATAATTTAGACCATATAACCTGTCGATAAGCATGTAGAACTCTCAGCTGTTTCTCCAAGCACCAAGTCTGCCTGCATGCCACCATGCTTTCTTGCCATGATGATAATGGACTACACCTCTGAAACTGTAAGCCAGCTCCATTGAAAAGGTTTTCTTTATAACAGTTGCCTTTGTCATGGTGTATCTTCACAACAATAAAGCCCTAACTTCCCTCCAACCTACCTTGCTTGCTTGCTCTCCTTTTTCTTCCCAAGCCCCATGCAGAGAGTGATTATGATTGCAAAGGAATGCTGTGTCTTGATGTCCAGTTACATCTTTCAGAACCTAAAGTCCTTCCCTTTCCCTCCTCTAATATGTTCCTCGGGCCTGGCAAGTGATGGGAGAATTGGTCCCTATAGGGGCCAAGTATTCCTTAGTCAAATGTTCTTTATACTTTGGCCAGTTACAAGTCTCCACATTCAGTTATCCACTACAAAAAGTGGTTTCTTTGTTGAAGCCTGAGACTACTCCACATTGGTTTCTCTGTAATGTATCTACATCATATAGGATTTCTTCAACAATGGGGACTTACTATCTAGTTGTGGTAAGCGTCTCAAAACAATTGAATTAGCACCTTGAAGGTTCATAGTCAGCATTCATGGGCATCAGTCCCTTAATTGGCACTTGGGTTTTATTTTAAAATCTGTACTTTCTGTAACAATCTTAACCACATATACAGATCACTTCAATTCAAGCTTCTTCTTAAATGCCATGTGCTTTTGGGTTATTCAGTTTCTTTTGAATTTTTAACAAGCAGTAATAAGAAACTGACACATATCGTTTGACACTTCCCTTTTCCTTTCCTTTTTCCATTGTATTGTTTTGGCTCTTTTGCCAAAAATTAAGTGACCCTAGGTGGATTAAACATCAACAAATCAAATAATCCAATCAAAAAATGGGATACAGAGCTAAACTGAGATTCACAAAAGAGTAATCTCTAAAGGACATGAGGCACTTGAAGAAATGTTCAACATCCTTGGTTATCAGGGAAATGCAACTCAAAACAACTCTGAGATTCCATCTCACACCTGTCAGAATTGCTAAGATCAAAAATTCAAAAGATAGCACATGCTGGTGAGTTACTCCTCTATTGCTGGTAAGTGTGCAAACAAAAGTGTGCTTTGGAAATCAATATGGCCATTTCTTAGAAAACTGGGAATAGTTCTACCTCAAGACCACTTACACCGCTCCTGGGCACATATCCAAAAGATTCTCCATCAAACCACAAGGACATAGCCTCAACAATTTTCATAGCAACTTAATTCGTAATAGCCAGAAACTGGAAACAACACAGATGTCCTTCAACCGAAGAATGGATAAAAACACTGTTGTACATTTACACAATGTAATATTGCACAGCTATCATAAACAAGGAAATCATGCAATTTAGAACCAAATGGTTGAAACTAGAAAGCTCATCCTAAGTCAGTTAACTCAGACCCAGAAAGATTCACATGCCATGTACTCTCTTATAAGTGGACATTAACAATTTTGCACAGGACAATCATCCTACAACCCACCGACCTAAACAGACTGGAACCTAGCAAAACTATCCTATAAAAAACTCCACCCAGCAGTGAGTCATGGACCCTGTCCTTGTTAGTGGAACAACTTACCCTAGATGGGCTGCCATATCAAGCCCCAGTACAAGAGGAAGTTCTTAGCCTTCAAGTGACTGATGAACTGCGTGGATTTAATATGTGGGGGCTCTCCTCATCTTAGGATAAGGAGAGAAAGGAGACAAGGGAGAGGGAGGGAGGGAGAGAAAGAGTGAAGGGGGAAGGGAACAGGAGAGGAGAAGGAAGGGGACTTTATTGAGATGTAAGTAGAAAAAAGTTAATTAATAATAATAATTATTATTAACAGGAGCAGTCTTCACAGACGTCAAATCTGCTTTTATGCCTTCCATCCCCTCTAGAGCATATGTATATTTAAGCCTTGCAATAGTTTAGCTCATGAAGAACTTGCACATCTTTCCTCTTCACAAGACTTTAGAGTATCTAAGGATACACAATAAAATTAATTAAAATTAGGAGGCCTTTCCCTTCAACAATATTACTAGGGGATCTCACTAGGTATGGCATATCAAGGTATTCCTTTTAGTCTGAAGACTATAAACTGCTGCATTTGAGCCCTGCTAGAATCTAATTGGAGCTGAACTGAACAACAGCATCCTAGACACATAACATGCTTCCTTTGTATGTAGGACACTTCCTCTGCACATTTTAGTCATGCCTTGACTGACTAACTGATCATTTCAGTGGTAACAGAACATTGGTCTCTGTGCTAGTCCACATTGACTGGCAAGCTGCTTTTCCTTTTTTAGCCTATGCATTGATCTCATTTTGCTTGAAGCATACACCTATGCTTCACACAAAGGGGTGGATTATTTGTGGTTATCACAAACTTCCATAGGTGTTTTTTTGTTTTGTTTTTGTTTTTGTTTTGTTTTGTTTTTAGTATACTGTTATCACAGTCCTTCTTATCCATAGTCAGTAATCTACTGAGACAAAGAGCTCACTGTTATATTTTATGAAGATTAAATGGTTAATTTGCCCAATATTCTGAATTGTTCAGTTGCTACAAGTCTTAGTTAGGGTTTCCATTACTGTGAAGAGAAAAATGTGATCATGGGAATTCTTATAAAGAAAAACATTTCATTGTGGCTGACTTATAGTTTCAGATCTTTAGTCCATTATCATCATGGTGGGAAGCATGGCAGTGTCCAGGCAGACAGCAGCTGGAGATGTAGCTGAGTGTTCTACATCTTGATCCACAGGCAGCAAAGAGAGGACTATTTACTACCTGAGACCTCAAAGCCTGCCTCCACAGTGGCACATTTCTTCCAATGAAGCTACTCCTCCTCCATCGAGGCCATACCTACTATTATGCCAATCTCCATGGGCCAAGGATTCAACTACATTAGTCAATGGGGGCCATACCTATTCAAACCACCACAGTACAGAAATGTCAATCTACACACTTGTTAAATACAAATGAATGATATCTAACAAGCTTATGAAAACAAAAAAATAATTTAATGTGATTTCCTTGAAATAAGGAAAAAAGTTCAAATTTAGAGCTTCTTATATTCAGTAGTTTAATTGACAAGGTTCTACAAGGAGATTATTACCATAACAAAATATTAGGCTTTTAATTGCATCTTGAAGCCCCTCACCTAGTTTATACCTTTGAAAACGGGTTAACATATAAATCAAATCATTTTTTCTTCTCGAGTCATGTTAGGACAAACGTTGTACTTGAACATATTTTCTTATCTGCTTCAATTTCACTAGATTAGTTTTTTTCCTGGGAAGCCAAAGAAAACAGAGGGTCGTGCTTTTTGAGTTAGGGAGGGTAAGTTATGTTCAAATACAATTCCAGCTATCAGATAATTACAGAAAACATTTTTCAGATCTGTAATTGAAAGAATAATTGTGTAAACAAAAGTATATTGCTAAACATTTTACCTCAGCTATAGATTTGGCATCAATTTTAATGAAAGTTTATAGAAGAATTACACAATAAATTAACTCCTGCTGAGTATTTTGTGTCCCCAAAGTAAATAAAACCATTTAAAGCCCCTGTAAAAGCTGTATTACACAGTGACTAACAATTACTGATATGAAATTCATGGTGAGTATAATGGTCAAAATATTTAACCCAAGGTACAGTAAACTTTGAAGTTTTGTTTTTGCTTTAAATTGGGTATTGACTCACTTATGAGACATAAAATATTTCTGTAATCAGGTGCTATTGGATTTTTCACTGCTTTATTACTGAAGTTTATTGTTCAATCAAAAAAACATATATTTTTGTGCCTTTGGTGACAGGAAGTAATTCCAAATCCTTCATGCTGAAATTCCTCTTCTTATTTTTCCTGATGCCCTTCATGAAAGAGAACTAGTCAGCAGCTTTTATATTTTCTCAATTCATTTTCATGCTTTTCATTATATAATGTAGGATGCTATTAAATACATCTACACAACATTTTATTATTCTAAATATATCACAATATTCAATTTAAAATATAGACATTTCAGTTTTGTTCAAGTTGTCCCTTTTGAGAACTACCAGTTTTGTTTAGTGATTTGAAACAAAAAAGTCTAATCTAAAAAAAGTCAAGTGAACATGAGTTTTTTTGCCCCACTGAACCATTTTTTCAACAATGTGAAATATAAAGATGGCCAATTCAAAGTTATTTCAGTTTATTTGCAGTAAGTGTGTAGTATGCACTTATGTGCATGTGTGCAGAGGCCAGAAATACCCTGTTCTATCACTCTCTACTTCAATCTGCTGGTACAGGGTCCCTCACTGAAAGTGGCAGAGAGGCAGAAGTCTCTATTTAGGAAGCTTCAACTACTCAAGTGTCTGACACATCAAGCCCTATGTCTTGGTTCTGGATTTGAACTCAGGTCCTCTTGCTTATTCTACCGACCCATCTCTCCCATCCCAAGCTAAGGCATCTTTAAACAACAATAACAAAAAATGTACTTTTTAAAGATAATACAGATGTTATTTCCTTCCTATTTTGTATTCTAAAATTTCTAAGGGATTATTAGATTATTTGGTAAATTTCATTTCCTTTTCATTAACCTGTTATTGAACACTAATGTAAGTACAGTCTATCAGAACAATAGTATAAAAAAGTCAGCAGCTTGCATTGCTTTCTTCACAGATGATCTGTCTATTGGAGAAAGTGGGCTAATGAAATCACCAACTAAAGCTGGGTTAGAGTGAAGTCTTTTTGTCCTTTCATTTAATAGTATACTTTTTATGAAGTTGGGTAAACACACTTGATGCATACTTGTTTAGGATTGCAATGTTTCCTACATTAACTGTTCCCTTAAATAGAATGACTGTTCTTTCTCTTTTCTGATTAATTTTGCTTGAATTTTGTCTATCATTAAGAGATTTATACCAGTTTCTTGTATTTCCTATTTGCTTGATTTTTTTTTTTTTTTTTTTGCCATTCTATCACTGTCAGGTGGTTTATACTTCTGAAGTTAAAATGAGTTTCTGGTATAAAACTAAAAGAAGGATTTTGTTTCTTAATTTAATTAACCTTTATCTTTTTATTAGGTAGTTGAAACTATTATTTAAAGTAATTATTGAAAGGTGTGAGTTGACTGATATTTTGGGGTTTTTTTTCTGATTGTATTTTTAGTCCTATTTTTGTGTGCTCATTATCTCCTGAATATGTTTGTTCCTTTCTTTGTCCAAATATAGATATTTGGGTGATATTTTACTTCATGGACTTTGCCATTAAGTGACTACAATGCTTGTCCTTCTGTTCTTCTTATACTCTCTTAGACACTTCAAATGTCCCCAATCTGTCTATGAGGCTAAGAGAAGATAGGGTCTGTGGAGGTCAATACATTTTCTTATTGGATGAGACTATAAGTGACTTGGGTTCATACCCTCCTCTCCTGAGAGAACATATATTCTCATTACTGCAACTTAATTGAAAAAGAGACACAATTGGAAATAGACACAAGAACTTACTATTATTGTTCTGCTAAAAGGGCATAATATTAAAAATAACTTCAAACCATTTCAATATATCCACAGATTAGTGACATTCTGAACCCTCTTTTTTTTTCTTTTTGAAGTAGACAAGGAAAATGACAACAGCCCAACATGTAGAGAAAAAAAGAACTGTGGGTTGCTCAACTTAAGTGGGACGTTTCTTTCATATCTCCTTCACCCAAGGCTCGGGAGTCATTATGGAAGAAAGACTAGAAAGATTGTGAGACAGAGGTGGTGGATAACTACAGAAAATAGGTCATGTTAAAGACGTGCTCAGTGAATGGACAGTGGTTTTAACAACGTTTAGAGACCTGCTCAAATCAGAAAACAGTCCTGACATGGAGTAGTTCGGTACATATGAATTTCCATGCATAGTTGAGGAGTTGAGGGGTATTAGCAAATGATAGCTTCTGAGAGAGGGAGGGTCCTTTTTGTTTAAGAGTATGGTTCCTGAACATGACCCAGAGAATCAACTAACCTGGCATCATAGGGATTCACAGAGACCGAAGTGGCAACTGTGGAGCCTATATGGATCTGCTCTAGGTCCTCTGCAAATATGTTGTAGTTTTTTTTTTTTTTTTTTTTTTTTTTTTTAGTAAGGATTTTGGTGGGAATCCTAAAATGTGAGTGGAGGTGTCTCTGATTCTTTTGCTTGCTCGTCAGACACTTTTTCTCCTTTTGGATTTCTTAGCCAAGCCTTTATGAGACTTTGTGCCTAATATTATTGTATCTTGTTTTGAGTGATATTATTGGTATTTAACTCAATATAAGTCAATGATATTAATTATATATTATATAATAATATATACAATATGTGTTATTGCTATATTACTCAATATAATATTGTTATATTGCTATATAGCCTTATTAAGTGATAAACCTGGGAGGTCTGCTCTTTTTTTATATACTTTATTTTTTTTATTTCTTCAAGTTACATCTCAGTGACAATCCCTTCTGTACTCCCCCTTCTTGTCCCACCCTTCCACCCTCTTCCCCTCAACAGCTCCCCCTTTCAGTCCAACAAATGGTTCCTTCTCTTATAACAGTAAATACTATACAAAAAAACAAATAAATATGCCACATTTTTGAGAGTTAAATGGCCCAGCATACATTCCCAATATCCACTCCATACACATTTGGCCCCTGAGTTTAACATTCTACCATCTAACCATCTCCATGAGTTTAAAGTTCTATATCTGACTCAGCTTTCATACTAATTTGCATCACAATTTTAAAAACATCTTCTTAGATCCAGAACACCCTCTTGATTCCTAAACAACTCAAAATTTGACTATGAGACTCTAGCTATCTATTCTTCAACCACCTCAGAGACCTGAGAGGGATAAATATATCTGATTATGTAGGAAGTGCAGGGCCTGCATCATCCAAAACTAAAAAATGACATATCAGTGGCTGCCTGGACAGTTCCTGTTTTCTCTCCATATGTTACAGCATCAATCTTCAGACTTTGGTCCCATTTCTCTGACAGACATTGATTGTAGAGCAGGAATTATGAAGGACTTAGCTACCCTGCCTTGGCAGAGCTAGGCTGTCAACTTACCTGCTACCAAGTGTTGACCTTTTTGGACAGCAGTCTGTCTACAGTTGAAGCAAGGGGTTTTTCATGCCAAGAGATAGGCTTGCCACTAATTCAACCATCTCACACTCGAGATTCTTCAATGCTCATCTTCTACTTGGAGTAGAATAGGGAGTGCTCTCAGGAGCTGATGTGTCTCAATATCAAAAAAAATCTTAATTTAAGAAAACATCTTTGAATGCCATATTCTGCAGATCTCTTGGGGTTTTGAAGATGCCCTATCTATCTCTTGTATTTAGATAAGCGAATGTTGCTTCTCTCTTAACAACTTGATTTCTGAGTAGCTTAGAGAATATCTGTGATAGACTGTCATAGTAGCTAACAAAATGACACGCTTGCATGACTAGAAGTTTGTATTTCTTAACTATCCTAAACGGTTTAAGACGGTTGGTATCAAGAGGACAGAGCTTCAAATTTCATTTTTAAGTATCACTAGGTACAATACCTTTAAGAAGAGTTACCTTTAATTTTGTATCAATATACAAAGATCAATACCAATGTGGCCAAATATACTCTTAATTTTGTATCAATATACAAAGATCAATGCCTATGCAGCCCAATACAATCTTAATATTATGTTAATATATAAGGGTCAATACCATTGTGGCCAACTATAATCTTAATTTTGTATCAATATACAAAGATCAATACCGATGTAGTCCAATACAATCTTAATTTTGCACAATATACAATGGTCAATACCACTTTAGCCAAATATAATACTAATTTTGTATCAATATACAAAGGTATAAGGGCATATTCAATAATCTGTCCCTTCTTCTTGGTCCTTCCCATACTTTGTCTATGTCCCATTTTTCTCAAGTCTGTGTACTCCTACATAGGAGAGAAAGAAGTATACTGAAAAGAAAAAGAAGGAAGTCCCTGGGTCTAACCTCCAAAACCCACTAACAAGACCATTTAACAGCTTGTAGTCTCTTCCCCTAAATAACAAAGTTTTCTGTTATCCATCAAATAACCAAAAAGGGGGGGGGAGAAACACCCTCTCCACCCTCTGGGCATGGAGCGTCGCTCTCTTAAAATGATTTCCTGCTGATTTGGGTCATAGTAACCGTATTTGGGGCTCAAATGAGAATGGAAAAATGGTTAAAAATGTTAATACAATCCTTTTATGTTCAGTCCTTTTGTGCTCAGCTGTTTAGATGTCCTAAGAAATTTGTAGACAGAAGCTGATCTTCCAAGCTTTACTGAAGTTCTGGCTGGGGCAGTGTGTGGAGCTGAACGATCTTAGCGATTTTGAGTTGTTGTGGTTGTAGACTCTTGATGGAAACAGCTATTGAGGAAGTCTGCAAGGCTGGATCATCTGGGCCACTCGTCTTCTTTGGTGTCTCATTCTGTTTTCTGTTGAGGTTTCCGTTGTCCAGTTGTCCCTGGATTCCTTGAATGGATACTTTAAATCTCCTGGAAAGATAAGAACAGAGCCCTGCCCTAATCGTAATTCTGGGATAAATACCCTTTTTTTTTTGGGGGGGGGTGGGTCAGGTAATATTTCTCCTGAAGCAAATTTGGTTTTTTGACAATATATAAAGTATTATCATTCAACCTGGATTAAAGAAGAAATTATTTTTTTATTTTGGAGCTAAACAAGTCTTAGTGTATATATTTTGAGATCTCAAAGGACAGTTTTTTTTGTATTGAGTAGGCCTTTTTAAAGTAGCTTTTAAACTTAAGTCCTTCCAACTCCTATCTGTCTGTCTCTACATTCTAATGATTGGGATCAAATACCTGTGGTTCCCATCTGAAGGGATTAAAGATGTGCTCCACCACACCTGGATCGAAGTTTTTCTCTATTTAGAGTTTATTTTGTATCAGGCTGACCTTGAGCTCTGAGATCTTCCTGTTTCTGTCTCTAGTGTGTTGGGATTAAGGGAGTACTCTTCTTGAATGATGGGATTAATGGTGTGCACCATCACCACCCTGTTCTGTGTAACTCTAGAATTTATAAGACAACTAACTCTAGTGTTCCTCCTGTCTCTGCTGAAGTTAAAGGCATGGGCTAACACCACGCATTTGATGTATTTTACCTTAGCTCTAAGTTTTTTCGACTCTTGGAGGTTTATAAAACCAGGTTGAATGGCTGTAACCTTTATTTTATTTACAGTGTTTTAAACCTGTTACATGCTTTTTTTAATTAATAAATTTATTTGTTTGTTGCTTCAGGTTACATCTCCATCATGTTGTCCTCTTTCCCTGCTTCCCAGCCCCACCATCCCATCCTCTACCCCTAATCCTTCCCTTTTGTTCCTCTGGGGTAGAGTTTCCCTACATAACAGTCACTTGCCACAGTGCAGGAGTCATATGAGGGCCAAGAGCCTCTTCATACACTAGGGGCCTATGAGGCAGTACCACCAGTGAAAGGTGTCCCCTTGCTAGGAAGGGAAAACTAAATAACAGACCAACAAACACACAAACCCACAAAAAACAAAGAACAACAAAAAAAAAAGAAAGGAAAAAGAAAAAATAGTCTATGTCCATGTTTCCTTTGGTATGTTGGTTGTAGTACAGATATCCTGTACTATATAGCTAAAATCCTACTATAAGTGAATAGATGCCATGCACATCCTTCTGAGTTTGGGTTAGCTCACTCAGGATGAGCTTCTCTAGTTCCATCCATTTGGTTGCAAATTGCATAATTTCATTGTTTCTGATAGCTGAGTAATATTCCGCTGTATAGATGTACCACAATTTTTTAATCCATTCTTCAGTTCAGGGACATCTGGGTTGTTTCCAAATTCTAGCTATTACAAATAAGGCTGCTATGAACATAGATGAAGAGACTTCCCTATGATTCCTTGAGGAGTCCTTTGGGTGTATACCCAGAAGTGGTATGGCTGGGTCCTGAGTAAAAGCTATTCCAAATTTTCTAAGATATAGCCATACTGACCTCCATAGTGGTTGCACAAGCCTGAACTCCCACCAGCAATGGAGGAGGGTTCCCCTTTCTCCACCCCCTCGCCAGCATGTGCTGTCATTTGAGCTCTTGATCTTAGCCATTCTGACAGGTGTGAGGTGGAATCTCAGAGTCGTCTTGAGTTGCATTTCTCTGATGATTAATGATGTTGAGCATTTCTTCAGGTGTCTCTCAGCCATTAGGGATTCCTCCTTTGTGAATTCTCTATTTAGCTCCGTCCCCCATTTTTTGATTGGATTATTTGGTTTCTTGGCATTTAGTTTCTTGAGTTCTTTGTAGATTTTGGATATTAGCCCTCTATCAGATGTGGGGTTGGTGAAGATTTTCTCCCAGTCTGTTGGTTGCTGTTTTGTTCGAATGACAGTATCTTTTGACTTATAGAAGCTTTTCAGTTTCATGAGGTCCCATTTACTGATTGTTAATCTCAGGTACTGAGCTGCTGGTGATCTGTTCAGGAAGTTGTCACCTGTGCCAATGAGATCGAGGGTTTCTCCCACTTTTTCTTCTAGTAGATTTAGTGTGACCAGCCTTATGTTAAGGCCTTTCATCCACTTGGATTTAAGTTTTGTACAAGGTGGTAAGTATGGGTCTAATTTCATTCGTTTGCAAGTGGACATCCAGTTGGACCAGCACCATTTGTTGAAGATGCTGTCCTTCTTCCATTGTGCGGTTTTCGCTTCTTTGTCAGAGATTAGTTGGCCATAGGTGTGTGGGTCCATTTTTGAGTCTTCAATGCGATTCCATTGATCTACTGGTCTGTTTCTATACCAATACCATGATGTTTTTAATATTATTGCTGTGTAGTACAGCTTGAAATCTGGGATGGTGATACCTCCAGATGCTTTTTTATTGTACAGGATTGATTTAGCTATTCTGGGCTTTTTGTTGTTCCATATGAAATTGAGAATAACTCTTTCCAGGTCTATAAAGAATTGTGTTGGTATTTTGATAGGAATTGCATTGAATCTATATATTGCTTTTGATAGGATAGCCATTTTTGTTATGTTGATCCTACCTATCCATGAGCATGGGAGATCTTTCCATCTTCTAAAGGCCTCTTCCATTTCTTTCTTCAGGAGCTTGAAGTTCTTATTGTATAGGTCCTTTACTTGCTTGGTTAGAGTTACCCCCAGGTATTTTATATTGTTTGTGGCTATTGTGAAGGGGGTTGTTTCCCTTATTTCTTTCTGAGTACATTTGTTTGTTGTATGTACAAGGGCTTCTCTCTTTTTTTGAGTTAATTTTGTACCAAGCCACCTTGCTGAAGGTGTTTATCAGCTGGAAGAGTTCTCTGGTGGAATTTTTGGGGACACTTATGTATACTATCATATCGTCTGCAAATAGGGATATTTTGACTTCTTCATTTCCAATTTGCATCCCTTTGATCTCTTTTTGTTTTCTTATTGCTCTAGCAAGAACTTCAAGTACTATATTGAAGAGATATGGTGAAAATGGGCATCCTTGTCTTGGCCCTGAGTTTAGAGGAAATGCTTCAAGCCTTTCTCCATTTAACTTGATGCTAATGACCGGCTTGCTATATATTGCCTTTATTTTTTCTAAGTACGTCCTTGTATGCCTGTTCTCTCCAGAACTTTTAGCATGAAGGGGTGTTGGATTTTGTCAAATGCTTTTTCTGCATCTAGCGAGATTATCATGTGGTTTTTTTCTTTCATCTTGTTTATATGGTGAATGACGTTGATAGACATTCGTATGTTGAGCCATCCCTGCATTCCAGGGATGAAGCCTACTTGATCATGATGTATGATACTTTTGATATGTTCTTGAATTCGGTTTGCTAGTATTTTGTTAAGTATTTTTTCATCTATATTCATGAGGGAGATTGGTCTGAAGTTCTCTTTCTTTGTTGGGTCATTGTGTGGCTTAGGAATCAGAGTGACTGTGGCCTCATAGAATGAATTTGGCAGTGATCTTTCTGATTCTATTTGGTGGAAGAGTTTGAAGAGTATTGGTGTTAGCTTCTCTTTGAAGGTCCGGTAGAATTCCATGCTAAAGCCATCTGGCCCTGGGCTCTTTTAGGTTGGGAGATTTTTAATGACTATTTCTATTCCCTTAGGGGTTATTGGGCTGTTTAATCTGTTAATCTGATCTTGATTTATTTTTGGTAGGTGGAATCTATCGAGGACATTGTCCATTTCACTTAGGTTTTCAAATTTGGTGGAATATAGACTTTTAAAGTAGGACCCAAATATTCTCTGGATCTCCCCAATGTCTGTTTTTATTTCTCCCTTTTCATTTCTGATTTTGTTGATTTGGGTTCTTTCCCTTTGCCTTTTAGTTAATTTGGCTAGTAGTCTCTCTATTTTGTTGATTTTCTCGAAGAACCAACTCTTGGTTTCATTGATTCTTTGTATAGTTCTTTTTTTTTTCTAAGTTGTTGATTTCAGCCCTAATTTTGATGATTTCCTGCCTTCTGCTCCTCTTTGGAGTGTTTGTTTCTTTTTTTTCCAATTCACCCACCGTAGCTGTTAGTTCACTAATATGAGCTGCACAATTTTCTTTTTGAAGCCACTTAGTTCTATGAACTCTCCTCATACCACAGCTTTCATTATATCCCATAGGTTTGGGTATGTTGTGCCTTCATTGTCGTTGGATTTTAAGAAGTCTTTGATTTCCCTCTTTATTTCTTCCCTGACCCAGTAGTCATCCAGCAAGGAGTTGTTCAATTTCCATGTGTGTGTAGGCTTTCTGTTGATTCTTTTGCTGTTGAAGACCAGCTTTATTCCATGGTGGTCTGATTGATACAAGGGGTTATTTCAATTTTCTTGTATCTGTTGAGACTATCTTTGTGTCTGACTGTGTGGTCGATTTTGGAGAAGGTTCCATGAGGTGCTGAGAAGAAGGTGTATTCCTTTGTGTTTGGGTGAAAAGTTCTGTAGATATCTGTTAGGTCCATTTGGTTCATGATCTCTGTTAGACTCAATATTTCTCTGTTTGGCCTCAGTCTTTATGATCTATCCGTTGTTGTGAGTGGGGTGTTGAAGTCTCACACTACTAATGTGTAGTGATCGACTTGCGATTTAAGTTTTAGAAGCGTTTCTTTTACAAATGTAGATGCCTTTGTACTTGGGGCATAGATGTTCAATATTGAGATGTCCTCTTGATGAATATTCCCTTTAATAAGTATATAATGCCTCTCTGTCTTTTTTCATTAACTTCAGTTGGAATTCTGTTTTGTTTGATATTTGGATGGCTACTCCAGCTTGCTTCCTGGGTTCATTTGCTTGGAACACCTTTTTCCCAGCCCTTTACTCTGAGGTAGTGTCTATCTTTTATAGTGAGATGTGTTTCTTGTATGCAGCAAAAAGACGGATCTTGGTTACTGATCCAATTTGTAAGCCTGTGTCTTTTTACTGGGGAGTTGACTCCATTGATATTGATGGATATTGGTGACCAGGGGTTGTTATTTCCCATTAGTTTGGTATAGGTGATCGTCCTGTGCCCCTTTTGGTTTAGATGCTGTGGGTTTTTCTATTCCCTCTGTTTTCTTGGGTGTAGGTTTCTTTTCTGCATTGGAATTTTCCTTCTAGGATTTTCTGTAGGGCTGGGTTTGTGGGTAGATATTGTTTAAATTCGATTTTGTCATGGAATATCTTTTTTCTCCATCTATGTTGATAGAAATTTTTGCTGAGTATAGTAGTCTGGCTGGGCACCTATGTTCTCTCAGGACTTGTAGGATATCTGTCCAGACCCTTCTAGCTTTTAAAGTTTCTGAGGAGAAGTCAGGTGTAATTCTGATGGGTCTGCCATTGTATGTGACTTGATCTTTTTCTCTTATAGCTTTTAATATTCTTTCTTTCTTCTGTACATTTGGTGTTTCAATTATTATGTGGCGAGAGGAGTTTCTTTTCTGATCTAATCTGTTCGGTGTTCTGTGAGCCTCTTGGATTTTTATTGGCATCTCTTTTTCCAGGTTTGGGAAGTTTTCTTCTATGATTTTGTTGAAGATATTTCTTGGACCTTGGAGTCAGGAGTCTTCTCTTTCCTCTATGCCTATAGTTCTTAGGTACCATCTTCTTATTGCAGAGGATGCTGCAAGTTAATATGCCTTCTAGTCAGTGACAATTGGCCAACAACTCTAGATTTAATTGAAGGAAAAGAAACATCTCATGTAGACCAACTAGACAAATAATTATGTGATTCATAGAAAATGTATGATGAATGTATAACAAGAATATCTTGTACATATTTTAAATTACTAAATTCCATGCAATTCCCTAACATTATGTGTCTTCTGATTATTTTAATCTCCTGGAGAAACAGTGTGATAAAACACATTTATAAATATGTTAAAAGAGCCTAAAGTAAAACAAATGGAGGAGCTGATTCTCTCTATCATATAGATCCCAGGGAGCTCAGGTTGTTAGATTTGTTGGCAAGGCTCTGTATCACTAGAGACATCTAAATCACCCTTAACATTTAAAGCAGGCTTTCTCACCTTTTCCTTTTTGCCATTGGCAACTCTCTCTCTTTCTTTCTTTCTCTCTCTCTCTCTCTCTCTCTCTCTCTCTCTCTTTCTCTCTGTGTGTGTGTGTGTATGTGTGTGGTATGTGTGTTTATACATGTGTGTATGTGTGTGTGTATGTGTGTTTGTGTTTGTGTGATTTAAGACAAGATAATATGGTGTCAAGGCTGGTATCAAACTCATTGTAACCTTGAAAATAGATGAGAATAATGCAGTTTGCAGTTAGGGAGTCTTTTAGTAATATTTTTTATGCATTTATTTATTAATTTGCTACATCTAAATCACAGCCCTCTCCATCCTTCCCTCCCAGTCCCATCCTCCCTCCTTCCCTCCCAGGCCCACCTTCCCACCCTCTATACCTTCTCCCACCTATCCTATTCCTTTGGTGTGGATTGCCCCCTACATATCAGCCACCCTCAGTTCATAAGTCACATGAAGGCTAAGAGCTTCCTCCTGTTCTGGGACCGATATGGCAGCTCCACTAGGATAAAGTGTCCCACTAACAGGTAACAACTAATCTCTTAACTGCCTACCATGAAGAATTTCATTTACTAATAGATGTTCTTGGCATAGACTTTTGAGATTTTTGACATGCTTGTAATAATGCTCCAGCAACAGATTCAAGAGAGATCCCTAAGGAGATTTTGGGAAATAAATTTCTGCATCAACACTTTCTACTGGATAGCAGATTTAGCATTTCTTCTTCCTCTGATTCCCCTAACACTGACTTTTATTATTAAAGCTATGATACGACATGCTCAACTTGGGTTTCCTCTTCTCAAGTGCAAAAGTTCCTCCCACTCAGGCATGATGGTGCTGTAGGTCTGATTGAATGATGTCTCAGTGCAATTACTTCTTTTTTATTGCCCTATTCTGT
The DNA here is from genome assembly GCA_907164525.1 of Lophiomys imhausi. Classification (NCBI taxonomy): domain Eukaryota; kingdom Metazoa; phylum Chordata; class Mammalia; order Rodentia; family Muridae; genus Lophiomys; species Lophiomys imhausi. The sequence continues at coordinate 6,399,662 of CAJQZJ010031536.1, forward strand.
AGCTGATTAAAGGGGAAGGCTATTCAAGTGTCATCATTTCTCTTGCAACTGAAAACAAAGACCCTCTGTTCAGAATCTTTTGCAAACTCTATCTCTCTCTCTCCCTTTCTCCCTCTCCCTCCCGCTTCTCTCTCTCTCTCTCTCTCTCTCTCTCTCTCTCCCTCTCTCTCAAACACACACATTTCTCTCCCTGTGTGTATGTGTCCGTGTGTGTGATTAACTGTATTATAAACAAAAATTACCAATTACAAAATCAGTAGGGTTATCACCTCCTCATTACATTTTATATAATAAAATTTGTCACACTTTCCCTTTTATGTAGTCTTTTATTTTACATAGTCTATGAAAGAACAAACTGAAAGCTAAGGTTAAATCATCTCTTGACTGCCTTCTTTGACTTAAGATTCTTTAACATTTCTTTCATTATGAATTCAGCTTCTAGAGAAATAAACATACTTTGATTGATCTTCTACTTAAAATTTCAAATGATTTCTCACTTCAAGATTTATCACCCTGACATTTAATACTGTTTAAATGTGAGTATTTATCTCCCTAAGCTAATATGTCTCTGGTTACAACATGCAATTTACTTGTCTGAAAGAGGAATCCTAATATATTTTGATGTATTTATCACATAGTACTTTCTTGTTCATAGTTTCTTCGATTGAAATTCCATTTTCTTTGGAATCTGTAGATGCCCAAACAAATCCATGAGACTCAGATATAGTCACATTTTATATGTAATGTGTGTCTTTTTTTGACTGATATGTCAGTAATTTGGTGGACTTTTATCTAGTGTAAAATATAAGCTTCTGCTCTTAATGTGTGACTCTGAACCCAACACAGTGTATCCTGAAAGAGCAATACAGATTCTTGGTGGAGCTCTCCACTTTTAGATCTTTAAATTCAGAACGATGCTAACTAAACATTTTCTGCTACCTGCTAATACTATCTGAAAACTATTTCCGATTCTTCTTTTATACCATTTCAGCACTTTTTCACGATAAAGATATCACTTTTCACCCAAGTTTTATTCCATTTCAAAACGATGAAATCAGAGAAGTAAGTGTTGTTTATATAATGTTGCCTTCCATTATGATGCCTTTCCATCAGCAATTTTCAGAAACATCCCCATTTACTCTTACAATTGCTATGAAAATCACTAAAATGGTCATTTATTCCCCTAGTCACTACCAGTAATCTAGGCAATGTGTATTTTCCAACTGCCAATAATGTTGATTTATACATCTTGTTGGGGGTTTTCCTTGTTACAATCAAATGGCAATTTTATTTCACTGAGCAGTAACTTGCTGAAAATTAATAGAATTTTTTTATGCTTAGCCTTGGTCAGAAAATAAAATGAATATTTTCTTTTAAAAGCTCAATGCAGATAGAATTAATTTTTTGTATATAACTTCTTCTGTCATTAACCGGAAAATTAATTAGCCTTATCTGGTAGAAATGAAACCTGTTATTAGGAGAAACAATGTTTTGTGTGGACCTGGATTTAAGATCTTATTACTGACTACCACATGCTCTCTCCACAGAAAGAATTTAATCATGAGAATCACCTACTGTTGTTAATGGAGTCAGTTAACCATACTGAAAAGAAGTGCAAACATTTCTCATTTACTACTTCTATAATTATTAAAAAAGTGATTATTATTTACATAACAGTGTTTCCCCAAAGATGTTTAAAAATTCAGAAATAACTTCAGAAAAATTTTATATTTTCAAAGACCTCATAGCTTTCCACAGAATAAAGTTGAGTAAATTTAATTACTCCAATATCCAATATTATACATGCACATGAAACTTATTTTAGTTGAGGTGAACTAAGGAAGCACTATTGATTCATTTACCACTACTGGTTTTCTTTACAATATGTGTGTTAAAAAGTGTTTCTTTTTTCCAAAACTAAGTCCTAGTATAAAGACTCCAAAAATCTTCATTAATTTACCATCCTGTGGCCCACTTAATTTTCATTTGGAAATTGTAAAACAGAATGAGAAATTGAAAAGATTTAGAGGTCAGCCAAAGCAAATTACCTGTCAATCTCCCCTTCTCGTCATTTAACCAAGAAAAAAATTTTCTTGCACCTTGTAACTGAATGCCTTGGGGCATGTAGTGTATTGGATTTTTTGTCAGGTCATGCGAAGCTCATAATGGGCTCTAAGCAGTACAGTCCTGACATGACAGAGAATGTAGCTTTGAGTTCTTAAATTAGTTTTCTGTCATCTAGGCTTATACTAAATGACACTTGTTTTTTTCAAAGTCTTTAAATGATTGATGGTCCAATATTTTAAAATACTAAGAAAGAATATATAACTGCTCTAGCTAACCACATGCATCAGAAACAACACAGTCTCTGTCTCTCTTCCCTGCTATTTCACTACCAGTCTCAGTGAACCTTGGAAATCTATTATTGCAAAATGACATATCACATTCGTATATAGCAAATAGATTTCTTTTAGAAACGCTGTAATCAAAGTAATCAAACAAATATTTATTTTATATATTAAGTATGAAATTACATTCATTCCTATAATACATATTTGATATTATAAAACAATTTATAAACCTCATTTCAATATACATTAATTTTATATTATAAGAAATCATGTAGCAAATAATTCAGTGAAAATTCAGTTATATTCCTTGTTTAGACTCAATACTTGTTAACTTTTTTCCTAATTACACAATTTTCATAAAAACACACCCAAAAAAACCTTAAAAGCTACAATATTTACTTATGTACTAGTGTAATATTTTATCTCTTTTTTACATTTATTTATTAATTCAAGTTAAATCTCAATGACAGCCCCCTCCCTCCTCCCTCCTGGTCCCACCCTTCCAACCGTCTTCCCCTTTTCCCTCCTATCCTTCTCTTTGGGTGAGAGGGCCCTCACATATCAACACCCCTTAGTTATTCAGACATGTGGGGCCTAAGAGCTTCCTCTTACTCTGGGGCTCGACATGGCAGCTCCGATGAGGTAGTGTCTCTCTAACAAACAGCAGAGCCTATGACTGAGATGACATCCCCACTACTTGCTAAAGGATCTGTATGAAGACTATTTTGCCTATCATCCATATATATATATATATATATATATATGGAGGGGGGCTAGGTCTAGTGTAAGTCTTTTTCTTCTTTTTTTGGTTAGTGTTTCAGTCTCTGGGAACCTATAGGTGCCTAGGGTGATTGGTTCTGTTGATCTTCATGTGTTGTCCATGTCCACTCCAGGATTCTCTATTCCTCCTCCCTCTCTTATGTAGCACTCCCAGAGAGCCAACTAACGTTTGACTGTGCATCTCAGCCTTTGCTTTGTTCTGCTGCCTGATGGAGTTTCTCATAGGATAGTTATGCTAGGTCCCTGTTCCTTTGGGTCTGTGGGTTGTAGGATAGTTATCCTCTACTAAATGACTAAAATCCAGTTATACATGAATACACGCAATGTGTATCTTTCAGGGTCTAGGTTAGCTCACTCAGGATGAGTTTTGTAGCTCCATCCATTTGGTTGCAAATTGAATGATTTCCTTGTATCTTATAGCTGAGTAGTATTCCATTGTGTAAATGTACCACACTGTTTTTGTTTTGTTTTGTTTTGTTTTGTTTTTGTTTTTGAGGTTTTTTTTTTAATCATTTCTTTATTTGGAAGGCCTCTAGGGTGTTTTAAGTCTCTAGCAATTAGGAGTAAAGCTGCTATGAATATAGTGAACCAGTGTCCTTGTGGTTTGGTGAAGAATCTTTTGGGTATAAGTCCAGGAGTGGTATGGCTGGGTCTTGATGTAGAACTATTCCCAGATTTTTAGGATATCTCCAGATGTATTTCCTAAGTGGCTGTACAAGTTTACACTCCCACCAGCAATGGAGGAATGTTCCCCTTTCTCTACATTCTCATCGGCATATAGTGTCACTTGAGTTTTTGATCTTTGCCCTTCAGACAGGTGTGACAAGGAACCTCAGCATCATTTTGAGTTGCATTTCCCTGATGACTGAGGACAATGAGCGCTTCCTCAAGGGCCTCTCAGCCATTAAAGATTCCTCTTTTTTGAATTCTTGATTGAGTTCTGTAACCCCATTTTTTATTGAATTATTTGGTTTCTTGGTGCTTAATTTCTTGAGTTCTTTGTAGATTTTGAGTGTTCATCCTCTGTCCAATGTGAGGATGATGGAGATATTTTCCCAATAGGTAGGCTGCTGTTTTGTTTTAATGACAGCTTCCTTTGCCTTACAGAAGCTTCTCAGTTTCATAAGGTCCCTATTTCCTTAGGGGTTATAGGACTTTTTAATTTCCTTACCTGATTGTTTTAACCTTGGTACTTGGAATCTATCAAGGAAATTGTCCATTTTGCTTAGGTTTTCCAATTTTGTTGATTACAGGTTTTTGGAGCAAGACCTAATGATTCTTTTGATTTCCTCAGTGTCTGTTGTTATTCCCCCCTTTTCATTTCTGATTTTGTTGATTTGGATATTTTACCTCTGCCTTTTAGTTAGTTTGGCTAGGGGCTTGTCTATTTTGTTGATTTTTCTCAAATAATCATCTCTTACTTTCCTTGATTTTTTTCTTGTTCTCTTTGTTTCTAAGTTATTGATTTCAGCCTTGAGTTTGATGATTTCCTGCCATCAGCTCCTCTTGGGTATGTTTGCTTCTTTTTTTTTTCTACATGTCCAGTTCTGCCATTAAGTCGCTAATATGAGTTGTTTCCACTTTGTTCTTGAAGGCACTTAGTGCCAAGAACTTTCTTCTTAGCACTGATTTCATTGTGTCCCATGTGTTTGAGTATGTGTGCCTTTATTTTCATTGAATTTTAGAAAGTTTTTAATTTCCTTCCTTATTTGTCCCCTGACCCCAGTGGTCATTGAGTAGAGAGTTGTTCAATTTCCATGAATGTGTAGGTTTTTTGTTATTTCTGTTGTTGCTGAAGTCCAGCTTTAATCCATGGTGACCCAATAAAATACAAGGGGTTATTTCAATTTCATTGAATAAATTGAGGTTTGGTTTGTTTCCATCTATATGGTCAGTTTTGGAGAAGGTTCCATGAGGTGCTCAGAAAAAGGTACATTTTGTGTTCGAGTGAAATGCTCTGTACATATCTGTTAGGTCCTCTTGATTCATGACCTCTATTAGTTCCATTATTTCACTGTTTGGTTTGTGTCAATGACCTGTCCATTGGTGTGAGTGGAGTGTTGAAGTCTCCCACTATTAGTGTGTGGGTACCAATTTGTAGTTTAAGCTTTAGTAATGTTTCTTTCACAAATGTGGGTGTCCTTGTGTTTGGGGATAGATATTTAGAACTGAGATGTCTACTTGTTAAATTTTTCCATTGATGGGTATTAGTGTGGTTCCCTATTTTTTTATTAATTTTGGTTGAAAATCTATTTTATTTCATATTAGAATGGCTACTCCAGCATGCTTCTTAGAACCATTTGCTTGGAAGATCTTTTCAAGCCCTTTATTCTAAAATAAAAATCTATCTTTTTTGGTGAGGTGCATTTCCTGTATGCAGCAGAATGATGGGTCTTGTTTTTAATCTCTGAAAATTTAACCTTAATAAATACAATCAATTCAGTTGAAATTCATTCACATGAAGCACAATTCAATGACTTTGCTAATACAATTTGCAATAAATATTTGTCTATCTAAATTCATCTTATTTTTCCAAAATATTTTAGAACCCACCCCTCCCACAATAAGCATACATTAATTACAACACATTTTGCTTCTTGTGTATCTTCTAACTATAGTTTCAGTAATCTTCCTTTTTTTGTGGATGACTTTTGGTTAGAGATACAATAACTCTGTACACCTCAAATTATCCTCAAAACCAATGATGTTTCCTGTTCATACTCCAGACTACTGAAGTTATATGTATGTCAATGTTTGTTATATTTCTCTATTTTTTGTGTGATCTTTTAATTTTTCTGAGACAAGTTCTCTCTGTGTAGTCCTAGCTGTGCTGAAACACAAGAACAAAATAACCTTGTACTCACAAAGATCCAATTGCATCTGCTTCTTGATTGCTTGGATTAAATTTCTGTACCACCACACCAAGCTATATTCCTTTATTTGGTCCTGTGAAATGCAAACATCTTTAAAGCAGAGAGCAGATGTAGTCTGAAGGTTATAACACTAAGAGAGTATCAACTGGTCTTGTCTGTCAATTCCAGTGTTATAAATTTCTAGTTTCAAATAGTAATATAGTAATAGTTCATACTATAGTTCTCTGTCTCTGTGCGTGTGTCTTTCTGTCTCTGTTTTGTGTCTATCTCTGTGGTTCTGTCAGTGTGTATCTGTCTCTCTCTCTCTCAATTTCTAACTCTTTATGATAAACTGAGGGTTAAGCTCAGGGACTTGAGCATACTTTGAGGTGATGACTGATTTTGGTTCTCAAAACAGAGTCTCAATTGGGGGGGGGGCAGTTGAATCTATTGTAGTGGCCTATGGCTATATCTGTAAAGCATTTTTACTTGTTAATTAATATAGATGGACAAAGCCCACTATGGACAATTCAAATCTTGGGAATGTTGGCCTGGTTTGTATAAGAAAACTAAAACCAATCACTATATAGAAATATAGAGTCTGGTCCAAATGGCTATATATATGAAGCATTCTTACATATAAGGTTCAGGAAACATTTTGGAAATGAAAACAGAAAGATTATAAGAGCCTTAGGAAGAGGGAGTTTGCTAAGAGATTGTGTCTTCTAGTGATGTCAGAAGTTACACACTTAAAGACTCACCAACATGTCTGCCTTAGCATAAGCTAAACAAGGACAACAACAATTGTTATGCCAAAGTATATAAGGAAAAACCACAAGGCCTCAACTTACACACTAATGAAGAATGTTGGGAGTAGGCAAAATAGTCTTTCTCAGGAAAAAAGATACAAATTGGTTATCTAATAACAAAAGAGTTAGCCCTTGAAAACATATATACAAATAACAATATACAACCTACTCAGTTGTATACAATAACTCATATAAAACAGTTAATAAGAAATATGCATTTTAAACACATCAAGGAGTGGTATATGGGAAGATTTGAGGGAAGAAAAGATTAGGGGAAATTATGTGATTATATCATAATCTTAAAAACAAAAGAAATAATAAAAAAGAAAAGGAAGCTGGGCATTAACATAAGAGAAAACAAGTGAGCAGCATTATTCCACTATTTCTGCTTCAGGTTCCATCTCTGCTGGAATTCTTGCCCTAAATTCCTTCAAGTATCCACTATACCTCGTAACATGAAAGAAACCCTTTCCTCTCCAAGTGGCTTTTCTCACAGCAGTAGAAATGTAAACCACAACTATGCATTGTTTCTTTTCTTTGAGATGGAGTATCATTAGGGAAATAAGACTTGCCTTGAGCTTCTGATCTTTTTCCTCAGTGTTCAACCAACAACCAAGTGCTTATAATCATTTTCTTCATCGTTTTCTTCCATATTTCTTTGTTTGGTTTTTTGTGTCTTTCTTTGTGACTTGGGATAACCATAAACTCAGAAACTACTCAATCTAACCTGTAAAATGTTGGGACTACAGGCCAGCACCACAATGCCAAGTGTGATTATTTTTCTAAATAATTTACATGAGGATCATTAGCAACATTCTGTATCTGTGTCTGTGACTATTTTTACTATTAGCACATGGCAAAAGGGTGGTAATTTCCTTGTTAAAAGTGATTTGTTGGATGAAGTTCAGTTTTCAAAGAAATAGCATAAGAATTTTGAAAGATAGCTATTGGTGATTGATGCAGTTCTCTCCCACAAAGCAAGGCCAGCAATGGCAGAAACCACTCCTGTTTGACTACAAGATCACAGAAGTACATGACCAACTTTCTTCAGCTTCTGCTGCCGTATTTCAATCTACAGTCAAACAGTGAGAAAAACAAACCCTTTTCTCCTTAAGTTTCTGGTCAGGAATTTCTTTAAAGCAAGAAGAAAAATAACTAATCCAGAAAACTGATACAAAAAATGTAATTGTTGCCCTGAGAAACCTAATATTTATTAAGCAGAAAGCCTAAGATACAAGAATATACAAAATCACTCTGTGCTATTTTCATAGAAAGTTGAAAGAACCAAATGCTGATGGAAATACATACACTAAAGATCATTTTTCTAAGGTACCAGAATCAAGGCCTGGGCTACAGGCCATCTATAACATATTCAAAGGAAAAATATGAAATATATTATGTATATCTCCTCAAACTTGAGTAAGAATGAATTTAAAAATAATGGACTATTTCAAGGCAGCATAATATTTAACTTGTGGCATGATTATTGTGCACTGTGACTTATAATGAAATTTAAACATGAATATATGAAATTTTTGATAATGAAGAAAGCCTGAGTGGATTTAAAGGGGCAGAATGATGGTGGTTAGAGAAAATACCTGTACTTATTAGATGTTGTTGTCATTAAAAAGAAACCTCACAGGAAAAGGGAAGATGGCTCATTTGGCTAAGTACTTGCCATACAAGCATAAGTAGTCAATTTAGAGCCCTAGCTGATGGAGATGGCAGGCATAGTGACACATGACTCCAAATCCTGTACAGTCAAGACAGAGGCAGGGGCATCCTAGCATGAACCAGAGAGTATGGACAGTTGGACATCTTCAAGTTCAGCAAGTGTCCTAGTCAATGTTCTATTGCTTTGAAGGAATACTGTGACCATGGCAACTCTTATAAAGGAAAGCATTTAATTGAGACTTGTTTACTGTTTCAGAGGTTTAGTCCCAGGAAAGCATTTAATTGAGACTTGTTTACTGTTTCAGAGGTTTAGTCCCTTATCATCATGGTGGGGACCATGGAGATACACAGGCAGACATGGTACTGGAGAAGTAACTAAAAGCTCTATATCCTAATGCATAGGCAAAAGGAAGAGAGAGCACCATCAGTGGGCTTTTGAAACCTCAAAGACCAAGTGATATACTTCCTCCAACAAGGCCATACCTCCTCAACTAGGACCACACCTCCTACTCTTTCCTAAGTAGTATTATTCCCTGATGATTAAGCATTCAAACATATGAGCCTATATGGGAGATTCTTATTCAAAAAACCAAACACATAAGAAAAGAAATTGTAGAGAATGGTAGAGTAGCAAATGAAGACATTTAATGTTGACTTGTCTCCACATACGTGCTTACATGCACAATGAAAGAAATCTCAAGTTCTCCACTTGGACAGTAGAAAAATGCCTTTAAGCAAAATTGTGAAGTTTAACTTCCAAATTGGGAAGTTAAAATTCATTTGAAAGGAAACAACCTAAGTGATAGACTCCCCACTCACAAACAATCAAAATTAGTATTTGTCTATATTAAAGCACCCAGTCATACCCAAGGATGTAAACAGATGTGGTACAGCTATACTACAGATGTGATAATAGTGAATTAAACATCATTATGAACAGGCAGGATAACTGACAATGTTCTCGATATGATAGAAGTTTTGTCATCATGCATAATGCAAGGGTTATAGATGTTTGCTCTGTGGCTCTAAAAAGATAATCTGATTAGTGAATGTGTGAAAGGATCATTTTGTTACAATAACCAAGAACCTATGACAGTTAAACCTAAATTGTAAAAGGTACCCAAGAATGACATAGCAGTCAGGATCAATATGTGCCCACTGAGGAAAATGCCTTTAGGTATAAATTTAATCCAGCCAGAGAAAGACTGCAAATACTTCAGGCACCAGAGTTGAAGGATTGAACCAACTAAGACTTTGAAAGCCAAAAAATGATACTAAATGTTCTAGATCTGATAAAGGGAGCTATGAGAACTGGTCTTGTTTTAGTCCATTTCTTCCTTGTTTTCCTTTCCCCCTCACTTTTAGAAACTGTATACAAAGTGTCATCACTTTTGGTTTAAAACAAACATACAAAAGAAAAAGCCAAAATATGCACCTCAGAAAAGGCTTAGGATTTTCAAACTATGCTAGAACTTTCAAGATTTGATGGACTTTTGCCATTTAACTAAATTTATGTTTCATTTTAAGATAAATAAGACTTTGAAGACCATGGATGGAGTGTTAAGACTGAAAGTGATAAGTTTGCCAATGATTTATCTTTATTCTTAACTTGACTAGATTTGAAATCATGTAAGAGAGCCAACTCTAGGCATGTTTGGAAGGATGTTTAGGAAATTTTAACTAAGTTGCAGAAAACTCACTGTGAATTTAAGTAGCACCATCTGATGGACAAGATTTCCATCCTGGCGAGAAAGGAAAATAAGAAGAAGTGCACTAAGCAATGTGTGTGTATGTGTGTGTGTGTGTGTGTGTGTGTGTGTGTGTGTGTGTGTGTGTTTGTAACAACTAAAAAGAAACCATGGGTGTAAGAGGAAACAAAGAAATGCAGGACATGATTAGTGTTGAAGGGAAGAGTGGAAAACTATGTAATTAGGTTTTAATTTTTAAAAATTAAAATATACCTCTTTCTGTTTCCTGCCTGTACACAATGTCATTAGCTGTCTAATCTCCTGACTTCACACTTTCTCTGCTGTGTAGACTACATTTCTAAACTATGAACTGAAACAACTCCCTTCTTAGCTTTAGGAACATTCATTAAATAAAAAAGAAACAACACAATCCTTTAATTAAATTTGATAATGTTAACCTCGCAAATTTTAATCCTCTATTGCACAAAATGTTTTTAAGAGTTTGACACAGTCAATTAGGAACAGTAACAGGAAGCCACTTTAAGAAGACACTCCACTCCAGAGGAATGGATTGGAAGGGATAGGGGGTAGAGGATGGGAAGGCAGGACTGGGAGAGGTGGAAAGAGGAAACTGATAGATATGTGACCTGAAGTAATAAATAAATATTTAAAAAAAGAAGAAATTTGCACAAAGAGTATATTCTAGAGGGACATTTTTGTGTTAAAAAGGAATTTGAATATCTTTAGCCTTAACAAATTTAAATTTCTTTTTTAAATTGAAAAATGGTTTCATAAAACAAGGATTGAACTCCCTAGAAATGGCATATCTTTTTGGTAGAAATGCAAGTCTCTAACATGATTATAATTTTTTTTTGCTGTGTTTTACTAAAGAAAATATGTATACACCACCTATCTTTATTTCACTGTAGTTCCCAAAATAATAAATATAATACTCATGTAAAACATTATTAAAATCCTTACATTGGCTCATTTATAACTACTAAAGCTAGAAGATGGGTGAAGATATTATGACAAATGTATGTACTGTAATGCTGTAAGTTGGACATGGTATATTTTTCAATTGGCCAAATATCAGCTATGTCATCTTTACTATAATAATTTGATAATGGTAGGAATTGGAGTCTTACATTAATGGCAAGCCCATAGGACACCTGTAACTCTGTATTTGAAAAGGAATTAGAGGAGCACTCAGGATACAGGATACAGTGAATAGCCTCTCATACACACAACTGTTGTATGATTGAACCTCACTCTAGAATGGCTTTGTTTGGGGGCTTGTGGAATTCCAGTTTCAAAAGGTACAATTCTTGCTCTCATATATGATCTTTCTGTTCAATAGAAAGCCTTCACCATAGCTGAGAAGATATTGGACCTTTACTTTGAGAACTAGGAGCTTAACAATACTCACTTTGAAGCTCTTTATAAAAACTCAGGTACCCACATGGAAAACTGACTAAAACACTATGAATTTTATATTAGTTCATTTTAAAAACCACATGATCATCTCGATAGATGCTGAAAAAGCATTTGACAAAACCCAACACCCCTTCATGCTAAAATCCCAGAGAGAACAGGCATACAAGGACCATACCTAGACATAATAAAGGCGATATTCAGCAAGACAGTAGCCAACATCAAATTAAACGGAGACAAACTTGAAGCATTTCCTTTAAACTCAGAGACAAGATAAGTATGTCCACTTTCGCCATATCTCTTCAACATAGTACTTGAAGTTCTTGCTAGAGCAAGGAGAGAGCTAAAGGAGATCAAGGGGATACAAATTAGAAATGTAGTCAAATTATCCCTATTTGCAGACAAAATGATAGTATACATAAGCCACCCCAAAATTTCACCAGAAAACTCTTACAGCTGATAAACACCTTTAGCAAGGTTGCTGGATACAAAATTAATTTAAAAAAATCAGAATATCTTCTTTATACAAAAAATAAATGGGCTGAGAAAAAAATAGGGAAACAACACCCTTCATAATAGCCACAAACAATACAATATACCTGTAGGTAACTATAACCAAGCAAGTGACCTGTATGACAAGACTTCAAGTCCTTGAAGAAAGAAACAGAAAGAAATAGAAGAGGCCATCAGAAGATGGAAAGATCTCCCTGGTTTTTTGACATTTAATTTCTTGCGTTCTTTATAAATTTTGGATATTAGTCCTCTTTCAGATGTGGCATTGGTGAAGATTTTTTCCAATCTGTAGGGTGCAGTCACCCTGATTTATATTTTTTTTCATGTAACTTTATTATGTAATTAGGAAAATGTAAATTGATCAGATAGAAAATCATCAAGCCAATTATCTCCCTCAATTTTTTTAATAATTTATTTTTTATTTCTTCAAGTTACATCTCAATCACAATCCCCTCCCTACTCCCGCCTCCAGTCCCACCCTTCCACCCTCCTCCTCCTCAATCCCCCCATCCTCTTCCCTTCTTGTTTTTTTTTTAGTTTAAGGTATTTCTTTTTTCCCCCCAACAGCTCTCCCTTTCAGTCCAAAAAATGGTTCTTTTTCTTATAACTATAAATACAATACAAAACAACAGAAATAAATAGGCCACAATTATAAGAGTTATATGGCTTAGCATACATTCCCAATGTCCAGTCCATATGTATTTGGCACCTGACTTTAACATTCTACTATCTAACCATCTCCATGAGTTTAAAGTTCTATATCTAACTCAGCGTTCATACTAACTTGCCTCATAATTTTAAAAATATCTTCTTAGATCCAGAACACCCTCTTGATTCCTAAACAACTCAAAATTTAACTATGAGACTCTAGGTATCTATTCTTCAACCACCTCAGAGAAATGAGAGGGATAAATATATCTGATTATATAGGAAGTGCAGGGCCTGCAGCTTCCAAAACTAAGAAATGACATACCAGTGGCTGCCTGGACAGTTCCCATTTTCTCTCCATACATTACAGCATCAATCTTCAGCCATTTGGCCCCATTTCTCTGACAGACATTGGTTGTAGAGCAGGAATTATGAAGGACTTACCTACCCTGTCTTGGCAGAGCTAGGCTGTCGACTTACCTGCTTCCAAGTTTTGTCCTTTTTGGACAGAAGTCTGTCTACAGTTGAAGCAAGTGGTTTTTCTTGCCAAGAGAATGGCTTACCACCAATT
>CAJQZJ010031536.1:6433862-6468079 GCA_907164525.1 Lophiomys imhausi
TGTGTGTGTGTGTGTGTGTGTGTGTGTGTGTGTGTGTGTGTGTGTACTCCAGCACATCATATTGTAATCCAGAGCATATCTGCATTCCAGCTGGATCACAAAGACCAGGAAGGTCTTTGGATGTAAATCCTTTCCAGAAAAGCTATGTTGCTGAATTAAAATCCTCTATGATATTCCTTTAGCCTATTTCTGCCTTTAACTCTAAATACTTGAGAAAATCATCTTTTTTTATCTTTCCCTTCATTGCTAGAATGAGGCAGTTATGTATATTATGTATAAATTTGTTCTTTAGTCATTAAAGACTTTGAATTCCATCCATGTAAATAGTATGTGTCTACTTCTCCACATTGCCTAAAGGTCACTGTGGTAAGGGGTTGAAAGAAGATTTTGGTAAGGAAGACATTGGGACTTTTACAACAGTAATGAGGACGCTTTGAATGAATCAAGTCTTTACAAATTAGAATTCCCAATGGAGAGTCAGGAAAATAAGAGTACAGCAGGTTGAAGACATAGCATGGAATGGAAACACAGATTAGCATGACCTACTTATTGACTAGTTTATGGAGCTACTGAGATTGCGATACTTGTAGAACAAAATCCATAAAGTATACACTGGACATAGTTCCTGTCATCGCAAACAGCAAGTTCAGCTAGACAACAAGACAATATGCTTTTGAACAAAAATGATAGTTGATGGCAATACCAAAAATAATAATTGGAAGACATAAAACTACCTGATGATTACATATCTATGCAATTTCTCTTTTCTGGAAGTAATTGAGAGCCATGAAAAAATTATGAGTTTGAAAGTATTAAGTTGAAGATTAAATATTACAAAGACCACTCTACTATGGAGAGTATGTAGCAACAGAGCAGGTAGTAAAATTAAATTGCCAAAGTATGAAAGACTCAAATAAAAACACAGACAGTAGAGGAGTGATAGGCTTATAACTTAAAATGTCTATAAAATTGAATTAAAGAAAGAAAGAAAATAAGAAAGAAAGAAATCAATCAATCAAACAATCAATCAATCAGTCAATAGGATATTGTCACTCACAGGACAGAACCCACAAATAAGTGAAAGCACAGAGGAAGCTTAATTCAGTAACATCTCAGATATTAGACTTTGTTCCTTGTGTGATGATGTTGCAAGGACATTTGAGCTAAAGCAACACTGTTATTGAGAGAGTAGCTTAAATTAAAACATTACCTGTGTATTAGAAAAAATCAATTTCCACCAAAAAGGTTAAGATATGACCAGCTACATACATTACAGAAACATTAACATCACAGGTTGCTTCCCATAGGAACAGATGGAATACATGCTAGAATTTCCAATGGCAATCCCTGGGGCTGTGGAAGAGAAAATCGGACCTGCTCTGGACAGTGATAAAGCCCAGGTAAAGGCCTTGAGGTCCTGGACACATATCTAAGTCTCTATTTAATGAAGGCAAGTTTCCAGATGTTTCTGCTCTTAACCTGTCTCTTACATGCTACAAAGTTTAAATTGTCACACTTTTTATTTGATTCTTCAGCAACATTACACTACATATAGCCTTTTCTTCTTTTTTTTTTTTCCTCACCATAAATTTGATGAAGTAGTTCAGAACACAGCCTTTTTTTCTGAACTTTTCAAGGAATTTTTTTTCAGTTCTTAATTCTCAGTGAACCACTAAGTATATTGTCTTTGGTACCCCTGAAATACCAACTACTGATGACACAGTTAAACATGGTTTCACAGTAATTCAGACTTAAACACTGGCTCTTTCATTTATCATTTCTCTGAAGCTAATTTTCTCAGTTACCATGATTTGATTTGCCAATTTCAAAAATAGGAACAATATTGTCACCTATTTATGCTTTTGTCTATAATTAATGGATATTATCATTTCAAGAAAATTATATGAATTTATTTTTAAAATATATAAGCATTTACATTTAATTCCACACAATTTTGAGAGAAATGTGGTATAGACAATATACACGAACACACATATACATTTACATATATGCATTTATACACACACACACACACATACAGAGATATAGTTTATGAGAAATTGAGTTAGTTAGTTTTCTTGTTTCTGGGTAAATACCTCACAAAAGCAACTTAGGGGGAAGAAAGATTTCTTTCTGCTCAGAGTCTGAAGGTACAGTTTATCATAGAAGGGAGGATAAAGCATCAGGATCTCTAAGCAGCTGGTCACTGAATATATATCAGGCAATGAGGAGATGACTATCAATACTCAGCTCATTTTATTCTTTTTTTTTATGTTTGAGATCCTAACTCACGAAATAATTCTGGAAAGAGTTAAGATGAATCTTCCCACATTAAATATCCCAGTCTCAAGACTTCCTTGCAGAAATGGCTCTCAGGTTAATTATCCATTCTCTCAAGTTGACACTATGAACAAAGAAATAATCCACCATGTTTAAGGATCAGAGCTGATTGAATCATTGTCTTTTGAATGATGTTTGAGATGCTACATATTTTTTGAAGAATTAAAATATACTGAACAATCATGGACAAGCTTTCACGAGAACATAGATGTTCATTTTTAGCAGAAAAATTTGAAAGTTCAATTGCTATACCATATGCTACACACATGCCTAGTTTTAAGAAAAGTGTCAAATTACATTTGTGAATGAGCTATTTTGTGCCTCTACCATTATTATATGTGAAATGTAGTTTTCTGCATTCTCTGCAGTATATTATTCTTCCTTCAGACTTTTAAACTGATATTCTGACATTTAATTGTTATTTTAATTTACATTCTCTTTAGGACAAAAGATGTTAAAATAAACACTTTGCAACTATTTTATATTACACTAGCTTTGCTCTCATAACTGAGATTTCATTAGATCAAATTATTTTGTTACACAGGTTCGAGGATGTTAACACCTATTAAGTAAATTAAAGTGTGTATATTGGATGACCTTACAGAGGAGAGGCTACAGCTTATTTGGTTTTGGTCCCCAGCACTGAGGGTGGGCTGTAGAGGTGGATCAGTGTTTAAGACTACAGTTGTTTTATTCTGGTCCCAGCCTTATAACTCCTGTCCCAAGAATCCCATACATTCTTCTGTGAGCATACACACACACACACACACACACACACACACACACACACACACACACACATTCACACAAACACAGCACAGAAACTTAAATAAACTAAACTAAAATAAAAACACAAATGAGTAAAACAAAACCACAATCTCACTACCAACAATTACTACAGTAAAAACAGATCAAATAAATCACAGAATTTATTCTTAAGCTGAAACTATACATCTTTATTCAGAAACCAAGCTGAAAATTCTTATAAACTTTCATTAGATTAGATTAGATATTAGGTATGATTTTAAAAGGAAAATCATTAAGTGATCTTTATCAAACTAAAACAAATCACCCTGAAAAGACATCACTAAGAAAATGACAACTGGAATTGGGGAGGGGATGCAATTTAAGGGCAATATGGAAGCCTAGTACAATGGAAACTTCCAGGAATCTATTTGGGTAACCCTAGCTAAGACTTCTAGTAATGGAGGATACAGAGCCTGAATTGGTCATCTTCTACAAGGCAAGACTTCCAGGGAAGGGTTTGTAACACCAACACAGACACAAAACCCTAGAACTACAATTTATTTGCCCTGCCATACATAAAATGTGCTGGGGTAAAGGTGGCTTAGAAATTGTGGGAGTAGCTAAGCAGTGATCCAGATTTAGACCCATGCCATGAGAAGGAAACCACCCATGACGCTGTCTGGAGTAATAGAAACTGGAGGCTAGATATCCCAGATGCCTGGGATATAGAACCAAGTACAACTGGCAAATAAATAATATTAATTAATTAATTAAATGATTTATAATGATATTATGTTATACTAATAGATTGTGCCTAGCCCAATTTTCATCAGAGAGACTTCATGCAGCAACTGATGGAAACACATGTAGAGACCCACAGCCAAACTAGGAGCCAGAGAGGTTAAACACACCCCAAGAAAACTCAATAGAATCCACGAACCTGGACTATAGGGGTTTACTGAGACTAAACCAACAATCAGAGGGTCTGCATTTTTCTAACCTAGGTCCTCTGTATATATGTTATTGTTGTGTAACTTGATGTTTTCGTAGGACTCCTAGCAGAAGGACTGGGGGGTGTTTTTGAAGCTTTTGGGATTATTGTTCTCCTACTGGGTTGCATGTTCCAGCCTTAATCTGAGAGGAGTTGCATAATCATACTGAACTGTGATATACCATGTTTGGTTGAAATCCGTAGAGGCCTACCCATTTCTGAAAGGAAACTAAGGAGAATATGGGGAGGGAGAGAGGTGAATAGAGGAGGTGTGGGGCAGAGTAAGGAAGGGGAACCTGCAATTGGGATGTAACATGTGAAAGAATAAATTAATTTTAAAAATTAATAAAATGCAAGACACTTATGAAGAAAATATTTTCAGATGTTCAATGTGATTAAAAAAGAAAACATGTTTACCTGTGCTGATGAGTTTGAGGCTTTTCCCCACTTTCTCTTCTATTAGATGTAGTGTGTTGGGCTTTGTGTTAAGGACTTTGATCCACTTGGACTTAAGTTTTCTGCAGGGTGATAAATATGGGTCTATTTGTATTCTTTTACATGTTGACATCCAGTTAGACCAGCACCATTTATTGAAGATGCTGTCCTTTCCCCATTGTACGGTTTTGGTTTCTTTGTCAAAAATTAAGTGACCATAGGTGTGTAGGTTCATATCTGGGTTTTCAATTCGATTCCATTGATCAACTTGTCTGTTTCCATACCAGTACCATGCTGTCTTTATTACTATTGCTCTGTAATACAGCTTGAAATCCGGGATGGTGATACCACCTAATTTTGTTTTGTTTTGTTTTGGTTTGGTTTTTGTTTTCTTTGCACAAGATAAATTTAGCTATTCTGGGTTTTTTGTTATTCCAAATGAAGTTGAGAATTGGTTTTTACAGATTGTGGAGAAAGGGGAGCACTCCTTCATTGCTAGTGGGAGTGCAAACTTGTCCAACCATTATGGAAATCAGTCTGTCTGTCGATATCTTAGAAAACATGGAACAGCTCTACCTCAAGACACAGCCATACGACTTCTGGGTTTACATCCAAAAGATTTATCACCAAACCAAAAGGACGTTTCTTCATCTATTTTTATAGAAGCCTTATTTGTAATAGCTAGAAACTGGAAACAACCGGATGTCCCTCAACCGAGGAATTGATAAAAAAAAAAAAAGCTGTGGTACATCTATGCAATGCAATGCTATTCAGCCATCAGAAACAACAAAATTTGCAGCCAAATGGATGAAACTAGAGAAACTCATCCTGAGTGAGCTAACCCAGACTCAGAAAGATGCACATGACATCTATTCACTTATAATTGGATTTTAGCCACATAGTACAGGATAACTATACTACAACTA
This sequence comes from Lophiomys imhausi, assembly GCA_907164525.1. Classification (NCBI taxonomy): domain Eukaryota; kingdom Metazoa; phylum Chordata; class Mammalia; order Rodentia; family Muridae; genus Lophiomys; species Lophiomys imhausi. The sequence goes on from CAJQZJ010031536.1 coordinate 6,439,302, forward strand.
ATGCACCAAAAGGAACAGGAACATAGACTTTGTTACCTGTTAATTAGACTTTGCTCTAGTGGTGCTGCCATGTAGGCCCCCAGTATATGAGGAGTGTTGGGGTAGTTTTAAGCATTCTCAATGTTAATTATTTGGTCCTGTTTGCTGTCTGTTACTTACATTGATTCTGATTGGTTAAATAAAATGTCAAGGCCTGAGATTGGGCAAAGACAGAGAAAGGTGGGACTTCCTGGGATTAGAACAGGAAATCTGTGCTTTAGACAGAGAAAGGAGGAATTCCAGCCAGGAGCAGCAGGAAGGAGCCACACACCATGGGTTAGAGAAAAGAACCTCACTCCACATGGCCAGGAACACTGGCATATCGTGGAGTATGGCAGTCCAAGTGGACGTATGTATATATGGGGTCATATTTGGGTAATAGAATTAAGAGCTAGCTTAGATGGGCCAGGATTGTACAACTCAGGCCAAGGTTGTTAAAATCCATGTGGTCTCTGTGTGCTCATTTATAATGTCTGGATAAGAATTAATGGCTGCCAACCCAATTCATATAGTCTAAATACTGGTTAAATAGCTTAATTAGTCATATTTGTTTTTTACGAGGAGGCTCTTAGCCCTCATATGACTGCTGAACTTTGATACAGGACTGATATGTAGGGACACTCCACTCCAGAGAAGTAGGATAGAAGGGAGAGGGGGTAGATGGTTGGAGGGTGTGACTGGGAGGGGTGGAAAGAGGGCACTGTGATGGAGATGTAACTTGAAATAATAAATAAACATTTAAAAACAGAAAAAGGAAAACAAAACAAAAAACATGTTCAGAGAGTAACAGTAAATTTTTATTTTTATTCTATATTTATTAATACTTAACAATTACCTATAAAGTTCCTAAATCCTAAAACCCAGCCCTAACTATAAGATCTAATATATAAAACACCCTAATACCTACAAAACAAACACTTAACACAACCTTAAGTTTCTTAAAACAAAATTTGCTTTGGTTTATTCTCTGGGCCTGGAACCATACAGATGGATGGTCTCAGCAACTTGTCAATCTTAAAGTCTATGAGTTTTGTTCATCAGATTTAAAGCAGTTTATAAATTTGATCTGTTTCAATCATTGAAGTGGGGCAGCACTTTTATTAATCAAGAATTCCTCTTCAGTCCTAGGGCCCACTGATTCACAAGATGAAAAGTTTCTTATGCTCACCATTCAGATGCTTTGGGCCTCCAAGAGTTCCGATTCAGTGCTTTGTCCAATCTGATGCTTTTGGGCTCCAGGGGGAGATAATTCTCCATTTAGATTTTCAAGAACATAAGGGTGGATCAGCCTTTGGATTCACAGCAGTTTGGTTCAAGAGGGTGATAAAAAACAGTGTGTGGTGAAGCAGTTGACAAGATGAAGAGGAAGGTCCAAGAGGCCATGTGGGGTTGTGATTTAAATCCTTTGTGTCAGGAAGAGCCTTGGTGAGGATTCTGACCTCTCATTGCCATGGTTCCTGGTGGGCTTTTTTCAGGGAACACCCTTGTCCAAAGTTGCATGATTTTCTCTTGGTGGGCTTGTTCCAAGGCACACCATTCAATGTCAACCATATCTGGATGTAACTGGATCCACCCATAACTTTTAACTAAGAGGCATGTCTTATGCTATTCCAAAATCCCTATGCTCAATTTCCCTAATCCTACCACATCAGAGAGCAAAAACAAAAGTGTGAAAAGCCAATAGAAAAACTGAGGATAATGGCTCAGGGTTTTATCAACAGCATTCATGAGGCAAACGCACAAGGATTGGAATATATAGTTTACCTAAGAATGCAAGAGTATATAATGGTTTTTAATGTTGTTATTCCTTTGGATAATGCAAACCAAACCATTTCATAACCTACAACCAAGTTTTAAATTTTCTAACAATATTTACTAGTAACAAACATAGGAACTTCAGATTAGAGAGAATATGAGGTTTTTATCCTTCTGGACCTGGGTTATCTCATTCAATACTAGTTTACCTAGGTCTGAACATTAGCCTGTAAATTTCATGATTTTATTTTTGTTACATTTAACCAGTACTTCAAAGTATATATAATCACATTTTAACACTCTGTTCATCAGCTGTCAGTTGAAGGGCATCTAGCTTGTTTCTGTTTCCTGGTTATTGTGAATAAAGCAATAATAAACATGATTAAGTATATGTGGAGTAGGATGTTGAGTCCACTGGACATATGGTAAAAAACAGTATAACTAGGTCATGGTTCAGACATATTTTTAGATTCTATATACTGATTTCCAAACGAGCTATACAAATTTGCATTTCTACCAACAATGAATGAGTATTCTCTCTTCTTTTTCAACAATGTCATCAGCATTTATTGAGAGTTGTTTTGTTGATCTTAGTCATTTTGACTAGGATGAGGTGGTTTTTAATTTTCGTTTCCCTAACTGTAAAAAATACTAAACATTTTAAAAATACTTCAGTATATATACATATATATGATAAATATATATATAATATAAATATGATCTGAATCATATATAAATTATATATATATATTTAAATTGTAATCATATGTGTATGTATACACACACACATATATATATATACAATATATGATGAACTTCACAAGAGCCATAGACTAACAAAACCCCTAGTACCAGGAATGAGAAATATCCTCTTATATGGTAAGAAAGGATAGTGCAAACAAATTCCAAAAGTATACAGACTACAATATAGCACTGAGTCATATCTCAGATGCTGAAGTTAACCTCCTATTGTTGAAAGGAATTGCACACTAAAGACACAAGTCTCAAGTGATTCTAGGTGGATCTAACATAAAAGCTCCCTTTTTGTTTTCTGTCTTTTCTTGGTCCAGAAAATACAATACAAAAATGGGAACCAATTAATTGTTTTATCTAGCAGCAGGACCTATGAGCCGCAGAAAGGAACAGCTTGACAAGATATCCAACAAGGTGCAAACTTGGCAGGCACATGTTCATCATAACCAAAAGCTGTCTAATTTAACTTTATGCCAACCTAACAGCAGGGAAAGCATGCCTGGTCCTAGAATCTTAGCCATCATATTAGTACTAGTAAGTTGATATACCTTGGAAGAGAATCTTCTATGGCCAGTATGCTGGACAAGCTCAGTACTTTTCTATAGTTTAAATCTTATTCATACACTCACAGATAAGTACCTCATCAAAAAAGTTTCTCTTCACTGCAAAAGGAACCACCACAGAACACCACACCTGAACACAATGCAGTGTTAAATAGGTTATGGGTATCCAAGTCCCAGTGGATACTGGGCTGACAAATGATGCATGTATGCTACAGGGAAAGTCATGAAAGGAGGAACAGAAAGTTTATAAAAGCCAGAGGACCAGAAATATTCTGGGAAACAATCTCTCTTATAAGTTTCCACATAAAAGGACTGGAAAATGGCAATATCAATAGATGTGCTGAAATGGAAAGGACAAAGTTTTCATGTATTCCCACCCCAACAGAACAAAACTAAAATCAATTGATAGCTACTGGGAGAGGGAGAATTACCACATCACAGGGAAAACCCCTATTGGTTATCCAATAAGGTTATCTCTGAAAGTATATACACTAAAAAAATGAACTCAGAAGGTTATAATTATATAATTGTGCATACATACACACTTATATGCATTTCCATATATATGTATATATAAAATATATTATATAACATATAATTATATAATACAGTATGTATAGCATATATGTAATATCCACTGTTAAATAAAAGAGGATATCAGCTGAGGGGCATGGAGGCTTTGGCAGAAGAGTACATAATAGGGGTTGGAAGGTGAGTGATTTTATTTTAATTTAAAATGCATTTTAAAAAATGCACATTAACTCAGCCCAACATGAATGGGAAAGAGACAAGGCCATAAAAGAGTTGAAAGATTTCAAAGATTTGCAGACCAAAACAAACAAGTTGGAGCAGGAAACATATAAAATGAGTAAAATTGTTCATTATTTGAAATTGGAAGTAGAAGAAATAAAGAAAACACAAGCAGAGAAAATGTTGGAGGTGGGAAATCAAGGGAAGAGAACAGGAACTACAAACATGAGTATCAAAAATAGGATACAAGAGATGGAAGACAGAATCTCAGGCATGGGCAATTTGTATGAAGAAATCAGTACAAAAACCAAGGAAAATGAAAAATCTAAAAACGTTCTCATCCACAACATGCAAGAAATCAAGGACTCAACAAAATGACAGAACCCAAGAATTATAGGCATAGAAGAAAGAGAAGATGCCTGACTCCAAGGTCCAGGAAACATCTTCAACAAACTCATGGAAGAAAACTTCCCAAACCTAAAGAAAGAGATGATGGTAAAATTCCAAGAGGCATACAAAACACCAAGCAACTTAGACTGGAAAAGAAATTCCTCTCGCCACACAATAACTGAAACACCAAATGTACAGAAAAAAGAAAAAAAAGTATTAAAAGCTGTAAGAGAAAAAGGTCAAGTAACATATAATGGCAGACCCATCAGAATTACACCTTACTTCTCCTCAGAAACTTTAAAAGCCATAAGGGCCTGGTAAAACATCCTACAAGCCCTGAGAGAACATAGGTGCAAGGCCAGATTACTATATCCAGCAAAATTCTCTATTAACATAGACAGAGAAAACAAGATATTCCATAACAAAACCAAATTTAAACAGTATCTACCCGCAAATCCAATCCATCAGAAGATTTTAGAAGGAAAATTCCAACCCAGAGAAGATAACTACATCCAAGAAAACAGAGGAAGCAAAAAACTCCACTGCAGCTAAACCAAAAGAAACACACAACAACCACTTACACCAAAATAACAGGAAATAACAACCTTTGTTCATTAATATCCCTCAACGTCAATGGTCTCAACTCCCCGAGGAAAAGACACAGGCTTACAGAATGGATCCCTAAAAAAGACTCATCATTTTGTTGCATAGAAGAAACACATCTCACTAACAAATATAGTGGCTACCTCAGAGTAAAGGCCTGGGAAAAGGTTTTCCAAGCAAATGGACCCAGGAAGCAGGCTGGAGTAGCCATGCTAATAACAAATAAAATAGACTTCCAACTGAAGTTAATCAAAAAAGATAAAGAAGGGTACTAAATACTCATTAAAGGAAAAATTCATCAAGATGACATCTCAATACTGAATATATATGTCACAAATACAAGGGCACCCACATTTGTAAAAGAAACGCTTCCAAAACTTAAACCACACATTGATTCCTACACATTAGTAGCGGGAAACTTCAACACCCCACTCACAATAATGGACAGGTCATCTACACAGAAAACAAACAGAAAAATGATGAGCCAACAGAGGTCATGAACCTAACACGGACCTAACAGATATCTACAGAATGTTTCACCCAAACACAAAAGAATACACCTTCTTCTCAGCACCACATGGAACCTTCTCCAAAACCAACCATATAGTTGGACACAAAGATAGCCTCAATAGATACAAGAAAATTGAAATAACCCCTTGAATCTTATCAGACCACCATGGAATGAAGCTTGACTTCAACAATACCAGATATGACAGAAAGTGCACCCATTCATGGATAATGAACAATTTGCTACTCAATGACTACTGGGTCAGGGAAGAAATAAAGAAGGAAATAAAAGTCTTCTTAAAATCCAACGAAAATGAAAGCACTACATACTCAAACTTATGAGACACAATGAAAGCAGTGCTACAAGAAAAGTTCATAGCACTAAATGCCTTCAAAAAGAAAATTGTGATAGCTCATATTAGCAAATTAACAGCAGAACTGGAAGAAATGGGAAAAAAAGAAGCAAACACTCCCAAGAGGAGCAGAAGGTAGGAAATCATCAAACTTAGGGCTGAAACCAGCTATTTAGAAACAAAAAGAACAATACAAAGAATCAATGAAACCAAGAGTTGGTTCTTTGAGAAAATCAAGAAAATAGACAAACCCTTAGCCAAATTAACTAAAAGGCAGAGGGAACATACCCAATTTAGCAAAATCAGAAAAGAAAAGGGAGAAATAACAACAGACATTGAGGAAATTCAGAGAATCTTTAAGTCTTCCTTTAAAAATCTGTACTCCACAAAACTTGAAATTCTAAGTAAAGAGAACAATTTTCTTGATAGATTCCACCTACCAAAGTTAAATCAATATTAGGTTAACAGATTAAACGGTCCTATAACCCCTAAAGAAATAGAAAGAGTCATTAAAAGTATCTCAACCAAAAAAGTCCAGGACCAGATGGTTTTAGCACAGAATTCAACCCAATTTTCAAAGAAGAGCTAATCCCAATCTCTCCTCAAACTCTTCCACAAAATAGAAACAGAAGGAACACTGCGAAACTCATTCTATAAGGCCACAGTCACACTGATACCTAAACCAAACAAAGACCCAACAAAGAAAGAGAACTTCAGACCAATTTCCTTCATGAACATAGACACAAAAATACTTAATAAAATACTGGCAAACTGAATCCAAGAACACATCAAAAGTATCATACACCATGTTCAAGTAGGATTTATCCCAGGAATTGTTCCACATATGAAAATCCATCAATGTAATTCCTCATATAAATAAGTGAAAAGAAAAAAAAACACATGATCATCTTTTTAGATGCTGAAAAATCATTTGACAAAATCCAACACCCCTTCATGCTCAAAGAAAATGGGCATACAATGACCATATCTATAAATAATAAAGGTGATATACAGCAAGCCAGTAACCAGCATCAAATTAAATGGAGAGAAACTTAAAGCATTTCCTCTAAACTCAGGGACAAGGCAAGGATGCCCCCTCTCCCCATTTCTCTTCAACATAGTACTTAAATCCTAGTTAGAGCAATAAGACAACTAGAGGAGATCAACGGGATACAAATTGGAAAGGAAAAAGTCAAATTATCCCTATTTGCATATGATAAGATAGTACACACAAGTGACCTAAAAATTCCACCAAAGAACTCCTACAACTGAAAAACACCTTCAGCAAGGTGGCTGGATACAAAATTAATTCAAAAAATTCAGAAGCCATTCTTTATACAAAAGATAAATGAGCTGACAGAGAAATTAGGGAAACAATACCCTTCACAATACCACAAACAATATAAAATACCTGGGGGTAACTTTAACCAAGCAAGTGAGAGATCTGTATGACAAGAACTTTAAGTTCTTGAAGAAAGAAATTGAAGAGGACATCAGAAGATGGAAAGATCTCCTATGCTCATGGATAGGTAGAATCAACACAATAAAAATGGTCATTCTTGGCCGGGTGGTGGTGGCGCACGCCTTTAATCCCAGCACTTGGGAGGCAGAGGCAGGCGGATCTTTGTGAGTTCAAGGCCAGCCTGGTCTACAAAGTGAGTCCAGGACAGCCAAGGATACACAGAGAAACCCTGTCTCAAAAAAACCAAAAAAAAAAAAAAAATGGTCATTCTGCCAAAAGCAATATACAGGTTCAGTGCAATTCCTAATAAAAAACCACACACCTGGAAAAAGCAATTTTCATCTTCATAAGGAATAACAAAAAATCCAGAATAGCTAAATCAATCTTGTAAAAAAAAAAATAAAAAATCTGGAGGTATAACCATCCTAGATATCAAACTATACTACAGAGAAATATTAATAAAACCAGCATGGTACTGGTATAGAAACAGACCAGTTGATCAATGGAATCGAGTTGAAAACCCAGATATGAACCCACAAACCTATGGTCACTTAATTTTTGACAAAGAATCCAAAACTGTACAATGGGAAAAAGGACAGCATCTTCAACAAATGGTGTTGGTCCAACTGGACGTTCACATGTAAAAGAATGAAATTAGACTCATATTTATCACTCTGTACAAAACTTAACTCCAAGTGGATCAAAGACCTTAACATAAGGCTTGACACACTAAATCTAATAGAAAAGAAATTGGGGAAAAGCCTTGAACTCATTGGCACAGGTGACAATTTCCTATACAGAACACCAATAGCTCAGGTTCTAAGAAAAAATTAATTAATGGGACCTCAACAAACTGAAATATTTCTACAAAGCAAAGGACACTGTCATTTGAACAAAACAGCAACCTATAGATTAGGAACAGATCTTTACCAATCCCTCATCTGACAGAGTGGGCTAATATCCAAAATTGTAAAGAACTCTAGATATTAAACACCAAGAAATGAAATAATCCAATCAAAAAATTGGAAACAGAGTGAAATGGAGAATTGACAAAAAAAGGCATCTCTAATGACTGAGAGACACTTGAAGAAATGCTCAACATCCTTAATCATCAGAGAAATTCAACTCAAGATGATTCTTAGATTCTACCTCACACCTGTCAAAATGGCTAAAGTAAAAAAAAAAAAAATTCTAATGAGAGTACAAGTTGGCAAGGGTGTGAAGAAAGGGGAATACTCCTCCATTGCTGGTGGTAGTGCAAACTTGTACAACCACTATGGAAATCAGTCTGATGATATCTTAGAAACTTGGAATAGCTCTACCTCAAGACATATCCCTACCACTTCTGTGTGTGCAAAAAAAGGATCCTTATCAAACCATAAGGACATTTCCTCATCTATGTTCATAGCAGCCTTATTTGTAATAGTTAGAAACTGGAAACAACCCAGATATCCCTCAACAGATGAATAGATAAAACGAAAAGAAAACTGTGACACATCTACACAATGCAATACTACTCAGCCATCAGAAACAATGAAATCATGTAATTTGCAGCCAAATGGATGTAACTAGAGAAGCTCATCCTGATTGAGCTAACCCAGACTCAGAAAAATGAACATAGTATCTATTCACTTATAATTGTATTTTAGCCATATTGTACAGGATAACTGATCTACAACCAACACACCAAAAAGAACAGGAACATCATCTTTGTTACCAGTTAATGAGACACTTTTCCCTACTGGTGCTGCCATGGAGGGCCACTGTATATGAGGAAGCTCTTAGCCCTCATATGACTGCTAAACTGAGGTTGGGGACTGAAATGTAGGGATTTCCCCCTCTGGACGACTAGGTTAGGAGGGAGGGGGGAGGATGGATGGTAGGACTAGGAGGGTTGGAAAGAGGGCACTGTGGTGGAGATATAACCTGAAGTAATAAATAAACATTAAAAATAAATAAATAAAAATTTAAAAATCCACATTATTTTCAATGACTGAAGAAATGGTTTTGATAGACTTTTTTTTCCTTGTGAAGAAATAATATATTTAAGTATATAGGCAGGCTAAAATTAATCACAACATTTACATAATGTGTTCATATATTGAAAATCATACTACCATATTTTAATGTAATATTTGGTGTTTTGAGTAAAAGTTAATCAATAAATTTTAATTTATTTGAAAGAATAAATGAAACTTGGTATGCTCTGAAATAATGCTCAGCAACAGAAACCAATGGAGTGATTTATGTAAAACAAATTAATTAAATTATTACTAAGTATTTAGATTATCATTAATTGGTTGGCAGTGTTAATCCTTAACCCACCATTATAAAGGAGTACACACAAACACCACGTAGATTTTATCAGGCCTAGGCCTGGATCAAGCAATCTTGGCCCATCTAAGCTAGCTCTTAATTCTATTCCCGAAATATGACCCCATATATAGATGTGTCCCCCTTGGACTGCCATTCTCCATGCTATGCCGATGTTCCTGGCCATGTGGAATGAAGATCTTTTTTCTAACCCATGGCATGTGCCTTCTTCTTCCTGCTCCTTTCTGGAATCCTTAATTCCCTTTCTAGAGCACAGGCTTCATGTTCTCATCTCAGGAAGCCCCACCTTTCTCTCTCTCTGCCCAATCTCAGGCCTTGGCATTTTATTTAACCAACCAGAGTCAATGTAAGAAACAGACAGCAAGCAGGACCAATTAATTAACATTTAAAACGCTTAACACTACACCATCAGATTTAAAACAATATGAGATGCAAAATTAAAGGAATTTGGTCACAAAATATGATTTTTTAGAGTACATATGATATATATCTATGAAAAACATAAGATATAAAAACAGTAAGATATATCTGACTGCAATTGACCTAAATCAGGTTTCCTGTGAACAAAATGTGCAAAACATGGCCTGTATATGTATCTATACAACCTTGTACATCTAATTACTATGCTATGTGGGCATCTTTTAATATCTTCATAAAATGCAATAAAAAAGAGTGATGGTGTTCTGTAGTTATTAAGACTATAAGTATAATTACAGTAAGAACTTGGGTTATAATGACTCTAAAGACATTTATCAACAACAAAAGTATCCACAAATAAACAAAGATTAATGATGTTTTCTCATACTATCAGAAACAACAAAATCATGCAATTTGAAGCCAAATGGATGGAACTAGAGCTCATCCTGAGTCAGCTAAGCCAGACTCAGAAGGATGTGCATGGCATCTATTCACTTATAATCGGATTTTAGCCATATAGTACAGGATAACTGTACTACAGCCAATGCACCAAAGGGAACAGGAACATAGACTTTGTTTCCTGTTAATGAGACACTTTGCCTAGTGGTGCTGCCTTGTAGACCCCAAGTGTATGAGGAGGCTCTTGGCCCTCATATGACTGCTGAACTGGGGTGGGGGACTGATATGTAGGGACACTCCACTCCAGAGGAGTGGGATGGAAAGGATGGGGATAGAGGGTGGGAGGGTTGGACTGGGAGTGGTGGAAAGAGGACACTGTGATACATGTTAACTGAAGTAATAAATAAATATTTAAAAAATAACAGAAGTGTCAGATAAAAAGAAATTATTTTTGTAAAATAGAGTGAACTACAATGGTTCTTGCCTTAGTTCTAGGTATTATTTAAAGATACTATAAAGGTTTGAATAATAAATGTCTCCTCTAGGCATACAAACTTGAACACTTTGTCCCCTGTTGTTGGTGGTAATGTTTTAGGAGATGTTGGCCTTGCTAGAAGAAGGATGTGTAAATCAACTGTCCTAACCACTGTATTGTCAATACCAATGAGAGTAGGCTGTGATAGATAATAACCTTGACTCACTTGCAGCTGGTCTGTTCACTGTTTGAAGTTAAAGATGTGATCTCTCACCTTTCTTCTAAGCTGTCTGTTACCATGTCTTCCTGGGCATTATGGCTTCTCCCTCTGTAAGTATAAGATGAAATCGATTGTTCTTTTTATAAGTTGTTTTCTTGTCATGATATTTTAACACAGCAATGAAAAGTAACTGATAAAGATGGCCAAAAGAAAGTTAATAAAAACATAGCTAGAGTTGAGTAATAAGAAATTTGAAATTTTCCTGGAAGAACTTATATTATTTGTGCAGATGTTTAGATTTAATTCTTAAATTATCTTTAGCTGGTTACATAGCCAGGCTTTATTATGTAAAAAAAAAACATGATATAAAATGTGCTTCAGGAAACCATTGATTAAAATTCCTTAAAGTTTCTTTGAAAGAAAATGGGGATCATAATACATAGACAAACATATTTTCTGTCATTGAGAAGGAAACCTGGATATAGGGTGAATCTTGTACCAGAAAATCTTTCAATTCATGAAGTTGGAATATTGGTTTTACTTATTTCTATTTTATTAAAAATGTCTATATATCTTTAGGTCCCCACTTCTCCAATTCCATCATTCAACTCCTCCCAGCTTCTCCTCACCTTCCCAAATTCTTGCACTTGTCCTATAATTAGATATGTATGTATGTATACACATATATACAGATTGATGATAAAAGCTAATGATAGATCGACCAATAGATAGATAGATCAATAGATTAGATAGATAGATAGGTGGATGAATGGATGGATGGATGGTTGGGTGGATATATGGATAGATAGATAAGCTTTATAACCAATTAGGGGGCTCTCTCTCTCTATCTCTCTCTCTCTCAGAAAACTTCTGTCACTCTCCACAAACCCTAATTGTCTCTATTTGATTGTCTAGGAGTAGGACCTTATAATATTTCTTGCTTCGATGATATCATGTTTACTGGTGTTGCTACTACTGATCTGTGTTCAGATCTTGTAAGGCAGTCGCCATATTGTTGGTGTATCATGAATGAAGATTCACTATTGCTTCTAGGAAACACAATCTCACTGATTTCCTAGTGTCTTGCTCTCACAATCTTTCCACCTCCTTCTGCTGTTTCTTCAGCCATAGGTGCAGAGTCATTGAAGATAAATCCACTGTGATTGGACAAGCCATAATCAGTTGTTCACTTTTGTTGTGACTAGTTTTGATTTTCTGTAATGGTCTCTGTTTACTGCAAAGAGAAGCTACTTTGGTGAAAACTAGGAACTACACTTATCTGTGGGTGTAATTATAAGTATTTAGAAGGCAATTAGCAATTATGATCCATTAGAAAATTCACGGTAGTGTATTTTCATATAAGATCCACAACCTCACTGGATCCAAGTAGTTTGCTAGCATTTCAATTAGTCATGAATTATCTCCTATTGAATGACCTTAAGCCCAATTAGAGGGCTAGCTATTATGAAATCATATAACTTTTGATATTTTTAAAAATAATAAGTTGTATTTCATTGTCTTAATTTAAATTTTTAACAATAATTTTATCTAAGAATATTATGCTCCACATATTTCATAATATATCCATGTTAACAAAGCACTTCTTCTTTACATAATATTTATTTATTACATCAAGTTACATCTCCATCATAGTTCCCTCTTTCCACCCCTCCCGGTTCCACCCACCCACCCTCTCCTCCCTCTCCCACCCATTCCAATGTGGAATATCCCCACAAATCAGCCTCTCTCATTTCAACAGTCATATGAGGGTTAATAACTTCCTTGTGCACTGGGGGCCTACATGGTATCAGCCCTAGGGCATATTGTCCCATTGATATGTAACAAACTTTGTTTTCCTGATATTTTTGGTCTGTTGGTGGTAGGATAATTATCCTGTAATATATGGCTAAAATCCAATTATAAGTGAGTAGATGCCATGTGAAACTTTATATGTCTGGGTTAACTCACTCAGGATGAGCTTTTATAGTCCCATCTATTTGGCTGCAAATTGCATGATTTCCTTGTTTCTGGTAGTTTAGTAGTATTTCATTGTGTAAATGTACCACATTTTTTTTTTTATTGATTCATCAGTTGAGGGACATCTGGGTTGTTTCCAGTTTCTAGCTATTACAAATAATACTGCTATGAACACAGATGAGGAAATGTCTTTGTGATTTGGTGCGGAATTGTGTATGGGTCGATACCCACAAGTGGTATGGTTGGGTCTTGAGGTAGGGCTATTTTAAGTTTTCTAAGATATTGCCAGACTGATTTCCATAGTGGTTGTACAAGTTTGCACTCCCACCAGCAATGGAGAGTGTTCCCCTTTCTCCACAAACTCACCAGCATGTGCTGTCATTTGAGTTTTTGATCTTAGCCATTTTGACAGTTGAGAGGTGGAATTTCAGAGTCGTCTTGAGTTGCATTTCTCTGATGATTAAGGATGTTGAGCATTTCTTCAACTCTGGTTTCTCTTCAGACCATATATATCTTTTGCCTTTTAACAGAGCATTTCTAATAAGATACTGTATTTATGGTTAATTTTTTCTGGGTCTGTCTCACTTGGTAGTGGTATCTGCAGCCAATATAAGGACCTGCTTTCAATCCTCAGGCTCTACATTATAGAATGACAAAACTAAGTCCTGTGATTTGTCATTGTACTGCCACAGTAACACAGTAGCATGCACAAAAGCACACATAATAATTGAAAATACATAGATAAATAATTAATTCTGAGACTTAAAATGACACTTTGAAAGTTATTGACTTAATAACAGGTTATTAATTGAACCTTAATAATACTTAAATGTTATGAATATTATTCAGTCTTTTATAACTTGTTTTTCCTTATGAACTAGTATTATATGATAATAAAAAGAAGAAGCTTACATGTAACAAGAAAGTATTATATTGTTTGTTGACCTCTGTCTCATAGTCCAAATTTCCTTAGAGAGCTCTCTGGAATGATCTTATTTCCCTCTTCTTTCTTTTATGATCCAATTTTATTTGATTAAGCAATAGAGAGCACTCTCCAAAAGATGCTAAAAGTGCATAATTTTCTTTTCCATTCTTTGTCCCTTAGCCACTGGCAAGATTTTAAGTTCTGCAATCTCATTAACTGCAGGAAAAATAAACACAAAAATTTTCAGATAACTCCTTTAATACATATTAGATGCCACTATTTCCAAAACAAATATGTACACTGTTATTTTCAACAGCATACCAAATCTATTTATTTTCCCTTTCCAATTTAGTTTTGCAATTTGATCCCTGGTTTATCATCTCTGCTAAGCCCCATCTTGCTACTCTGTTATATTTCATTAGAGCTCTTTTTTGTTAATGTTTCCTACAAACCAATTTATGAAACATGCTTTTAAACTTGTGAGCAATAAATGGCTCAACTTAATGTCTTTCAAAATGTAAGTCAAACACAGTCCATAGAATTTGAATTGTTTAATATAAAAATGATTAGACTGTTCCATATCACAGAATGTGATTGAACATGTCTGTGGGGTTTCAGGGCATGTAAAACACTGTCAAAATGCATGTCATCATTCTGATACTTTGCAAAATGAACAACCAGTATCTTTGCCAATGGCTTTTATCATTAACCCCTCAGTGATCTAATTCTAATCACTCTTTTCTGCAGTGTAAAATATATTTACTATAGAAAACAGCTGACACATTTATAAAACTTACCAATAACACTGCAGAAACAGCTCTGAGGCAGCTTGTTCAGTCATTTGCCACATTTACTTTATATCTTCAAATACTTTTCTAATCTCATCCTGTTTACATTAAGGAAAAAAAGTGAGAAAATATGTAAGTGAATGAATAATCATGACAAAATAAAATGTAACAATTTCTCCAGACTGTGTTTATTCTATCCATTGGGTGATGAAATTAATAATATGCTTGTAAATAAGAATATTGACATTACATCTGCAAATAAGTCGCAAATCAATAGCTGTGATATTCAGAGTTATTTGATCCTTTCCAGAGAAGGAAAATACTGCAAAACCAAATGTCTTTGATAATTTTTAATAATATTGGGCACACATAAAAGCTCAAAACTTTTGCAAAGGAAAAACTGCAATATTGAATATTATTGTTTGAAATAGAATGGCAGTTCCATTGATATAATTACCAGTAACATTGTGTGTTAGTCACTTTTGTCTCTGATAAAATAGCTTCAAAAACAACTTAAAGTAGGAAATTCTTACTTTGGTGCCTGGTTCCAGAGGTTTTCAGGAAAGTTTAACATATTCAATTATTTGTGGAGCATTCTCAAGTATATCATGATGGCTGCAGGACTTGGAGCTGAGTTTCTCAACCCTAATTGGGGGAGACACAGATAGAACGAATGCATTGGCCATCGTCATTTTGCTCTATCTAGGTTCACACCGCATTGTGTAGTGTGGCTCATACTCGAGGAGGAAACTGCCCACCCGTGTCGTCTCTGTAAACAAGTTCATAGACACGGGTGAACAGTGTCCTTTCATAGTGTTCACATTTCTAAAACTCTAAAAATTGATCCTTGTATTAGTTACTAATCTGTTATCTTTATAAAACTCCACTGCCCAAACAACTTGTGGAGGAAAGAGTTTATTTTGGCTTATGCCATCAAAGGGATAAATGCCCAGTATGGCATGGACAGATTGCACAAGTGACAGGCATGGCAGCTGGAGTATGAAGCTGCCCATTTCATCCTCAACTTCAAGCATGAAACAGACACACTAATTGGAAGTGACAAGGGGCTTTCAACTCTCAAAGCCACCCTCTCCCAATACATTTCCTTCTGCAAGTCCACACTTCATAATACCCTCAACAGCAGGACACCAAGTGTTTAAATATTTGAATCTATGTGATGGGACATTATGATCCAAAACATTACAACACTTTTAAAAAATATTTATTACTTTAGGTTACATCTCCATCATGGTGTCCTCTTTCTACCCCTCCCAGTCCCACTCTCCCACCCTCTACCCCCTATCCCTTCTATGCCTCTCCTCTGGAGTGGAGTGTCCCTACATAACAGTCCCCTGCCCCAGTTCAGCAGTCATATGAGCGCCAAGAGCCTCCTCATACATTGGGGCCTACAAGGCAGCACCACTAGGACAAAGTATCTCATTGACAGGAAAAAAAAAAGTCTATGTTCATGTTCCCTTTGGTGCACTGGTTGCAGTATAGTTATCCTGTACTATATGGCTAAAATTGGATTATAAGTGAATAGATGCCATGTGCATCCTTCTGGGTCTGGGTTAGCTCACTCAGGATGAGCTTCTGTAGTTCCATCCATTGGCTTCATATTGCATGAATTCATTGTTTCTGATAGCTGAGTAGTATTCCATTGTGTAGATGTACCACAGTTTTTTAATCCATTCTTCTGTTGAGGGACATCTGGGTTGTTTAAAGTTTCTAGCTATTACAAATAAGGCTGCTAGGAACATAGATGAGGAAACTTCCTTGTGAGTTGGTGAGGAATCATGTGGATGTATACACAGAAGTTGTATGGCTGGGTCATGAGGCAAAGCTATTGCAAGTTTTCTAAGATATCACCAGACTGACCTCCATAGTGGTTGCACAAGCCTGTACTCCCACCAGCAATGGAGGAGAGTTCCCCTTTCTCCACAACCTTGCCAACATGTGCTGTTGATCATTTGAGCTTTTGATCTTAGACCATTATAATATTTGAAATTAAATTGTAGTCTCACTGACAAAAATTAACAAATCTTTAGTTGTCCGCCATCTGTCTCATCCAAAATGATTACTATTTTTCATGTCATGCATTGATGATGTGTGAAATAGAACTAAGTGGCTTAAACCTTATCTCTAGCTGAGTACTAAAATTTGGTAAAATATGCCTCACTTCCATAGTAAGTCAAAATATGAACTAATAAGAAAACAACTTAACACAGTAACAAAGTGTTCATGAGCTCAGAGGCCCTGAATTTAAGCCTGGTGTAGCAGTTGGATATCTAGTCATCTATTGGCTGAAATAATTAAGAAATGCAAACTAATAGTCATTGAAACTTGACAATGTGTTAGGTACTGGTTTAGTGTGTAACAGATGTTAATCAGAAATCAAGTTGCTAAGAAACAAGCAACATTTGCTTATTCAAATATAAGGAGATAGATAGATGGTCTTCAAAATCCTGAAGTATGGCATTTAAAGATGTTTTCTTTTTTATTGAAAAAATTTTGTTATGTGAATCTCATATCATGCACCCTCTTTGCTCCCATCAGAACCATCCTCCAACCTTGCAATCTGTCCCAGCATAAAAAAATAAAATCTCATTGTGGAAGATGCAGTGTGCCTCAGTGTGTTCCACAATATTCCCTTTTGTTCACACATTTTGCTTGCAAATGTTCATTAAAATGACTCCTTATTCTGGTATGAGGCTTCTGATTTCTGCTACTTTGTCAATACTGAAACCTCTCACTGGAATTCCTCTCAGATATGCTTTAACTGTCCTGTGTCATGGAGATCCTGTAGTTTTGGGTTGTGGGACTGGCCCCTTCATGCACTCCAGCAGTTCATTCAGGGGGCATAAATGTTGGGGTGGGATAACTCAAAACCCTGGTTCTAGACCTACAACCCCCACTTGCAGGGCCAGTTCTACTATGGAAAAGTGCAGGGTCTGCTCTCCTGAGTGTTGCAGCATGTGAGGGGCAGGGACAGCTCTCCTGCTCCTGTGACCCCATCTAGGCAAGATCTCCTGTTGGTCAATGGTGGTGAGGGCAAAAGGGAGTAGAGGGGTTCACTCCCTAGCCAACATCACCACATAGCAGACAGAAGGCAGGGCTGGCTCTTCCACACTCACTCCCTCAGGGCAGGCTCACCTACCACCCCCATATCCAGGATCAAATATAATGTGCTAACCAGACAGCTGCAGGGCATGCTTTCCCAGGTGCTGCAGCTAGTGAGGGGCTAGGACAGCTCTCCTGCTCTTGTGACCACATCTGGGCCAGATCTCAGCCCAGGGCTGGGTCTCCATAACCCCCCATCCAGGACCAGGCAGAGTTCTTCTAGTTTCTATATTGTTTCCTATCCTGGGAGCCCATCTGCTGCTTGCTTGGTAGTGGTCTGGTAGTCATCACAGGCTACCCCATGGCATCAATGTTGTGTTGTTATCCAGCTTACATTTTTTTCCAAAAATGTTAGGCTACTATTCATTCAGAAGTTCATAGGTCAGAACACTGAAGGAAGATATAGCCTCTCTGCTCTCTGCTACCTACTGATGCACATGTGACAAAGCAGCCACATCTGCAATGCCTCTAGGGACAGTAACATAAGCTATCTTTTTCAAAATGTTAGGAATAAAGATATTTTCTTAAATTAAGATTTTTTTAATATGGAGACGTGTCAGCTCCTGACAGCACCCCCTCCATTCTACTTCAATTAGATGATGAGAACTAAAGATTCTCCATTTGGAGATGGCTGCATTAGTGGCAAGTTAGCCACGGGGCAAGAAAAAGCCCTTGTTTCAACTGTAGACAGAATGATGTCAGAAAAGGACAAAACTTGGAAGCAGGTAATTTGATAGCCTAGCTCTGCCAAGACAGGATTGTCAAGTCCTACATAATTCCTACTTTACAATTAATGTCTGTTACAGATACTGGGCCAAATGACTGAAGATAGTTGCTCCAATGTTATAGAGAGGAATTGGGGACTGTCCAAGAAGTCAGTGTTCTGTCATTTCTTAGTTTTGAAAGCTGCTTACTCTGCACTTGCTGTTTATTAAGATATATTTATCCTTCCCAGGTTTTTGATTTGGTTGAAACTATTTTGGGACTATATTTATAGTCCCACCGTTAAGTTTTAAGATGTTTAGGAATTAAAAGGATGTTATAGGTCTAAGAAGATGTCTTTCGGTTGATATGCAAGTTAGAATGGAAACTGAGTTAGGTAGAGAACTTTAACTCATTTACATAAATAGAAAATAGAATATTATTATTAGTTGCCAAATACATAAGGACTGGATATTGGGGATGTGTGTTATATCATATAATTATCATAATTTTTGCCTACTTGTTCTTATTATTTTGTATTGTATTTATTGTTATAAGAAAAGAGCCTTTCATTGGACTAAAATGTGGAGTTGTTGGCAGGAAAAAGATACACTTTAAATTAAAAAAAAATTAAGAAAAAAACCTGTTTATATGACCATAAAAAAAGGAATAAGAATACAAAGTATTAAAATTAAATGAACACTATCAATTTCTATCTGGATTGCCTTCCATTTCTCTGTCAACAAATATGATTTGTAATTCAAATAGAGTGGGCACATTCCCAGCCACCTTTAGCCAATAATTTTATCCATTTTTAGAATATTTTAATTGTTCTCGAATATAACATAAATTGATCTGATCTTTGTATTATTAACATTATATAAATATATGTACATACATATAATGGATTTTGTTAGCAAAATTGTGACAAAATATGGTAGTATTTAAAATAAGAATAAATTGACAGTTTTATTTAAGCCTCTGGTCTTATGCATAAAATAAGAATTATTGAAGGCTCTGTAACATTCTGAGAGCAATACCTGTTGTAGATAAAAATTGGAATTACTGATTTTGATTTGTGTGTTTTGTGATATTTAATGTATGTCTTAGTTTTGAGTGCGGGCAATACTGTGCTTTATGAACTCCCTTAGCAACAGTACCTAACTGACACTTCTATTAGGAGATTTTCTTTACTATATAGATTCAAGATGATGACAGTTTTGATTACTTTGAGCCATGATCTAACATCATTCTTTTACAGTGGTTTAGGAGAGAAGGGAAGTTACCTATTGCAAAGACAAGAAGGAAAAATGATGAATTACAACGAAGAGTGTTATTTAATCTCAGGACCTATGACAGGGACCTATCCCAAAAAAAAAAAGAAAGAAAGAAAAAGAAAAGATTGTAAATTAGAGGTGAAGGAAACAATATCTTCCAGACATAATAATATAGATGCACATATATACTCACAGATTGAATGTGGCAGCATGCATAGAGCCTGCACACATTCAAAACAAATGGGGTACTAGTACTGAGAAGGGGAAGTGGAAAGAGGTTTCTTTGTTTTTTCAATTATTATTTTTCAAGTTACATCTCCATCAAAGTTCTCTCTCCTCTTCCCTCTCCCCTCCAGGTCTCACTCTCCCTCCCTCTCCCCCATCTCTGCCTTCTCCTTCTCCTGGGATGAGGGGATGCCCCTCAGTTCATCAGTCACATGAGGGCTAAGAGATTCCTCTTCTACTGGGGCCTGATGTGGCAGCCAAGCGGTCTGCAATTAATACTCATTTGCAAAAGAAACAAAAATTGGTCTTCCCTAATGGAGTCTCACTGGGTATAGTAACTACCCTTTAGGGTAAGCACTGAGTAAATGGTATGCTCAGGAGTAAATGGCCAGTAAAAAAGAAATTCAGTTGACATATTTTTCTCATAAAGCTTTGTTGCATTTCTTTTTCTCATAGGTCTCTTGCTTTTGTATTTTGGGATCTGGTGGGTGAGTGTGTGTGTGTGTGTGTGTGTGTGTGTGTGTGTGTGTGTGTTTCTGAGGCGAGAGGGAGGAGAGATTGAGAAAGAATTTCTTGGTTTTTTGATTGGTTTATAAAGAGAAAGAGAAAGGTCATGGAGTTGATCTTTAGGAAGACTAGATCTGGAAGAAATCGCAAGAAGGAAAAAGAAGGATACAAATATATTGGTTGAAGAAAACATTCAAAAAAGAGAAAAAAATAACAATTGAGTTTAGTGTAAATCATCAGTATTTTCGGTGTGTAACATATTTCCTGAAGGAGATATATAGTAGATAAAAGTACATGCTGGTGAGTACAGACTAAGGTGAAAATGAAGATTCTGTTTTGCATATATCTGTCATTAAAAAGCAATGACATTGTTATGACATTTACTAGAATTTAATCACTTCCTAATTTTTTGTCAGTGTGTTTGCTTTGGTTTTAATTAAAAATATTTGCCCTCCTTATATTTAATCATATTTTTGAAACATGAATTTTTGGTATTATACATAATTTATATAAAGTAATATATGTCGTTTGCATATAATATGTACTTATGAATATTATATTGAACTCAAGTTGCCAATAAATGTTTACTTTTTCAATTGAGGTGTTTATAAGATTTACATTCTATTTTGTATGTGGCTATCTTTTAGTATTTTTAGTACACGCTACATAACATATAGTACATAGTATTACCTTTTATTTAAGTAAAGTTGGTGGGAGATGGATAGCCAATGTCATCCATTATAAATTAAATTCTATTTAAACAAGGTGCCACCTTTAAAAATTAAGTCTTACTGAGCAGATAATATATGAAGTAGTTTCTATAAAATCTGGGAACAGTGAATGAAATGATCTTCATAAGGTCAGGAAAAAGGAAGTCAATGCTCAGAAATGAGACTTCAAAGATATTCATCTGTAACTACTCTGATTATCTAGCTGTTCCATAAGTTTTCCTGAAAGTAAAGTCACATCACCTTCAGCCATTAATATCCGAGGTGAGCAAAAAAAAGTTTATCTTCTAAAGTCTCTGAGTTGGAATGATACTATGTAATGGTGAAAACTGGAATATTATTCACTGAAGGTTTAATTAACTCTCCACATGTTCTTATTGATTTAATCATTAATGTTGTTATTGCTTCTTGAAGTAAATTCTCCGCTAGAGAACATGAAAAATTGTGTGAAATACTTAACATGTTTTTCTGTTACACATATTTTCCAATATATATATATATATATATATATATATATATATATATATATATATATATATATATATATATACATATATATCTGTTTGTAGATGAAGTTATTGTGAATATAAATGTCAATTCTGTATATATTTATATTTGAAATTCTATATATCATTTTAAAACCCTTCATACAAAATTCCTCTCAGAAGTGCACTTAATGCTTCTACCAAATTCAAATTAATGGATGAACAATTTACTTCCTTTAATTCTCAACAGTCGATAATTTTAGTTATGTTTATAGTTACACAACTCAACTTCCTCAGTATTGAGAGGCAAACAGAAATTACACATGGCGATTTGATAGTAATGATTTATAATTGTTTCTAAAGGGAAAAGCTTCTAGCTCTGAAAATAGTTGATTGATAAAAATAGTTTTGGGGCAGGCCAAGATGGCTGTGACCTACACTGACGCATTTTGAACGTGGGGAAAAAAAGAGCCATAAAAAACACAGAGTTATTGAGCACTGTGCAAAAACTGGAGGGGCTAGACCCCCCCCCCCCCCCGCAAAACTCACAGCTCCCAAGAGACTGTTAAAAGTCCCAGGGCAAGGCTCTCCCCATCTCTCACAGCCACTAAACCCGGGATTCGGGAACTCCCATTTGGAGAGGCACCTGGTAAGATCAATCCCAACTTACAGCAGGCAGAATCAGGGTCCACTTGGCCATAGATCGCTGGCCTATTGGGCTCCCCACACATCAGGTTGAACTTATACCCACTTAAAAAACTTTGAGAGATAGTGGAAGGCTTAGCAAGGAACAAGCAGGGGGCTCAGCGGGTGGTCCGCAGCCGCTCGTGAAGCGGAGGGTGGGAGGTTCCAAGAGAGCACGGGAAGCTGGGAACACAAAGGCGGATGGGAGGGGCCGAATCCCGCACACTTACGGTAGCGCAGCTGGAGAGGGAGCACAGCTGGCAGGGCCAAATCCCCGCGAATCCACAGCAGGTCATCTGGGGAG
This sequence comes from Lophiomys imhausi, assembly GCA_907164525.1. NCBI lineage: Eukaryota > Metazoa > Chordata > Mammalia > Rodentia > Muridae > Lophiomys > Lophiomys imhausi. The sequence goes on from CAJQZJ010031536.1 coordinate 6,462,044, forward strand.
AGAGACAGGTGTGGGCGGGGCCAGGGATCCGTGCACCCACGGCTGAGCTGCTGGGACGGGAGGTCCACTCAGGCAGCTGGAGGATCCAGGGCTTGGGGAACCCATGGGACCCGTGGCGGCGAGGACAGGAAGAGAATCAGGCACAGAGTCCAGCCCTGTGGTGAGAAGCCTAGAGAGAAACCAGAAATCGGGTCCATAACTGTATCCTGGAAAATCCAGACATATTAGGTGTGGAGCCAGACCCTGTCAGCCTCCGTGACGACAAACAAAGCCCACAGAATCTGTGCCTGGGCAAACAGGCCCATACTATCAGAACCATTACAGGCTGATAACTCAGAGTGAAACATAGGGAAGTCTGAATTGGGAGCAGTGAAACAATCCTGGTCCATTACTCACAACCTGGGAATAGGCTGCAGCAGCTCACAGTGCCTCAGGCGATTAAAACCACAGTGACCTTGAAATCCCCCTGTAAGCAACAACAGATAGCCAAGTAACTCGTCCCCTACACCAAATCATCCACTGTGGTTCCAAGCACAGAAAACAGACAGCTAAATGCATCCAATGGCAAAAGGTCAAAAAAAAAAAATAGAAATCAAGGAATTATGACTCCAACAAAGCAGAATTATCCTAGCTCATCCAATTCGGATGACCACACACCACACCAACAGAAACACATGAAAACATTGACAATTCTGCATTATGTAAAGTGATAGAGTCCCTGCAAGAAGAACTTAAATCTATGAAGGAATTCAAAGAAGCCACAATTCTACAAATCAAAACAAGGAACAACACCATTAAAGAGCTCCAAGCCAAGGTGATAGAGCTTGAACAGGAAAAGGAAAAAGCCATGAAAGATTTTAATACAAAAACAAGCAAGCTGGAGAAGGAAATGTACAAAACGAACAAAACCATACAAGACATGAAAATAGAAATAGAAACAATAAAGAAAACACAGGTGGAGTTAAAAGAGGAAGTGGAGAACCAAGGGAAGAGAACAGGAACTATGGATGTGAGTATCAACAATAGGATGCAAAAGATGGAAGACAGGATCTCAGGCATGGAAGATTCAGTGGAAGAAATCAGTACAACATCCAAAGAAAATGAGAAGGCTAAAAAATCTCTCACCCACAACATCCAAGAAATCAAGGACTCAATGAAAAGACGGAACCTAAGAATTATAGGTATAGAGGAAAGAGAGGACTCCCAACTCCAAGGTCCAGGAAATATCTTCAACAAAATCACAGAGGAAAACTTCCCAAACCTGAAAAAAAGAGATGCCAATAAAAATCCAAGAGGCTTACAGAACACCAAACAGATTAGACCAGAAAAGAAACTCCTCTCGCCACATAATAATTGAAACTCCATATGTACAGAACAAAAAAAGAATATTAAAAGCTGTAAGAGAAAAAGGTCAAGTCACATACAATGTCAGACCCATCAGAATTACACCTGACTTCTCCCCAGAAACGTTAAAAGCTAGAAGGGCCTGGTCAGATATACTACAAGTCCTGAGAGAACATAGGTGCCCAGCCAGACTACTTTACCAAGCAAAACTCTCCATCAACATAGATGGAGAAAACAAGATATTCCATGACAAAATCAAATTTAAACCATATCTACCCACAAACCCAGCCCTACAGAAAATCCTAGAAGGAAAATCCCAACCCAGACAAGAAAACTCCACCCAAGAAAACAAAGGGAATAGAAAACCACTCAGCAACTAAACCAAAAGAGGCACAGGACCACCACCTATACCAAATTAATGGGAAATAACAACCCCAGGTCACTAATATCCATCAACATCAATGGACTCAACTCCCCAATAAAAAGACAGGTTTACAGAGTGGATCCGCAAGCAAGACCCTTCCTTATGCTGTATACAAGAGACACATCTAACTACGAAAGATAGACACTGCCTCCGAGTAAAGGGCTGGGAAAAGGTTTTCCAAGCAAATGGACCCAGGAAGCAAGCTGGAGTAGCCATCCTAATATCAAACAAAACAGACTTCCAACTGAAGTTAATGAAGAAAGACAAAGAAGGGCACTATATACTCATTAAAGGGAATATTCATCAAGAGGAAATCTCAATACTGAACATCTATGCCCCAAATACAAAAGCACCTACTTTCGTAAAAGAAACACTTCTAAAACTTAAAGCGCATATCGATCACAACACATTAGTAGTGGGAGACTTCAACACCCCACTCACAGAAAAGGACAGATCATCAAGACAGAAGACAAACAGAGAAATATTGAGTCTAACAGAGATCATGAAACAAATGGACCAAAAAGATATCTACAGAACGTTTCACCCAAACACAAAGGAATACACTTTTTTCTCAGCACCCCACGGAACCTTCTCCAAAATTGACCACATAATTGGTCACAAGGATAGTCTCAATAGATACAAGAAAATTGAAATAACACCTTGTATCTTATCAGACCACCACGGAATAAAGCTGGTCTTCAACAGCAAAAGAATCAACAGAAAGCCTACACACACATGGAAATTGAACAGCTCCTTACTGGATGACCACTGGGTCAGGGAAGAAATAAAGAAGGAAATCAAAGACTTCTTAAAATCCAATGACAATGAAGACACAACATACCCAAACCTATGGGATACATTGAAAGCTGTGCTATGAGGAAAGTTCATAGCACTAAGTGCTTTCAAAAAGAAAATTGTGACAGCTCACATTAGTGAACTAACAGCTAAGCTGGGTGAATTGGAAAAAAAAAGAAACAAACACTCCCAAGAAGAGCACAAGACAGGAAATCATCAAGCTTAGAGCTGAAATCAACAACTTAGAATCAAAAAGAACTATACAAAGAATCAATGAAACCAAGAGTTGGTTCTTTGAGAAATCAACAAAATAGAAAGACCCCTAGCCAAATTAACTAAAAGGCAAAGGGAAAGAACACAAATCAACAAAATCAGAAATGAAAAGGGAGAAATAACAACAGACATTGAGGAGATCCAGAAAATATTCGGGCATTACTTTAAAAATCTATATTCCACTAAATTTGAAAACCTAAGTGAAATGGACAATTTCCTCGATAAATTCCACCTACCAAAACTAAATCAAAATCAGATTAACAGCTTAAACAGCCCAATAACACCTAAGGAAATAGAAACAGTCATTAATAATCTCCCAACCAAAAAATGCCCAGGGCCAGATGGCTTTAGCACGGAATTCTACCGGACCTTCAAAGAGGAACTAACACCATTACTTTTCAAACTCTTCCACCACATAGAAACAAAGATCACTGACAAACTCATTCTATGAGGCCACTGTCATTCTGATTCCTAAACCACACAAAGACCCAACAAAGAAAGAGAACTTCAGACCAATCTCCCTCATGAACATAGATGCAAAAATACTTAATAAAATACTAGCAAACCGAATTCAAGAACACATCAAAAGTATCATACACGATGATCAAGTAGGCTTCATCCCTGGAATGCAGGGATGGTTCGATATACGAAAGTCTATCAATGTAATTCACCAAATAAACAAGTTGAAAGAAAAAAACCACATGATAATCTCGCTAGATGCAGAAAAAGCATTTGACAAAATCCAACACCCCTTCATGCTAAAAGTTCTGGAGAGAACGGGCATACAAGGACCATACCTAGAAATAATGAAGGCAATATACAGCAAGCCAGTAGCCAACATCAAATTAAATGGAGAGAAGCTTGAAGCATTTCCTCTAAACTCAGGGACAAGACAAGGATGTCCACTTTCACCATATCTCTTCAATATAGTACTTGAAGTCCTTGCTAGAGCAATAAGACAACTAAAGGAGATCAAAGGGATAAAAATTGGAAATTAAGAAGTCAAATTATCCCTATTCGCAGATGATATGTTAGTATACATAAGCGACCCCAAAAACTTCACCAAAGAACTCTTACAGCTGATAAACAACTTCAGCAAGGTGGCTGGATACAAAATTAACTCAAAAAAATCAGAAGCCCTTCTTTATACAACAAACAAATATACCGAGAAAGAAATAAGGGAAACAACCCCCTTCACAATAGCCACAAACAACATAAAATATCTGGGGGTAACTCTAACCAAGCATGTAAAGGACCTGTATAACAAGAACTTCAAGCCCCTGAAGAAAGAAATGGAAGATGCCTTTAGAAGATGGAAAGATCTCCCATGCTCATGGATAGGTAAGATCAACATAATAAAAATGGCTATCCTACCAAAAACAATATATAGATTTAATGGAATTCCTATTTAAATACCAACACAATTCTTTGTAGACCTGGAAAAAGCTATTCTCAACTTCATATGGAACAACAAAAAGCCCAGAATAGCTAAATCAATCCTGTCCAATGAAAAAACATCTGGAGGTATCACCATCCCGGATTTCAAGCTGTAGTACAGAGCAACAGTAATAAAAACAGCATGGTACTGGTATATAAACAGACCAGTGGATCACTGGAATCTAATTGAAGACCCAAACATGGATCCACACACCTATGGCCAACTAATCTTTGACAAAGAAGCCAAAAACGCACAATGGAAGAAGGCCAGCATCTTCAACAAATGGTGCTGGTCCAACTGGATGTCCACTTGCAAAAGAATGAAATTGGACCCATACCTATCACCTTGTACAAAACTTAATTCCAAGTGGATCAAAGACCTTAACATAAGGCCAGCCACACTAAAGATACTAGAAGAAAAATTAGGAGAAACCCTCGAACTCATTGGCACAGGTGACAACTTCCTGAACAGAACACCAACAGCTCAGGACCTGAGAACAACAATCAATAAATGGGACCTCATGAAACTGAAAAGCTTCTGTAAAGCAAAGGACACTGTCATTCGAACAAAACGGCAACCAACAGACTGGGAGAAAATCTTCACCAACCCCACATCTGATAGAGGGCTATTATCTAAAATCTACAAAGAACTCAAGAAACTAAATGCCAAGAAACCAAATAATCCAATCAAAAAATGGGAGATGGAGCTAAATAGAGAATTCACAAAGGAGGAATCCCTAAGGGCTGAGAGACACCTGAAGAAATGTTCAACATCCTTAATCATCAGAGAAATGCAACTCAAGACGACCCTGAGATTCCACCTGACACCTGTTAGAATGGCTAAGATAAAGAGCTCAAATGATAGCGCATGCTGGCGAGGGTGTGGAGAAAGGGGAACCCTACTCCATTGCTGGTGGGAGTGCAGGCTTGTGCAACCACTTTGGAGTTCTGTCTGGCGATATCTTAGAAATCTAGGAATAATCTTGCCTCAGGAACCAGCCATACCACTTCTGGATATACACCCAAAGGACCTCTCATGGAGACATAGGGAAGTCTCCTCATCTATGTTCATAGCAGCCTTATTTGTAATAGCTAGAAAATGGAAACAATCCAGATGTCCCTCAACTGAAGAATGGATTAAAAAACTGTGGTACATCTATACAATGGAATATTACTCAGCTATCAGAAACAATGAAATCATTCAATTTGCAACCAAATGGATGGATCTAGAGGAGCTCATCTTGAGTGAGCTAACCCAGTCTCAGAAGGATGCACATGGCATCTATTCACTTATAGTAGGATTTTAACTATATCGTACAGGATATCTGTACTACAACCAACACATCAAAAGGAACAAGGACATAATTTTTTTTAATCTTTTTCTTTTTCCTTCTCTTTTTCTTTTTCCTTTTTCCTTTTCCCTTCTCTTTTTCCTCTCTTTTTTTTGTTGATATTCTTTGTGTTTGTGTGTTTGTGTGTTCGTTGGTCTTTTTTTTAGTATTCCCCCAGTAGCAGTGAGACACTATTCACTGGGTGTATTGCCTCGTAGGCCCCCGGTGAATGAAGAGGCTCTTGGCCCTCATATGACTCCTGATCTGTGGTGAGAGAATGTTAGGCAGGGACACTCCACCCCAGAGGAACAAGACGGAAGGGTCAGGGGGTAGAGCATGGGAGGGTGGGGCTGGGAAGCGGGAAAAGAGGACAATATGATAAGGATGTAACCTGAAGCAACAAACAAATAAATTTATTAACTAAAAAAAAAA
>CAJQZJ010031536.1:6475027-6500321 GCA_907164525.1 Lophiomys imhausi
CGCTTATTAGTTAATATAAATTGGATGTAACCCCTCCTAACATTATGAGTTTTTCATTTGATTTTAAATTATAATCATTTTAGCCTTTATAAAAATCATAGATGAAAAAGCTTTGTAAAAGACAGAATAAAAAGCTTGTAAATGTATAGAACATTTTCATATATTAAGTAGTTAACGTAAAACATGATGATAAACACAAAGAATGTAAAGTCAAGTACATTAGTTTTTATTTAAGTAGAAACACAATATGAGTCTATACGAAAAAAGCAATTGGAAGAACAGAGGTTAATCACAAAATAACAATGTTTTCAAATAGTGTGTGGGTTTTTTAGAACATTTAATTTAGTTTATTTAATATCTATTAGTTACAAGTTTCACTCACTTACATTTTATTATATATATAATATTTTAACTAATAGTTGCCATATAAGCAGTAAATTTAGAAATATTTTGTACACTCTGAGATATACAAGTTATAATTTTTATATGTTTTTATGTAATAATTTTTATTATGTTCATTTATTACTGGTATTGAAACAGACCAGTTGATCAATGGAGTCAAATTGAAGACCCAGAAACAAACCCATACACCTATGGTCATTTAATTTTTGACAAAGAAACCAAAACCATACAATGGAAAAAAGAAAGCATCTTCAATAAATGGTACTGGTGTAACTGTATGTCAACATGTAAAAGAATACAAATAGACCCATATTTATCTCCTTATACAAAACTTAAGTCCAAGTGGATTAAAGACCAGACACACTAATTCTAACAGAAGAGAAAGTGCGGGAAAACCTTGAACTCATTGGCACAGATGACAACTTCTTGAAATGTGCTATAATTTTTAAATATATAATTTCTACAGATTAAATGGCATATAAAATAGGATAACGATAAATATAAAGTATTGCCAGGATGGAACTCTTATCTTTGAAATTACAGTGTAATGAAGGTCTCTTCTCTTGACTAATTGAGAAATATCCTCATCATTTCCTTAAAATATACACATTAAAATCAGTCTGTAAAAGCTCAGTCTCCTACAAGTCAGATGGACTTGAACCATTCTACTTATCTCTGCTTCCTCATGTTTCACAAACCAATTTTCTTGGAGACCAAGCCAAGTTTGTTGTCTACTATCTCTCTTTGCTTCAGTGGAGTCCCGAATTTGTACATTAAACTCATTGTAAGTTAAGATTACATAGATTTTCAAAGGAAAAAAGTTTTTGCTTCAATTTTTGAGACAAGGTCCATGGAATGCAAGTTTTTCACAAGCTTTCTATTCCGCCAAAGCCAGCATTAACTCCTTATCTACTGCCCCCACTTCCTGTTTTCTGGATTAAAGGTGTGCACTTCCATACCTGGTTGATTTATCAGAATGTTCATGGTAGCAGCAACTCTTTTATTCTTGAAAATGTTACATCAGCACCTATCTATAGTAAAAATATTTGCTGTCTGTATAAAAAATTTTTTATTATTTTAGCAATTTTTAGCATCCTCTCTTTTTTTAATATAACAATTGTAATACCCATTAACATTTTATTATTTTTTATGTTTATTTATTACTCCCATTTAAATCTCCATCACAGTCCCCTCCTTGCACCCCTCCCAGACCCATCCCCTCACCCTCCCACCCCCCCTCCCTTCTCCCACTCATCCTACTTCCCCAGTGTGGGGTGCCCTACATAATAAGCCCTCTTCAATTCAGCAGTCAGATGAGGGCCCTACACTGGGGCCCTACAACTCAGCTCCACTAGGGCAAAGTGTCCCACTAACAAGTAATAAAATCTATGTTCCTGTTCCTTTCAGTTTGTTGGTTATAGGATAGTTATTCTGCACTATATGGCTAAAATCCAGTTAAAAGTGAACATATGCCATGTGCATCTTTCTAGGTCTGGTTTAGGTCACTCATTCTACCACAACCTAATCCAGTTGCATATCTTTAAAAATGACATATTAATACACTTTAAAACAGTGGTCCTCAGCCTTCATAGTGTTGCAATCCTTTAATATAGTTCCTCATGAGGTCATGATCACCAACCATAAAATCACATTCATTCCTACTTCATTTCTATAATTTTTCTACTGTTATGAATCATAATATTAATATCTGTGTTTTCTGATGGTCTTAGGTCTTTCCTGCGGAAGGGTCATTTAACCCCTAAAGGTGTTGCAAGCCACAGGTTGAGAACTGCTGCTTTAAAGTAAAAATTTTCAGTAGAAAGTATTGTTTACTTGTAATTAGCATATAAATACTAGCAAAACCACCAGAGTGTTTTAAAGTATGAATGACTAATATGACCACACCTAAACTATACAAGTTTAATGTGTATATTTCTTCCACAACTTCTATCCCCAAACAGAAAGATCTGCCCCATAAGTTTCACTTAGCAGTTATATTTGTAGATTATTATTTCATACAACATACTGTTTTGTTCAATTTAATATATATTTGTTTTTAAATATTATTTAATTCATAATTGTACATTTTCTTTTTTCAGTTAAGTAGATGTACAACTAATGTCATATTGTAGTTAAAACAAATGCATCAATCACAACAATGGCCAATTATAAAAAAAAGACAATCTCTTTAAATCAAGTCAATGGGGATTAGTAGAGATCCAACAAAATCTACAAAATGTAACTGGAGTTGTAGCTATAGTTGCTAATTACAATATGCTCTAGAGTAATCTCTTTATTTACTATGTGAATATATTTATTGATTTTGGAATTTGAAGAAATATTTTAATTCAGGCATCCATTTATAATTAACCACACTATAATTATGCTGTTCCTTATTATGAGCTATTGAAAAGCATCCCTATTTTAATAACAGGGTATTAAAGTAATCTAAAACTTTATTAACTATCTGTAGTATAGACAATCTGGAAAGCAGTTTTAAATATATCACAAAATTATTTAAATTTTATAAGTAATCTTAATTTTGGTATTGTAAGAAGTCTGACACTAATACCTTGTAAGACATTTATAAAATAAAATTTATGGTAAACTTATTAGAATAAATAAGACACCTGTCTCTGTTCATATAATAGCAAAATAAAAATGAAGGCAACAAATACTTTGAACTAAAATTAATATAATAGTTTAATTTAAATATGTTCTTCCTCTAGTTGCAATAGTAAAGAAAAATTTTAATCCAGCAACATGGCTGCTCTGATCTCATCTAAAGACTTTCTAAATCTGTGTGATTCATGACCTGGTTTCTCTCTGCATGCAGAAACTGCTGAATTTATTCCTGATTACACCGAATTAACTTCTTTATTTATACAATTGCAACAGATAATCAGAAATAGAAATTACCCATTATATATAACCCATGTTCAATCTCAAACAGGTTTGCCAGGTCCACTGGCACAAGGGAATGAGGAGACTGACCAATTACTAATAGGAAATGTGTTGGAAGCATAAAAATTTCATGAGAAACATTATGTGAAGAGATCAGGTTTAAAGAAAAAAATCTGTATTACTTGCCAACAAGCCAGGGAAATAATTAAAAAAAAAAAGTACTAAGTGTTCTCTGTATCACCAAACTCCTAACCCTAGAGGTACTAGAATGAATTAAATGTGGCAAATGGATGCTTTTCATTTTGCAGAATTTGGAAAACAAAGGTATGTACATCATACTATTGATACATACTCAGGGTTTCAATGGGCAGCTGCTCTAAGCACTAAAAAAGCTAATTGTGTTATTGCACATTTATTAGAAATAGTGGCATTTATGGGTATGCCTGCACAAATTAAGACTTGTAATGCTCCTGAATACATATCTAATAAAATGATGCAATTCTTTGCATATTATAATATAAAGCACGTTACTGGTATACCACATAATCCTATAAGACAAGCAGCAAGATCAGGAAGGAGGACACAGGCCATGGGTTAGAGAAAAAAAAAACCATTTCACGTAGCCTGGAATATCAGCATAGCATGAGGATTAGCAGTTCAGGGAACATATGTATATATGAGGTCATATTTGGGGAATAGAATTAAGAGCTAGCTTAGATAGGCCAAGATTGATCAATTCAAGCCAAGGTTCTTAAAATCTGTCAGGTCTCTGTGTGGTCATTTACAATGGCAGGCTAACAATTAACACTGCCGTCCAATTAAATATAACCTAAATTCTGGTTAATAATGTGCTCCACCTCCTCGGTGGGGCTGGTGAGGCAGGCCAGTGGTTTACCCTTGGCAGACCTGACAGGCCTCAGGATCCCACTTACCCCCTACCTCCCCTGAAAGGCCCTTCACCTTCATTGCTCCACAGCGGATTTTGGATTAGCCCAACTTGTTCAGGCATTAGACTTGATATACAGTAAGACCCTTAGTACACACACCATTAATCCCTCTGGCTGAAATCCTTTAGTATGCATGCTTAACCCCAAACAATGGGTTATAATTGAGGGGCAGAGAAAGTGATTAATCAAAGAACAATTTGAAAGAATGAGTCATAGATAGGACATTCCTAAGTCTCACCAGAACAGCACAAGAAAGAGAGGCTACTTTAGAGCTCATGACCCTGTGGTGTAAATGATAACCATAAGTATGTTTGGGGGGTGTTTCTTAGATAGTAGGTAGGGTTAGAAGTGAGGCAGGGAGAGGCAGGTCAATCAGTTTAAATGAGAAAATGAGAGAGTTAAGATGGAGTCAGTTCATCAGTTCAACCAGTGAGGTAGCAGTCAATGGGGAGTCAATTGAGGGGCAGTGCAATAGAGTTGAGTTCCTGTTAACTCAACTTTATTATAAAATTTAAATAACTTGCCCCCAGAAGCAGATGTGGCTGCTGTGTCACATGTGCATCAGTAGGTGGCAGAGAGGAGAGAAGCTATGTCTACATTCAATGCTCTGACCTTGACCATCTGAATAGTAGCCTAACATTCCCTGAAAAAAAGCATGAGACCACCTGAGACCATCTCAAGTTTGGCACCTGGATGCTGGACAGGAAGCTAGCCTGTGACAATCACCAGTCAGCAACAGGCAAGCACCATATTGGCTCCAAAGAGAGGGGGTAAGACAGAGACTGGAAGAATGCTGCTTGCCATCACAGACTCCAGTCAGATGTTCACTCAGGAGAGCTGGGCAAGGAGTGACCACAAGACAACCCCTAGACTAGTACCATGGGGCTTGGACTGAAAGCTATATTGAGATAAACACTAGTCTGGTGACACTCAGGTCTGGGTGTCAGAACTTGCTGGAGATGATCCTTGCAGGCAAAATAATGTGCAATGCACAAGTGGGGCATAGCACTCCTGAGATCACTCCTGAGACAAGCCCAGATGCACAAAGACCCCGGGTACCAATAAGAGGAACAAGTAAATGGGGGGGAGGGATATAGAAAAGAAAAAGTTACAGAGATATGTGGATACGATGTTCTCGTCTTTACAGGGATTTCAGTGATTAATTGCATTTAGATTCGTATCCTGACTACCATCAAAGTGTTTATTTGAATATTTCAACAGGCTACTTAAAATAAAACTTTGAAGCCTATCTGTATTCTACCTTACACAGAATATTGTTTGTGGTCACCCATATGAAAATACAGCACATGGACTGTGTATCCATTTCCCCAAACATGGCAACTGTAAAGTTTATTCACTCTAAGATTCCTTTGGTTGGATTATTGCACATTCTAGTCACTGTGTGGAATTTTAAAAGCACTCAAGATCAAATAATTTTGTGAATTTAAGCATAAGTTATTTCAAATAATTAAATAGAACTTTTTTTGTAAAGATATCCAATACATAATTTATTGTCAAATTTGACTACCAAACACAATTTTTTGAATTTAATAAAAGGTTGAATATACTTTCAGTAGCCACATTTTAAACAAAAGTTAGGTTGAGACTGTGTCCTAGAAATTAAAGGGAATGTTCACCAGATACCACAACTGTATGACAGCCTAAACAAGACCCGGATGAATACGCAACCAATAGACATGCTGCCATACACAGAAGGGGAAATCTCACAAAATCTGTCCAACAGACAAAGAACTACAAGCAACTAGATAATGTTGAGAGTGAGAGAAATAGGGAAACAGCCCAGAAGGAACTGAAAGAAGCTAAGGGGAGGGGAAATGATTTAATTATATTTTCATTAGATTTTGTAATTAATAAAAATAAGTTTCTCTAGTTTGTGCTGCAATTTCTCAAAAAAAGAAACAAATAAAAACAAAACAAAAAATAATATAAAACCATTATCTAAAATATATCTACCACAAAAATCTTAGAAAATATAACCTTAAAAATTGTTCACTCTGTATCTAAAATACACAAAAAATTATAATGAAGGAAATATAGAAGAAAAAGAAACATATCTTCACCTTGATAGAAGGTGTTGTATATATTATCAAAGGACAGAACTAAAATCAGCCTCATGTAACTATGAATGCTGATTAATACAATAACAATCTGATGACAAGATATGCCACTGGTACAATATAGGCACAAATGTGACCAGAGTAAACAACCACTTTTTTTTTTTCACAAAGTGAAATGGAATCAAGACCAAATATTTTAATGAGGCCAAGAACCTGAAAGTAGGTAGGCCCAGGAGAAAACAGACTGTGACAGCACACATAAACATGCTTTCAAAAGAAGAGTGAAACTATGGAGAAGAGGAGTTAGCACAAAGTCCCCCCTGAAGGCAAGAAGATATTTGCAATTGATAGTTCCTGGGAAAAGGGACATTAATATTCATAAACAGAGTGATACTGGACATACCAAGTACACCTCAGGGAAGATACCATGCTCAGGACATGTTGTATATTACCAAAGTGCAACAGTCTGAAAATTTGTTTATTTTGCTATAATTCTCTTCAATTTAATACTGAAAATAGTCTCTTCATACTTTGATTAACATGTTCATTATATAGGCTTTCTGTGTTTACAGGTTCAATTTTATGATATCAACTCTGCTGGAATCATAATATATAAATATTGGGATATTTTCACTTAAAGCAATACAATAAATATAAAATGAAAAAGTAATTCTAGTAAATATAAAATAAAAATATGCAAAATTACTCGCATAATAATTGACAAGCTATTTCTATCTCCATTGCTAGTCTGCTGTGAATTTTTCTAAGGTATGAACTCAGTTAGTAGCATGTGACTAAGGCTACAGATACTTACTTTATAGATTACCCAGAGCATACAATTAAGCATATTGTTTCATGTCAGCATTTTTCTATGACTAAAAACATCTTTAACAATTTCTAAAACTAAAAAAAGTCTAAACACAACAGTGCAATATAAACTCACAGAGGTTATGACAGCATGTACAAAACCCATACAAGTTCAAGAAAGAACAAATCCCTCTATAGAGAGAATTGTTAAGCAGACAGTCATACGCCTAGCCATAGAGTGATTGATAATTGTTAGCTACTAGGAAATGAAAAGTCAATTCTAAGTGTGTTGCCTCTTGTAGGTTGACCATGCTCTAATGAAAAATTAAAAATCCTAGAATTGGAGCACCACAAATCAGCCTTGACAGTGAAAAAGAAAAGACACATAGTAGGGTGAATAGGGAAATTGGAATAGACAGGGGAAAATTGACAGGGAAAATGTTATTAAAGCCTGTATACAGACACCCAAATTCACAAAAAAATATATAAAAAGAAAAGAAACCAAACTGTGGGTAGCTGAACACATCCTTATCCAGTTAGCTCCTGTCAACCATTCTTCTTTTTAATTGTGTCTTATTATTTTATGTATCTCCTAAGAATAAAATCACACAGCAATTTTATTTTTCAAATTGTCATAATTACCTCAGTAAAACTATACACTGGGGAAGTCTAACTATAGGAGACTACAAAAAAGGAAAGAATATGAAAACACTGAGAAAACGTGTAAATTCCAAAGAGAGAGGGTAGAGGGCACCAGTGCATCACCAGCACACATGAACTGTGGGTAGTGAATCTACTGAGTGCATTACCATGGTGGATGTTGTTCAGTATTCATTTTAAAAATATTTAAAACCCAAGTAATAATTCTAAAGTAAGCCATGGTCTTTAGAAGGCAATGATGAGTCTGTGCTGCTACAAACAGATCATCATTCTGTAGTTAATGGTAGTAATAGAAAGCTTACTGTGGAAGGAGAGGCTATTATGGAATTCTTCATACCTTCTACTCAATACTCTTGTGAAACTGAGGTTATTCTTACATAAAGTCTATTTTTAAATAGGAAATTAAAATACTAATGACTGTAATTTGTATATAAATTGACATTTATAAAGCTTACTATTAAGATGAAGTCTTTTAAAAAACTCACATATGTGTACATGATAATTTTTGATAAGAGACATGAAAGGGTAGAATCCTTGCATGCTTTATCTTTTCATCCATCTCTTTTTTGTGATCTTTACCTTGTCTCTCTGATCTCTTCTCCACTCCTCTGTTTCTATTGGTTTATATAGGTGAAAACATAGCTAGTTGATCTGGAACTGATTATGCAACCTATCATTCCCATGCACATGATTCAAAATTCTGTGAGAGAGTTTCCACTTTCATTGTAACAAAGGAGGAGTTGATAACCACACTTATTCATGATTTGAAACATAATTGTTCACTTTTCCAATGCATTAAATAATTTTTCTAGTAGATAAAAAATGAACTTTCATTGGATTTTCACTGATGTTCCTTTCTTTTTTATGACAAGACTTAAATCATTAACAGAGGCTGTCCTAAAACTAGCTATATGCAACCAAGGTAGGTTTCAGATCTTTGTTAATCATCCTGCTTCCATCCACCTAGTAATAATATTTACCTTATTCACTGATGCACACTCCTGATGGTCAGGAAATAGGTTAAAAGTGAACTCTTGGGCAGGCCTAAATTATTCAAATTATCTACCCCAGAAGGATTCCTGGAAACATTTCCATTTTCATTGTTTGGCAAATATACTATATCCATTGCTCCTGCTTTCCCCTCTGTACTCTGAAAAATGCCTGGAAGCATAATCTTTTGAAGTGTAACTCAAAAATATTTCTGCCTTTCATCTGACTGTTACTGTGTTGTGTCTTTCCATCAAAAACATCTTTAAATGAGATCAAATAAGGAGGGAAACTTGGACCAATTTTCTATGGCTGAAAGGCACTGACTAGCAAGTTCTCACTTATCAAATGTTCAGTTGGGCAAATTTGTAAGATAATAATAATGAGCAGTTGAAACATCATAATGACAATATGCACACAAGAAAACCACACTACTTCAAAGTCAAAGGGGTCAAATGTGATGATATGTATATGGTGAGAGTTTGGATTTATATTGATTCTTTTTTTTTTTTAGAATGGGAAAATGATATGTGAAACAAAGTAGAAATACATAAATTTTCCCCACACCTAATGACATCATGTGGTAAATTCTCAAGACAAGTTGAAACTACCTATAAGAAACATATTTCCTCATGAAACAACATAGACATTGGGTTGAAAGGAAGCTCTTGATACTCTGAACTTCTATTTGTTAATTTATTTTTTAGCATCACTATATATATGTATATATATGTGTGTGTATATATATAATTATATATATATACATAAATTTATATTGAACATCAATATCTCTGGAGACTACATTGCCAAGCATAAGAAGTTATAATTTCCCTACACATATAATTTTGAAACTTGTCTCTTCCCTAATTCAAGTTTTCACTAGACATTTCCTATATTTTAGAGATCTTGGACTATGGAGTAATTAGCATAGTTTATTGATTTTCCTTTGTTACATATACACAAAGATCTCTCTCAGAAATTATAACTTGGTTGAAAGTACCAAGTAATAGAAAAACAGCTATTTTCCTTAGCAACAGAAGAATATTTCATGCAGAATTGTATTATCTCTATGTTTTTTCATCTGCATTATTAAGTCCTTCCATCCACCCACACAAAAAACAAGTTGCAATAACACAAATACCAACAGGAAAGATTATGATTTTGCTTACTCATTAATGCACTTATGGTTTCTTTTGAACTTCAGAGAGAGATTTTTCCAGAGCAGATTTCCACAATATTATTCCCTTTACAGCATGTAGAATATAACCTGGAAAGACTATACATTCTAATTCAGTGAGCTGAGGAACTCTCTTTGCTACTCATCTCAACATCTGCATTGCTATGCCTGAAGGGCATCAGAGTGATCAACTTCATACATATGTCAATCATTATTGTTTATTAACTGAATATATTATTTGTATTATATCTCATGAATATCATACTCTGGTTATTCATACTGTTAATGTTTTGCTCACTTTATTTTTATCAATATGTTCATTTTGGTTAATTTTAGTCCCTTCTCTTCAAGTCCAATAATTTGGGAATATCGCCAGTGTTGTTCAGTTTTCCCTAGAAACAAAAATTCTATATCTGATAGTTTACATATATTTATTTACTCATTTTGGTATTGAAAAAATTTAAGAATTTTCTTAATATTTATAGCAAACAGGGAAATGTAGTTCTAGCGTAGAAAGTAGTTAGCCTAGCCATATCTAGTCACTTACTAGATAAGTTATATGTTAGAAATATTGAAGTAAACTTTTAACAAGCAAAAACTGGAATAATAAAAGTATATAATAATTTGTCAAGGACCAGCCTTAGACATCCACAAAACCGCTGAGAGTACGTAGTTGGCGGTAGGGGTCAATAACAATTCTTGGAGACTGACCTCTTTCAGTAACCTTCTAAATCCACGGGTAGCAGGAGACAGCCAATAACACTGGTTAGTTTAGAAGAAAGAAAGGAGAAATGGAAAAAAGATCTAATCTCTATGACTCAAGGAGGCCTCTCTGCAAGGTGATTGGAGAGGTCCAAAGCAGACCCCCTTGTTTTCTTAAATTGCCTCAAGCAGCCTTTGGATAGTAATCACAGGGTTGTAAACATAGCTCTTTGTGCTGTAAATAAATGCTAACTCGCGCTAGCCCCTAGGAATACAACAGGCTTGATTACTCCATGGCTGGCTTTGCTAAGAATCTAATATTGGGAGCCTGAACATAAGTATATAATAAGAAAGGGGGATGAGAACAGAGGGACTCTCTCACACACACTCACACCAGAAAGAAGAAATGGACGAAGCTAGGATGCAATGACAATTTTAATGCGGTGACCATTCTTTTTATACCCTGAGCAAGGGCTCTTTACATCAAGGAAAGAGTTATTTCATAGTTAAAAGGCATTTATCACAAGGACAGATAAAACCATAGCAACAGGAGGGCACTTAACAATAACACATTAAATTTTGCTTTTCTATACATAAGTTAAGTTTAAGATGACAGTTTATTATGTCAAACCTGACAAGGTATAAGGAATTATCACAATATGGTTTGTGTATTTTGTCAAAAAGATTTGTACTAATATTTAGGCATTTCTTGGTAGCCTCATTATATCCTAAGTTCATGGGAAGTTTAAAACCCTTAATTGGATTTATGGTTTGCATCTGGAGTCAGTCTTATCACTTCTAGAGTGAAAGCTTATCTGAGGTCAAATCTATCTCAGGCTTGTCTCCTAATGAGATACACAATGTCTGGGAAGAGGATTTACTACATACAGCTGTATGTTTTCTATCAACTGTCTAACTTCTTTAACTTCTACAATAGTTTGGACTGAGTCAGGCAGTTTGTAAAACTCTTATCAGGAATAATAATATCACCTTTATAGGACTCTGTGTGAAGGTTGGCCAAACAAGAAGAGTGGCAATTAGTAATGAGGGAATCTGCACTCCATGTCAGTTTTAACACATGAAAGGAAAAGCTGGGTGTTAGCAAGAAGCAACTCTGGGGTGCATAAAGAGGGAGCTTGGGGATAGCTGTGGAACATAGGGCTTTACTCCATGATCGATACATCATGTAGTTGCTGCCATTGTGTCTTCATTTCTAATTTGCAAAGACAGATTTTTAAAGTAATTTGTGAATTGATCATTAAGTTTCTAGCAGAACTGGGAGGAAAATGAAGGGGAATTCTGACCTCTTCCAGGAAGAAGGCCCTGCCAGTCTTCTGAAGTAACTCTATGACTGAAAACGTCCACTGTGCTTCAGCTGTGCACAACACTTAGGACTCATGTCATTTAGAGCTGTCTTTCCCCTGCCACTGCAGTCTAAAGTTGTTGTCTCAAGGGAATATTTCAATGAGAAGCAACAACGAAGACAATGGAGCAGATTAGGAAGCACAGTTAACATGAAGATCTTCTTGTGAGGCTACCAGTCTGAGATGCCTCTCCCTGAAGGTTGGCCTATTTCGTAGAAGAGCTAGGAAAATGTGGTCTAATGAGGTAGTATAATTTGATTGCAGACAGAAACTGAAGTGTCTAGAACAGGTGAAGAGGATAAACCTTAAAGTTCTCCCTCGAACATCATTCCAGTGAGGTTTTTGCAAGTAAATGGCAATCTGATAGCTTCATTCTGATCCTGAGATTTCAAGATTCTAATCATAGTCTACCTCACTGAAGAAGACTTTACCCTGTAAGAGCGATGTTGAAAAAACCGAACAGCAGTTCTGCAGAGCCTACCAGATAGATTATCTCAAACATAAACATTGCAAAATGCCAGATAGCTTTTTAGGAAGTTTACATGTTTATAGAACCCCTTTCTCAGAGAGCTTCTGACACTGCTTGAACACTGTATGTTAAAGACTTAAGACTAGCAGATGGGGGGGGGATTCAAGATGGTGGCGGCCCACACAGATGCATTTTGAATGTGGGGAAAAAGAACTATAAAAAGCACAGAGTTATTGGACACTGTGCAAAAACCGGAGGGACTAGACCCGCCAGGAACACACCCAGCCCCCAAGGGACTGTTAAAAGTCCCAGGGCAAGGCCCTCCCCCCATCTCTCCCAGACAAGGAAGCCACTGAATCCGGGAATTAGGAACTCCCATCTGGAGAGACGCCAGGTAAGATCGACTCTAATAAACAGCAGGCAGAATCAGACCTCCAAACGGGACCACTCACCAGCCTACTAGGCACCCCACACCTCAGGCAGACCCTATAGATATTTAGGAAACATTATGGACTAGTTGAAGTCTTAGCAACGGCAGAAGCAGGGCACGGTGGGAGGTCCGCAGCCGCAGCAGTGCTGGATTGGGTTGAGATGCACACGGGATCACTCACTAGTCTACTGGGTCCCACATACCCCACGCGAGCCCTCCACCTATCTAGAAAAGATTATAGACCCCTGTAAACCTTGGCAGCTGGCTACAGTGGTGCTGTGGGGGGCAGGGCACAGGCGCGCGCCCACAGCTAAGGAGCCAGACAGAAACGCGCACAGGGGGACAGGGCAGAGGCGCATGCCTGCAGCGAAGGAGCCGGGCGGAAGGGAGCACAGTGAAGTGGCAGGGCTGGGCGCTCACAGAGGCGCACAGAGGCAAGCTAGCTCTAGAGGCACACAGAGACTGAGGGCTCCTGAACGTGGAAGCCAGAAGCCGGGGGACCATAGCTGTATTCTGGAAAACCCAGAATAGGCGTGGAGCCGGGCCCTCTTAGTCTCCTTGGGGACAACAAGAGTCCACAGAATCCGTGCCTGGGCAAACAGGTCCATGCCATCAAAACCACTACAGGCTGATCACTCAGTGTGCAACATAGAGAATTCTGACTTGGGAGCAGTGAAACAATACCGGGCCATCCCTCATTACCTGGGAATAGGCTGCACCAGCTCACAGTGCTTCAGGCTATTAGAAACACAGTGACCCAGAGATCCCCCTGTAAGCAACGGCAGATCACCAAGCAATTCGACTTCAACACCAAAGCATCCCCTGTGGATCCAAGCCCAGAAGATGATGAGAGGAGACAACTAAACACATCCATATGGCCAAAGTTCCAAAAAAAAAACAGAAATCAAGGAAATATGACTCCAACAATGCAAAACTATCCTAGCTCATCCAATTCCGACGAACTCACAACATCAGAAACACATGAAAATGGTGACAATTCTACATTATGGAAAGTGATAGAGTCCTTTCAAGAAGAACTGAAATCTATGAAGGAATTCAAAAAACCACAATTTTACAAGTCAAAACAATGAATAACACCATTAAAGAGCTCCAATCCAAGGTGACTCAGCTTGAACAGGAAAAGGACAGGGCAATGAAAGATTTCCAGGCAAAACCAAGCAAACTAGAGCAGGAAATGTACAAAATGAACAATACCATTCAACAAATGAAAATAGAAATGGAAACAATAAAGAAAACACAGTCAGAGTTAAAAGAGGAAATGGAGAATCAAGGGAAGAGACAGGAACTACGGATGTGAGTATCAAAAATAGGATTCAAGAGATGGAAGACAGGATCTCAGGCATGGAAGATTCGATGGAAGAAATCAGTACAACATCCAAAGAAAATGAGAAGGCTAAAAAAATCTCTCACCCGCAACATCCAAGAAATCAAGGACTCAATGAAAGATGGAACCTAAGAATTATAGGCATAGAGGAAAGAGAAGACTCCAGACTCCAAGGTCCAGAAAACTTCCCAAACCTGAAAAAGGGGATGCCAATAAAAATCCAAGAGGCTTACAGAACACCGAACAGATTAGATCAGAAAAGAAACTCCTCTCGCCACATAATAATTGAAACACCAAATGTACAGAACAAAGAAAGAATATTAAAAGCTGTAAGAGAAAAAGGCCAAGTCACATACAATGCAGACCCATCAGAATCACACCTGACTTCTCCTCAGAAACTTTAAAAGCTAGAAGGGCCTGGACAGATGTCATACAAGTCCTGAGAGAACATAGGTGCCCAGCCAGACTACTATACCCAGCAAAACTCTATCAGCATAGATGGAGAAAGCAAGATATTCCAAAAAAATCAAATTTAAAAAATATCTCCCCACAAACACAGCCCTACAGAAGATCCTAGAAGGAAAATTCCAACCCAGAGAAGAAAACTACACCCAAGAAAACAGAGGGAATAGAAAACCCCACAGCAGCTAAACTAAAAGAGGAACAGGACGACCACCTATACTAAACTAATGGGAAATAACAACCCCTGGTCACTAATATCCATCAACACCAATGGACTCAACTCCCCAATAAAAAGACACAGGCTTACAGATTGGATACCTAAGCAAGACCCGTCTTTTTGCTGCATACAAGAAACACATCTCAAAGATAGACATTATCTCAGAGTAAAGGGCTGGGAAAAGGTTTTCAAAGCAAATGGACCCAGGAAGCAAGCTGGAGTAGCCATCCAAATATCAAACAAAACAGACTTCCAACTGAAGCTAATGAAAAAAGAGGGAGAAGGGCATTATATACTCATTAAAGGGAATATTCATCAAGTGGACATCTCAGTATTGAACATCTATGCACCAAATACAAAGGCACCTACATTTGTAAAAGCAACTCTTGTAAAACTTAAATCGCACATCGATCCAAACACTTTAATATTGGGAGACTTCAACACCCCACTCACAACTATGGAAAGATCATCAAGATTGAAACCAAACAGAGAAATATTGAGTCTAACAGAGATCATGAACCAAATGCACCTAACAGATATCTACAGAACGTTTCACCCAAACACAAAGGAATACACCTTCTTCTCAGCACCTCACAGAACCTTCTCCAAAATCGACCACATAGTTGGACACAAAGATAGCCTCAACAGATACAAGAAAAGTGAAATAACCCCTTGTATCTTATCAGACCACCATGGAATAAAGCTGGTCTTCAACAGCAAAAGAATCAACAGAAAGCCTACACACACATGGAAATTGAACAACTCCTTACTGGATGACTACTGGGTCAGGGAAGAAATAAAGAAGGAAATCAAAGACTTCTTAAAATCCAACGAAAATGAAGGCACAACATAACCAAACCTATGGGATACAATGAAAGCTGTGGTATGAGGAAAGTTCATAGCACTACGTGCCTTCAAAAAGAAAATTGTGACAGCTCATATTAGCGAATTAACAGCTAAACTGGGTGAATTGGAAAAAAAAAGAAGCAAACACTCCCAAGCGGAGCAGAAGGCAGGAAATCATCAAACTTAGGGCTGAAATCAACAGCTTAGAAACAAAAAGAACTATACAAAGAATCAATGAAACCAAGAGTTGGTTCTTTGAGAAAATCAACAAAATACACAGACCCCTAGCCAAATTAACTAAAAGGCAGAGGGAAAGAACCCAAATCAACAAAATCAGAAATGAAAAGGGAGAAATAACAGACATTGAGGAGATCCAGAGAATATTTGGGTCCTACTTTAAAAGTCTATATTCCACCAACTTTGAAACCTAAGCGAAATGGACAATTTCCTCGATAGATTCCACCTCCCAAAACTAAATCAAGATCAAATTAACAGATTAAACAGCCCTATAACCCCTAAGGGAATAGAAACAGTCATTAAAAATTTCCCAACCAAAAAAAAGCCCAGGGCCAGATGGCTTTAGCACGGAATTCTACCAGGCCTTCAAGGAGGAGCTAACACCAATACTCTTCAAACTCTTCCACCAAATAGAATGAGATAGATCACTGCCAAACTCATTCTATGAGGCCACAGTCACCCTGATTCCTAAACCACACAAAAACCCAACAAAGAAAGAGTACTTCAGATTAATCTCCCTCATGAACATAGATGCAAAAATACTTAATAAAATACTAGCAAGCCAAATTCAAGAATACATCGAAAGTATCATACATCATGATCAAGTAGGCTTCATCCCAGGAATGCAGGGATGGTTCAACATACGAAAGTCTATCCACGTAATTCACCATATAAACAAGATGGAAGAAAAAAATACATGATAATCTTGCTAGATGAATAAAAAGCATTTGACAAAATTCAACAACCCTTCCTGCTAAAAGTTCTGGAGAGAACGGGAATACAAGGACCATACTCAGTAATAATAAAGGCAATATACAGCAAGCCGGTGGCTAGCATCAAGTTAAATGGAGAGAAACTTGAAGCATTTCCTCTAAACTCAGGGACAAGACAAGGATGTCCACTTTCACCATATCTCTTCAATATAGGACTTGAAGTTCTTGCTAGAGCAATAAGACAACAAAAAGATATCAAGAGGATACAAATTGGAAACGAAGAAGTCAAATTATCCCTATTTGCAGACTATATGATAGTATACATAAGCAACCCCAAAAATTCCACCAGAGAACTCTTACAGCTGATAAACACCTTAAGCAATGTGGCTGGATACAAAATTAACTCAAAAAAAAAATGAGAAGCCCTTCTATGTACAACAAACAAATGAACTGAGAAGGAAATAAGGGAAACAATCCCCTTCACCATAGCCACAAACAATACAAAATACCTGGGGGTAACTCTAACCAAGCAAGTAAAGGACCTATACAACAAGAAATTCAAGCCCCTGAAGAAAGAAATGGAAGAGACTTTTAGAAGATGGAAAGTACTCCCATGCTCATGGATAGGTAGGATTAACATAATAAAAATGGCTATCCTACCAAAAGCAATATATAGATTCAATGCAATTCCTATCAAAATACCAACACAATTCTTTATAGACCTGGAAAGAGCTATTCTCAGTTTCAAATGGAACAACAAAAAGCCCAGAATAGCTAAATCAAATCTGTACAATAAAAAAGCATCTGGAGGTATCACCATCCCAGATCTCAAGCTGTATTACAGAGCAATAATAGTAAAAACAGCATGGTATTGGTATAAAAACAGACAAGTAGATCAATGGAATCTAATTGAAGATCCAGAAATGAACCCACACACCTATGGCCAACTAATTTTTGACAAAGAAGCCAAAATAACACAATGGAAGAAGGACAGCATTTTCAACAAATGATGGAGGTCCAACTGGATGTCCGCTTGCAAAAGAATGAAATTAGACCCATACTTATCACCTTGTACAAAACTTAAATCCAAGTGCATGAAAGGCCTTAACATAAGGCCGGTCACACTAAATCTACTAGAAGAAAAAGTGGGAGAAACCCTCGAACTCATTGGCAGAGGTGACAACTTCCTGAACAGAACACCAACAGCTCAGTACCTGAGATCAACAATCAGTAAATTGGACCTCATGAAACTGAAAATCTTCTGTAAGGCAAAAGATACTGTCATTCGAACAAAACGGCAACCAACAGACTGGGAGAAAATCTTCACCAACCCCACATCTGAAAGAGGGCTAATATCCAAAATCTACAAAGAACTCAAGAAACTAAATTCCAAGAAACTAAATAATCCAATCAAAAAATGGAGGATGGAGCTAAATAGAGAATTCACAAAGGAGGAATCCCTGATGGCCGAGAGACACCTGAAGAAAGGCTCAACATCCTTAATCATCAGAGAAATGCTACTCAAGACGACTCTGAGATTCCACATCACACATGTCAGAGTGGCTAAGATAAAGAGCTCAAATGACAACACATGCTGGTGAGGGGGTGGAGAAAGGGGAACCCTCCTCCATTTCTGGTAGTAGTTCAGGCTTGTGCAACCACTATGGAGGTCAGTCTTGCGATATCTTAGAAAACTTGGAATAGCTTTTACTCAGGACCCAGCCATACCACTTCTGGGTATACACCCAAAGGACTCCTCACGGAGTCATAGGGAAGTCTCATCATCTATGTTCATAGCAGCCTTATTTGTAATAGCTAGAAATTGGAAACAACCCAGATGTCCTTCAACTGAAGAATGGATTAAAAAATTGTGGTACATCTATACAACGGAATATTACTCAGCTATCAGAAACAATGAAATTATGCAATTTGCAACTAAATGGATGGAACTAGAGAAGCTCATTCTGAGTGAGCTAACCCAGACTCAGAAGGATGCACATGGCATCTACATGGAATCTATTCACTTATAGTAGGATTTTAGCTATATAGTACAGGATATCTGTACTACAAACAACACACCAAAAGGAACATGGACATAGACTTTTTTTTTTCCTTTCTTTTTTTTTTTTTTGTTGTTGTTTGTTTTTGTGGGTTTTTGTGTTTGTTGGTCTGATTTTTAGTTTTCCCTTCCTAGCAAGGAGACACCTCTCACTGGTGGTACTGCCTCGTAGGCCCCCAATGTATGAAGAGGCTCTTGGCCCTCATATGACTCCTGAACTGGGGTGAGGGACTGTTATGTAGGGATTCTCCACCCCTGCCACCTTCTTTAAAAAAAAAAAGCAGTTAACAGGTTTAAAACACTGTAAATAAATTAAAGGTTACAGCCATTCAACCTGGTTTTATAAACCTCCAAGAGTCGAAAAAACTTAGAGATAAGGTAAAATACATGAAATGCGTGGTGATAGCCCATGCTTTAACTTCAGCAGAGACGGGAGGACCACTATAGAGTTAGTTGTCTTATAAATTCTAGAGTTACATGGAAAAGAGTGGTGATGGTGCACACTCTTAATCCCATTATTCAAGTAGAGTACACCCTTAATCCCAACACACTAGAGACAGAAACAGGCAGATATCAGAGCTCAAGGTCAGCCTGATATTAAACAAGCTCTAAGTAGATAAAAACTTAGATCCAGGAGTGTTGGAGCACATCTTTAATCCCTTCAGATGGGAACCACAGGTCTTTGATCCCAATACTTAGAATGCAGAGACAGACACATAGGACTTGGAAGGACTTAAGTTTGAAAGCCACTCACAAAAGGCCTACTCAATACAAACAAATTGTCCTTTGAGATTTCAAAATATATACACTAAGGCTTGTTTGGCTCCAAAATAACAAAATAATTTCTTCTTCATTCCAGATTGAAAGATAATACTTTATATATTGTCAAAAAACCAAATTTGCTTCTGGAGAAATATTACCTGATCCCCCCAAACCCCCCCAAAAAAAGGTAATTGTCCCAGACTTAGGATTAGGGCAGGGCTCTGTTCTTATCTTTCCAGGAGATTTAAAGCATCCATTCAAGGAATCCAGGGACCACTGGACAACGGAAACCTCAACAGAAAACAGATCCGACACCAAAGAAGATGAGTGGCCCAGATGATCCAGCCTCGTACACTTCCTCAATAACTGTTTCCATCAAAAGTCTACAACCACAACAACTCAATCTCACTAAGATCGTTCAGCTCCACAGATTACCCCAGCCAGAACTTCAGTAAAGCCCGAAAGATCAGCTTCTGTCTACACACTACTTAGGACATCTAAACAGCTGAGCACAAAAGGACTGAACATGAAAGGATTGTTTTAACATTTTTAACCATTTTTCCATTCTGGTTTGGGCCCCAAACAGGTTTACTATGTACCAAATCAGCAGGAAGTCATTTTAAGAGAGTGACGTCCCATGCCCAGAGGGTGGGGAGGGTGTTTCTCCCCCCCCCACTTCTGGTTATTTGATGGATAACAGAAAACTTTGTTATTTAGGGGAAGAGACTTCAAGCTGTTAAATGGTCTTGTTAAATGGGTTTTGGAGGTTAGACCCATGGACTTCCTTCTTTTTTCTTTTCTGTATCCTTCTTTCTCTGCTATGTAGGAGTGTACAGACTTGAGAAAAATGGGACATAGACATAGTATGGGAACGATCAAGGAGAAGGAACAGATTATTGAATATGCCCTTATATCTTTGTTTATTGATACAAAATTAGTATTATATTTGGCTAAAGTGGTATTGATCATTGTATATTGTGCAAAATTAAGATTTTATTGGACTACATCGGTATTGATCTTTGTATATTGATACAAAATTAAGATTATATTTGGCCACAATGGTATTGACCCTTGTATATTGATGCAATATTAAGATTGTATTGGGCTACATAGGCATTGATCTTTGTATATTGATACAAAATTAAGAGTATATTTGGCCACATTGGTATTGATCTTTGTATATTGATACAAAATTAAAGGTAATGCTTCTTAAAGGTATTGTACATAGTAATGCTTAAAAATGAAATGTGAAGCTCTGGCCTCTTGATACCAACCGTCTTAAACTGTTTAGGATAGTTAAGAAATACAAACTCCTAGTCATGCAAGCGTGTCATTTTGTTAGCTACTATGACAGTCTATCACAGATATTCTCTAAGCTACTCAGAAATCAAGTTGTTAAAAGACAAGTAACATTTGCTTATCTAAATACAAGAGATAGATAGGGCATCTTCAAAAACCCCAAGAGATCTGCAGAATATGGCATTCAAAGATGTTTTCTTAAATTAAGATTTTTTTTCATATCGAGACATGTCAGCTCATGATAGCACCCCCTATTCTACTCCAAGTAGAACATAAGCATCGAGGAATCTCCAGTGTGAGATGGTTGAATTAGTCGCAAGCCTATCTCTTGGCATGAAAAACCCCTTGCTTCAACTGTAGACAGATTGCTGTCCAAAAAGAACAAAACTTGGTAGCAGGAAAGTCGACAGCCTAGCTCTGCCAAGACACCATAGGCAAGTCCTTCATAATCCCTGCTCTACAATCAATGTCTGTCAGAGAAACGGGACCAAAAGATTGAAGATTGATGCTGTAACGTATGGAGAGAAAACGGGAACTGTCCAGGAAGCCACTGATATGTCATTTCTTAGTCATGGAAGATGCAGGCCCTTCACTTCCTACATAATCAGATATATTTATCCCTCTCAGGTCTCTGAGGTGGTTGAAGAATAGATAGCTAGAGTCTCATAGTTAAATTTTGAGTTGTTTAGGAATCAAAAGGGTGTTCTAGATCTAAGAAGATATTTTTATAATTGTGATGCAAGTTAGTATGAAAACTGAGTCAGATATAGAACTTTAAACTCATAGAGATGGTTAGAGAGTAGAATGTTAAAGTCAGGGGCCAAATACATATGGAGTGGACATTAGGAATGTATACTAAGCCATTTAACTCTCATAATTTTGGTGTATTTATTTCTGTTGTTTTGTATATTATTTACTGTTATAAGAGAAGGAACCATTTGTTGGATTGAAAGGGGGAGCTGTTGAGGGGAAGAGAGTGTAAGGGTGGGACAGGAGGGGGGAGTAGGGAAGGGATTGTGACTGAGATGTAACTTGAAGAAATTAAAAAATAAAGTATATAAAAAAAGACACCAAAGTACATATTGACTAAGAGAGGAATACGTATACTTGAAAACTGAAATAGTGCTCCATGCTCTCTGCTCACTCAATGCCAGGGGTAACATTAAGATAGGTATAATGGATTTCTTGATAGCAGTGATAATAATAGAGATGGGGATTTGGGGGTGATGGCTATTCATTGTAAACCAATGATATTTTCTATGTTTAGGGATTCTGGGTAGCATTTAATAGACCATGAGCCTGTTTGATATAAAAGAAAAAGTCTGTCAACTAAAGCACATCTTGACATGCAACAGAAAAGTCCTAGGATATATGGTGCACACAAATTTCACTGGAGTTGCAGAAGTCAGATTCACTCCCTTTATTCCAGATCTAAGTGAACCTATAGACTTGGAGGCTTTTATTAAAAGAGGTTAACCACTGTTACAATGATTGAGTAGTAAGGACACAGGTGCATAGGGGAACACTACACTCACCATACAGAAAACTATGACTGCACACCAAGAGAAAATTATCTTGAATATTAGTCAGCAACAGAATGATCTAGTACCTATGTTTTAAGACATCTGCATCACATTACTTCAGCAACTTTGGTGAGGAAACATAAGATTTTACATTTTTAACATATTCCCAGGTAACACTGATGTTGCTGGTTATGGATCTCATCTTTAAGAATACTTTATGGAATATTGTCATTATATATATATATATATATATATATATATATATATATATATATATATATATAAAGTTCCACATAGCATGTTACAACAAAGGAAAGTGAGTTATAGCTACAGAACAGGAAGTGTAGCTTATATTAATCCTGTTCTTCTAATACTGGAGATGCACCTTTAGACTGCATGTTACAGTG
This sequence comes from Lophiomys imhausi, assembly GCA_907164525.1. Classification (NCBI taxonomy): domain Eukaryota; kingdom Metazoa; phylum Chordata; class Mammalia; order Rodentia; family Muridae; genus Lophiomys; species Lophiomys imhausi. Next base: position 6,497,825 of record CAJQZJ010031536.1, read on the forward strand.
TGATCAAAGTGAAACCACTCAGTTGACAACATGGCTCCTTATACAGCTTTGTAGTCTGTATTCATTTCTTGAACATCCACAGTAACAGATTACCACAAACTTATGGGTTAAGGTAGAAGAAGTAGGTTTTCTCACCATTCCAAGGTCAAGAAATAAAAAATAAAATAAAATTGCTGACTCAAAAAAAAAAAAAAAGAATAGCAGATGGACATGAAGGAAGTAGTCTCAAGAACATTCGGCTCCCGACAATAATTATTTGTTGAAATCTAAGTAAATTAAATTTAATGAAAAAGATGATATGAAGGAATCTCTTAGGAAGACAAATGAGCAGAACTGTGCTCATTCTGTATAGAAAACATAAACAAATAGATACAGTAGACAAAATTAGGACACATTAGGAATACTTTAATACAGAAAAAGGAACTCAACATTATTTGATACTAGAAAATTCTTTCAACACGTATCTAATAATTCAGATACAATAAAATATTCATAATTTAGAGAAACAAATATTGGTAACAAAATAATGCTATAAGCATGTTAAAAGAAAAAGTGAATAGAAAATACTTCAGATAGATAGTGCAGAAAATATATAAATAAAAGGAAAACAAATTTGTAGACTAGAGAGGGAAAGATGATCACAAAAAGTGGAAGCATGTCCATCTGCTATTCTTTTTTTTTTGTATATATGGGAGATATATTCAAACCTCATCATTATCATATAGGAACCTCAGCCTGAAAGATGACTCAAGAGTATAAAGGAGCTAGAACCTCCAATGCAAGCTTGATGACTTCAGTTCAATTCCTCAAACAAATTTAAAAGAAAGAGAAAAATAAATTTTGCTCTAACTTCCACATGAGTACATAAATGAGTGTCACAACACATTCATCACACACACATGAGAGAGAGAGAGAGAGAGGGAAAGTACAATAACAAAAGAATGCTTAAAGGCTTAAAGGGAAAAGAATTGGATACTAAAAACCACATTTTATTTCTATTTTTATTATTTCCTAAAATGGCTCATTTATAGAGAAAGAAAATAGTCCCAAGGGAAAGTGAGTAGAAATTATATTAACTGTAAATAGAGATCTTACTGGAATAATGTGATTATTCTAAAAATATGTATCCAACAAGGCAGCAGGCCATTGAACTGTCTCCATCATACTTAGTGTGTCCTTTGGCCATGTCCCTCAAATATATGTATCTATTTCTTTTGCCTTAACACTGTGATGCTGCATAAAATTAATTTAATATCTCAGAATGTACTCTATAAAATGTATGGGTGGTTGTGATTGGAATGCCAGAAAATACTAAAGCAGCATAGTTAATTTGGGGGAAAAAAAGTCTTTAGGAAATCTGAAAGTAAACATACTGTATGACTATGATGGTGACACAACTTATCTGTTAATTATTCTTCTGACTAATTTGAAGTAAGCTTCAAAGATAAAGTTGAAATTGGTTCTGAATGTAATTAAGTTATTCTATTTGGACAGTAAACTAAACTTGACCAAGAGAATATAGTAAAATAAAAATAATAAATAAAACCTAATTGGCTTATATTGTCTCTTTTTATTTTTTCCATTTATTTAAAATAGATTATTTCTTTCCCATACTATACATCTTGGTTATAGTTTTCTCTCACTTCATTGCTCCCAGTATCTCCCTGCCTCCTCTCCCTTATGGATCAAAGGCTTTTCTGTCTCTCATTAGTGTGCAAATTTGTACAACCACATTGGAAATCAGTCTGGTAATATCTCAGAAAACTGTGAATAGTTCTACCTCAAGACCCAGCCATACCATTCTTGGGTATGTATCCAAATGATTCTTCACCAAACTGCAAGAACATCTGTTCATAGTATTTGTAATAGTTAGAAACTGGAAACAACCCAGATGCCCTTCAACTGAAGAATGGATTAAAAAACAAACAAATAAACAAAACTAAAACAAAAACTGTGGTACATCTACACAATAGAATACTACTCAGCTATCAGAACCAAGGAAATAATGCAATTTGCAACCAAATGTATAGAATTAGGACAGCTCATCCTGAGTGAGCTAATCCAGACACAGAAAGATACACATGACATGTATTCACTTATAACTGGATTTTAGACATATAGTACCAGATGACTATCCTATAATCCACAGACCAGAGGAACAGGAGGAACCTAGCATAACTATCCTATGAAATTTCATCCAGCAGAAGAACAAAGCAAAGGCTGAGAGACACAGTCACACATTAGGGGGAGCTCTGGGAGCCCTATGTAAGAGAGGGAGGAAGAATAGAGAGAATCAGAGGGGTCAAGATCAATACATGAAGATCAACAGAGCCAACCAATCTAGGCCCCTAGATGCTTACAGAGACTTAAACCCTAATAAAAGAAGAAGAAGGATGAGGAGGCGGAGGAGGAGGAGGAGGAGGAGGAGGAGGAGGAGGAGGAGAAGAAGAAGAAGAAGAAGAAGAAGAAGAAGAAGAAGAAGAAGAAGAAGAAGAAG
>CAJQZJ010031536.1:6501984-6564172 GCA_907164525.1 Lophiomys imhausi
TGTGTGTGTGTGTGTGTGTGTGTGTGTGTGTGTGTGTGTGTGTGTGTTTGTGTGTGTGTTTGCATATGTATGGGCATAGTGAAGCGTGGCATTGGGTTTCCTGTTCTATTTCCCTTTACAGTGTTCCTCCCACTGAAACTAGAGGTTACTATTTAGGCTAGTCTACTGACCAATGAGACCTAGGAATGCAAGGCCTTACAGATACATTCCCTCAACCAAACCCTAGTTCTCATTGTAGGTACTGGAGATGGAACTGAAGTCCTCATGCTTGACTACCAAAAGTTTTTGCTGACTAAGCCCTTTCACCATTCATCTCCTAAGTCCATGATGAGGTTTTATTATCCATAGACTGCTCTATTTTTATCAGAGTAGCTTAGGACTGAGATGCTCAGCAGCCTCTCATGACCCCAGAAGCAGAGTTGAAGCTTTACAAAATATTGAAAATAATTACAAGCATGTATATTTCAAAATTATCTACCATGAAATGATGTGAGTGCTCTTAAAGACATAGAAACTGTGTGTACAAACTGCCACTCTGCAGGCTTGGAAGAACAACTCTGAGTAACTTTACATCCTAAAATAAAGTTTTCCCTCTATTTCATCTTTCTATTTTTTGTAGTCTTGATGATTATTCAAAGTTGATATTTCTTAAAGCAATTGTCCCAAATGTTCAAAAAGCTTTATAGAAAAAATACCTCTATCTCATATAATATTCCACATGAAGACCAACTGAGTCAACCAACCTGGGCCCCTGGAGGACTCCAGAGACTGAAGAACCAACAAAAAAGCACATATAGACTAAACCTAGGCCCTTTACACATAAGTAGCTGATAGGCATCTTGGTCCTCATGCAGATCCCTTAGAAAGTAGAACAAGGGCTGTCTCTGACATGAACTCAGTTGTTTATTCCTGGAACACTTTATCCTAGCTGAGCTTCCTTGTATGGCCTCAGTGGAAAAATATCTATTAGACCTGGAGCCACTTGACCTAGGGTAGGTTTGATATGATAGCGGCAGGGTTCCCTCATCTGAGAAGAAGGAGAGGAGTGAGAGGGGGAAGAGGGTGGGAGGGTGGTACCTGATGGGGAGGAGTGGGGGAGTTGTGACCATAATCAACTTGAATAAATAAATAAATAAATAATTGATTGATTGATTACATAAATAAATAATAAATAAATGAATAAAGTGAAAACCTAATAAATGCTGTGGTGTTCAATATTGAGTGAAAGTGCTAGAAGTACTAGTAGGGAACAAATTCAGCTACAACCGGTTGTAAGCTTTATTTCTAGTCTAAGAAAACTGAAGCCAAATACCTTGAAGAATCAAAAATATTTCAATGGAATGGAAATGTCATATTCCCAATACTGCTCTATTTAAAAAAATAGTACATACTGCAATTCTTTTATAACTTTGGTTGAAAGTGAGACTTATTTCATGTACTTGTAGTTCAAGTATTTCCAACTTGAGAGAATCTCTCATCTGAATCTATAGATTAGACATTCCTTAGCTATTCTCTTGATGTAGAAACAAGTACATAAGCAGAGATTCTGAGTATACAGGGGTTACACTATATTGCAAGGACTGGGGCATAAATAATGGTAGCTGTGTCCTGCATCTAGTGCATTATGTCCCAAGTTTGCATCTTTTCCTGTAATTGTATCTGCCTTCTTTTGTTTTGCCTTTCCATTCTGGTTTATTATGGTCTATGACTGACTTTTGCAAGTGGGTTATTAGTCATGTGCAAAGCAAGCAGCAGCTTGAAGGCGAACTTGCATATTTCTGCACATGTTCTTACATTTTCTATTGCTATACGAGGAGCACTCTCCACTCAGCCTATGAGTTCTAAGAAAGAAAGGGGCATACACAGAACAGGGACATGTCATCCCATTTTTCAACAACTTCTCAGTTCTCAGTCAATTATTAGTAACCATGATTGAGATTTGTGTAAACTCAAATCTCAGGCATCTAGTCAGGCTCCTAAATATGTTTGTATATAAGTTTGTTTTGTAAATAAGATTTATATCATTTAAAATTAATTTTTATGATACATTGAGTCACAAAGTCACTACATTCTTATACGTAGTCATAGTATATTATAAATAATATACTATTACCATGTAAAATCTTAATTTCCTTTCCAAACATATATATAAGTAGATTAACTCCAATATCCTCAATGTATTTTACTTCCTCTTAAAAGTCTTCTCTCTCATATTGGCTAGCTTATAATGGATACTTTAGACTACTACTGTTTACATAGCTTATTTTTGCCACTTAAGTGTACAAAGTAATGAATTTTAAACAGAGAAAAGTTACTCAGGTGTGAAACTGCTTAATAAAATATTTCTTCTCTAACTGCAGATTTTTAGTTTCTAGGAAAGGTCACTGAGTATGAATATGACATTTTGAAGAGTGTGATTGTGGTAAAAACAAAATCAATTTTACACCATTCATCAAGTAGTAATAAAGTCCATGTCTATCCCACTCTCATTATCAATTAATTCTAATATGTCTGTGTAATTAATAGTCCTAAATATGACCTTCTTTGCTTTTCAGAGAATTCATATTATGTTTACTGGTACATAAAATATAGACTCTCTTTTCCTTAGTTTTACACAAAACTTTACATTAAGATGGTGGAAATTCTATAGTCTATGTGAATACAAATATTGTTTTATATTCTTAAATTGAATTAATAAAGAGTGTTAAATGCTTTTGACTAGAGTTTCACATTTTAAAGCACTGATTTATGATATATATTTTATATACCAATAGTTTTCTTCCTGTAAAGATATTTATTTATCTATTTCTATGTATGTTTATGAGGTTATACACCTTTGTGTATATGAGGGAGTGTCCCTTTGCACTTTTGCAAAGATAAGAACATTTAGGGTGTCCTTCCACATTTTTCTGCACTTATTCCATTGAGTCTCATATCTCTATGAATCTGAAACTGGCATCTGTTGCCTATATTGGCAGTTAACAGGACACAGTGATCCTCCTGTATCCATCTGCCTTGGAGCTGGAGTTACATGAACCTTGTTATGTAAGTATTCGAATTCAAACTCTGTTTCTAATGATTGGGAAATTACCATTTATCATGGAGTCATCTCCTCATCTTCACAGTTTCTTACACCAACCCAAGCACTAAGAACTTAAAAAAATGGTAATGCATTTTCTGACATTGTTCCTTACAATTTATACTTCTTTGGTAGTTATTAAGTTAATTTTATTCTTGTATATTAAGCCTTAAGGTTTCTTGTTTTACACTCATTTCTACTTTGGCACATTGGAGCAAACACTGTCAATTTTCTTACCATCAGGAATGACCCAGTAAACAGAAATACTCATCATCTTTGCTCACAAATCTGTAGAAAAAAAATAATGGCTAATTAAACTATTTAGCCAGTATTTATATTATATTTAATTGGTTGCTGGTGTTAGTCCTTAACCCGCCATTATAAATGAATACACACAGACACTGAGTGGATCTTAACAAGGCTAGGCCTGGGTTGTACAATCCTAGCCCATCTAAGCTAGCTCATAACTCTATTACCCAAATATGACCCCATATATACATATGTCCTTTTGGACTATTATTCTTCACACTATGCAGATGTTTCAGGCCACGTGGAAGTATCTTCTTTAATCTACCCCATGGCATGTCTTCCTTGTTTACTCCTGGCTTCTCTCCAGCCTCTACTTCCCAAGATGCTCTCTCTCTCTCTAAAAGCTCCTAGTCCTACCTACCTCTGCCTTTGCCCAATCTCCAGGCCTCAGCATTTATTTAACCAACCAGAGTCAATTAAGTAACAGACGGCAAACAGGACCAATCAACATTTAGAATGCTTAACACCACCCCATCACAAACCCTTCTAGCTCAAGGAGACCCATGCTAAGTTCTCTGAATAATTAGCCTACAAATTGGTGTCCCAAACCTGAAATTGTCAATTCCCTACCTTATCACACAACAGGCAGTAAGAGCTCTCTATCAGTCATAGTAAATCTGTGTGTCTACTGCTACAGAGTTTCATAGAAGCCCCTAGTCACTGCGCACACATGTGTGTGTCAAAGCACTAAATCTAAGAATGATGATTATATCTTATAATCTTCTGAAGAGTTATGCTTATACAGGTGGAAAAGAACAATAGGTTGATAGGTTTATATCACTGAATGCAGTAAGATGGGCTTTAATAAGCCATGGAGATGTCAGGGATCAGTAATCTGAGGCTTCCTTTAAGATGAAGAATAGAACTTCCATCTTCTGCTTTGCATCTTAGTTGCTAGTTCATAAGAAAGAAATATCTATTATCATTAATGACTATATTCAAAAAATTTTTTTCTGAAATAATTATTTTAAAATAATATGGTTTCTGGTATTACAGTTACTAAAGTTTTCTACTAAAGAATAAGATAGTATTAACATAGCTTATTATGTAAGTTAGAAATATATTATATTTTATTTAGTCTCTATATCTCATAGTTGGTTGAACTTTAATTAAATATATGAAAGTTCTTTTGATAAGTAAGGAAATGTGCATATATCAAGAGCTAGATAGCTGACATTTTGGGGATATTTATTTTATCATTTATGGATAGTTTAAGAAGCATTATTTCCACCAGGAGAATCAAAATAAATTCCAATTGTTTTGGTTTTTGTTTTGGAATTTGTTTTGATTTTCCAAAGGGAACAGGAGCTTTCCCAGACAAGTTGAAATAGGAGTTTCAGTGCTGAATCTTTATATATCAATTTTAAACACTTCAGAAGATCTACTGATTGACAAGCATGGGTAAGAAAAAAAAAGATAAAATAAAGATAACATTTTGATAAACATCAATTATGCATTTATTATTGAATCTCACTTGAGATATTTTCCACTCAAACTTAATTCATTTCAGAAAAACCATATCATATGTGCTTGTCACACCTACACACACACACACACACACACACACACACACACACACCACATCCATACTTCTGATTTTCACTGATTGAGTGGATCTGACAAATTCCATCATAAGGTTAGATAAAAGTGACGAATGGAAATGTAGGTATTTGAGTCATGGTTTGCAGAGTAGATGACCAAAAGATGAATGAAAAATATACCATGAAATGCCATCTTTTGGAAGGAGGGTGTGCTTAAAATTCATCTACAAACCTACAGCTATGGATTATTGAGGTTATTATCATTATTATTAATGAACTTTAATTTTTGCATCCGTAAATGAAATAGCTGCAGTTGAAATGGAAGGATGCAAATAATGTACAGTTGACTGTAAAACATATCATGCTTCTTCCTTAACTTTGAGAGGAGAAATAGAATGCAGGAAGATTTGATGTTCAACAGCAACACTAACCCTTGGAGCCAATATATAAATAAAGGTGATTTGATTTTTTTTGTTCCTGCACACATTTGATTGCTTCTATGTATCTGATGTTTATAAAAAAGTCAAAAATCAAAGATATTTATTTATTTATTTTAGAAATTTTAAAGGCTTTGTACAAGATTAATGACTAGACAGGTAACACTCTCTAAAGACACTATTCTTTTGAGAGAAGCATAATTCAAAGGAAACAATCAATTTGTATTATGCCTTATGTTCTCAACTTCTTAAGTCAAGTTCTACACAATGGAATATTATTCAGCTATCAGGAACAATGAACTTATGCAATTTGCAGCCAAATGGATGGAACTAGAAAAGCTCATCCTGAGTGAGCTAACCCAGACTCAGAAGGATGCATATGGCATCTATTCATTTATAGTAGGATTTTAGCTATATAGTAGAAGGTATCAATACTACAACTAACACACCAAAGGGAACTTGGACATAGACTTTTTATTTTTTATTTTTTTTACTTATTCTTTATATTTTTTATTCTTTTTTATCTATTTTCTGCTTATTGGTTTGCTTGTTTAGTAATTCTCTCTCCTGGGCAAAGAGACACTTTTCATTGGTAGTACTGCCTCGTAGACCACCAATGAATGAGGAGGCTCTTGGCCTTCATACGACCTCTCAACTGAGATGAGGGACTGTTATATAAGGACACCCCACCCCAGAGAAATGGGATGGAAGGGTTAGGAGGTAATGAAAAAAATAAAATTTAATGTTTCGGTCTTTTACTACTAATTGTCATAAACTGTTTAGGATAATTAAGAAATGCAAACTAGCCAGGCGGTGGTGGCGCATGCCTTTAATTCCAGCACTTGGGAGGCAGAGGCAGGCGGATCTCTGTGAGTTCGAGGCCAGCCTGGTCTACAAAAGTGAGACCAGGACAGCCAGAGCTGTTACACAGAGAAACCCTGTTTCGAAAACCCAAAAAAAAAAAAAAAGAAAGAAAGAAAGAAATGCAAACTAATAGTTATGCAAGCCGGTCATTTTGTTGGGTACTATGACAGCCTATTATAGTTATTTTCTAAGTTAATCAGAAATAAAGCTGCTAAGAGACAAGCAACATTGGCTTATCCTAATATAAGAGATAGATAGGGCCTCTTCAAAAACCTCAAGAGATCTGCAGAATATGGCATTCAAAGATGTTTTCATAACTTTAGATTTTTTTATATCGAGACATATCAACTCCTGACAGCACCCCCTATTCTCCTCCAAGTAGAAGATGAGCATCGAAGAATCTCCAGTGGGAGAAGATTGAATTAGTCGCAAGCCTATCTCTTGGTAAGAAATGCCCCTTGCTCCAACTGTAGACAGAATGCTGTCCAAAAAGGACAAAATTTGGAAGCAGGTAAGTCGACAGCCTAGCTCTGCCAAGACAGGGTAGGCAAGTCCTCCATAACCCCTGCTCTACAATCAATGTCTGTCAGAGAAACGGGGCCGAATGACTGAAGATAGATGCTGTAATGTATGGAGAGAAAATGGGAACTGTCCAGGCAGCCACTGGTATGTCATTTCTTAGTTTGGGAAGCTACAGGCCCTGTACTTCCTATAAAATCAGATATATTTATCCCTCTCAGGTCTCTGAGGTGGTTGAAGAACAGATAGCTAGAGTATCATATTAAATTTTGAGTTGTTTAGGAGTCAAGAGAGTGTTATAGATCTAAGAAGATGCTTTTAAAATTGTGTTGCAAGTTAGTATGAATGTTGAGTTAGATATAGAACTTTAAACTCATGGAGATGTTTAGATAGTAGAATGTTAAAGTCAGGTGCCTAATACACATGGACTGTACATTGGGAATGTACGCTAAGCCATATAACCCTCATAACTGTGGCCTAATTACCTCTGTTGTTTTGTATTGTATTTATTATTATAAGAGAAAGAGCCATTTGTTGGACTGAAAGGGGAAACTGTAGAGGGAAATAATATATACCTTAAACTTAAATTAAAAAAAAAGGAAGAGGATGGGGGGTTGAGGGTGGGAGGGTGGGACTGGAGGGGGGAATAGGGAGGGGACTGCGATTGAGATGTAACTTGAAGAAATAAAAAATAAAGAAAAAAATTTTAAAAAAGAGCCACACAGAGGTCCACCTAATAGGAACAACTCATAGAAGTGTATCATTTAAATGGTGTGGTATGTGTGTTGAAACAATTGAATCATCATAAAAGGAAAGATGCATGTTTAAAGTAGTAAGATTAGTATTTGGCAAAGAGAAAGATAAATTGGTAGGTACTACTTGATGACAGTCTCTGTATTACATATAGTAAGAGTCTCTGTACCACATATAGTAATATTTCCCATTCCTGAGGCACTGTTTTGTGTATATATATATATATATATGTATATATACAACATATACATAAAGATATATATAGATACCTATATGTATATATTATATATGTATATATACAATATATATATAAAGATATATATAAATTATGCTTATATAATTAAATTTTACATATATATAACAAAATTAAAATTAAAGATGATAGCATATTCTTTAAAAGGAGAACCTTTACACAACATTATGAGACAAGAAACTTCCAAAGATGCCATCAAGTTTGCTTTCTGTTGAGCCTATTAATACCATGCAGCCTATCCTTAGAAGAAATAATTTCACCATGGAGACTCCCTTGACATTAAATCTTCATTTGCAATTGGTTATCTAATTTAGGGGTGGGGACATGCATCCATTTCTTTCAGTTCTTGGACCTCATCTAGTGCAGACCCTAGCAGGCTCTGCACATGCTACCTCAGTCTCTGTGAATTCATATGAACATTGGTCCTTTGTATTTAGAGTGCCTTCTTTCCTTGGTATCCTCTGACTCTTACACTCTTTCCAGTTCTTCTGCAGAGCTCTCTGATCCCTAACATGGGGAGGTCATGGGGGATTTGATGAATCATTCCTATTTTTAGCTGTGTTTCAAGGTCTTTCACTCTGCATATTGTCTGACTGCAGTTCTCTTTATTTGTTCCCACCATCTGCTAGAAGGGGAAGCTACTCTGATCATGTCTGAGGAAGGCACCTATCTATAGTATTGAAGAGTGAATGACATTAGGAGTCATTTTATTTGTATATTTCTTTATTAGAAGAATAGTAATTTTTGGCTTTAACTTCAGTCTCAAGTTCTTAATCCCTCAAATAATGCTGGGTATGAGTTCTGAGGAAGCTTAAAGTCAAATCAGATATTGGATGGTTACTCCCACAATCTTTGTGCAACCATTGTACTAGCATATGTCACAAGCAGAATATCATTGTAGATTAAAGACTTTTTGTTGTTGGGTTTGTGTTAACATTTTTCCTTTGGTACCATATTCCTGAAATTTCTAGTTACTCACCAGTCCCACTTCTCTGTGTTCAATGTGTTGTGTAGGTGTTGTCTTTACCAATTCAGCCCTTCATAGAGGTATGGTAAGCAATAGATAGCCTGGCAGCAGTCAGAGTTGTTTGGGGGTTTGCACAGTTGTTTGAAGCTTCTACTATGTTAGTTTTTCATACTATCTCTCAAGTGGCTCTTAAGTTTTACTGTCTGTCCACATATTACCTCCCATGTCCCCATATGTTCTCCCCTCCCCACTTGATTCTTCCCTTTAAGACCTTCCCTTTCCTGTCATTCCATAAGTATTTATTTTCTTTCCTAGGGAGAAGAATTTACTACTCCCAACTCCTTTATTCATTATCTAATCTTTGTGGTTCTAAGTATTGCAGTATTACTGTCTTTTGACTTAACAGCTAAGATTCACATGTAAGCTAAACACATACCATATGTGTATTCTGCCTTGTTTCTTATGTTTGTAGAATTGTTTTGAGTTCATCTCTATTTAAGTTAATTTGGGTTATGAGCTTGATGTAAACTGTATTTATTATGTTAAGGTATGTTCCTTGTATCCTTAACCTCTTTAGGATATTTATCATGAAAGGGTGCATTCATTTATTGAATTGCATATATTCCACCATCCCTGCATCTCTGGAATGAAACCTATTTGTTCATTGTGGTTGACATCTTTGATGTGCTCTTGAATTTTTATTACAAGTACTTTTTGAGAATTTTTGCATGTGTACACAAAGGATATTGGACTGTAATTACCTTTATTTCTTAGGGAATTATGTGATTTAAATGCCAGCATAAGTCTGACCTCATAGAAAAATTGGAAAATGTGCTTTTGTTTCTATTTTGTGAAATAATTTGAGATGTATTGGCATTAATTTTTTTTGAAAGTCTGATAGAATTCTGAGCTAAAGATATCTGGCTCTTTTTTCTTTGTTTATTTGTTTGGTTTTTGTTGGTAGTCTTTAAAATACTGTTTATATCTTACTAGGACCTATAAATAAGTTTGTCTGGATACCACCCTAAATTCATTAGTGTATATACCCAGGATGAAATAGCTCTTGTTTTTATAATATTTTATTCTTCAAATGACAGAATTATTCCTTTGATTTCTTTTAAATAAAATGCTCTGTCAGGAATCATTAGTAACATCTAAGTAATTAAAGTAGGAAAAACCCAATTCTGTTTAGTGTTATGAATTTATGATCTTAACAAGAATACCTTTAACCCTAATTCATGCTTACTTAAAAGAGAAAAATATTTGGAAGAGGCCAATCAATATGATGTCTACTTTCTAAGCAGTTTTATGTCACAGCAACAGATACTGTTACACCACCCCAATCACAATATATGAAATATTTAGTCTTTTGATATAAAATTTGCTTTGTCCTACTTGCCTAATCAAATTAAGAAGAGCTTTTCATTAGAGCAGAAGCATGTAACTTCCCATATGTGGAAAAATAAGGCTAAATCTGATGATAACATTTTATATACCAAATTGGTCATTTAAATATAAATATGTATTAATAAGTTTTCCTATAAATAAAAGAGAAAAATTAAAGAAATATGTTTTCTCAAGTATTAAGTAATTATTCATATCCAGTACTTGGTGACAATTTAAATATCTCAGGGATATTTTCTTGGTAATATTTTAACATATTTGATTAAAAGTCACTCTGGCTTAGGTATATTAATATTATGCTTCAGCAGAAACCCCTGGAGTGAGTTTGTTGCTTAAACTGTGGAAAGGTCACACATTTACAGCATATTACTCTGTTTCAAAAATAATTACATTCTCCTTGTCTATTGGGAAAATAGAAAGAAAGATAAGGTCAACAATATATGCAATTAAATTTAACCTTCTAAATGGAACATTAGTGATAGGGGTTTACTTTCAACGTTCATTAAGAAGGAACTTCTTTTATGCATATGTGTTCTTATTGTGTTTATATAATCTCTTTAAAGAGAAAAATGGTGATTTGTTTAAGATGTAGATATAAATTATCACATGCTTTTCAACATACTGATTTTTCCAAATATCAAAACATGTAACAGGAAATTTAACACTTAGAGGCTTTTTGTCCCTGGTGACACAAGGATGGATTATGTGGGTAACTTCAAATAATATGATTTCATTCATTGATTTATGTAACAGTATACGTACAAACATGTCTTTAACTTTTGAGTCACGTTTTAATCTGATATTTGAGAATGATAATGTTTGCTGCTCATTATTACAGTCATGAATCCAAATTTTGTTTTTGTACAAATGTTCTGCCTACTGATCCCTTCTCAAAAAATAAACTATGCTTCTTCTCTATTTCGGGGCCGGGAAGAGAAACTGAAATTCACAGTACTCGGAACATGTAAATTATAAAAAGATACAGTTTAATTTAAGATATATTTTCCAATGGTAGGGTTACCTTTCTAAAAATTATTTAAATTATATGGAAAACTATATCATATATTATAATCCATTCATTTTGGTTCAGTTATTATGAATTTAAAATAGATAGGGCAATAACTAATCGTGATTAAAGTTGAACAGATAGGGTCATATTTTGGTGTTTTAATTTAGCTTCTTCTATAATGAACAGAAAAAAAAATATAGGAAATAAATAATTAAAAGATTTGACAGCATAAATAAAGATGACATATATAAAACATTATGTCAATGTACAGACTTCAAAATTAAATTATTTTTAAAGCATGTAAGCATTAAATATTGAAATAATTATAAAACATCAATAAAATATGAATATAATTCAATGATCCATATAATACCGGGAATATTTATTAGCCACATTGGATACACTCTAAGAATGACCAAAAAAAGTAGCATAAAAGTAAGAGGATTTTAAGATGTTTGATGTATCATAGATTAGCTGGATATTTATCAAATGGAATCTAAGTCAGAATGCCATAGAAATGCCATCATATTTGTTTTCACTACGGCTCTATTTTCAATACTCAAAATGAGAACCAACCTAAATGTTTACTAATAAGTGAATAAATAAAGATAATTTGACACATGATGTATGCATGTGTGCATATGTCTGTGTGTGTGTGTGTGTGTGTGTGTGTGTGTGTGTGTGTGTATACGAAAGGTGACTGGATACAAAATTAATTAAAAATATTGGAAGCCCTTCTTTATACAAAAGATAAATGGGCTGAAAAAGAAATTAAGGAAACAACACCCTTCACAATAGCCACAAACAATATAAAATACCTGGGGTCACACTAACCAAGCTAGTGAAAGACCTGTACAACAAGAACTTCAAGTCCTTGAAGAAAGAAATTGAAGAGGACATCAGAAGCTGGAAAGATCTCCCATGCTCATGGATAGGTAGGATCAACATAATAAAAATGGCTATCCTGCCAAAAGCAATATACAGATTCAATGCAATTCCTATCAAAATACCAACACAATTCTTTATAGACATGAAAAAAATAACTCTCAATTTCATATGAAATAACAAAAACCCAGAATAGCTAAATCAATAACACACAATTACAGAACATCTGGAAAATTCTCTATTAGATGCTATTTAGTATTATATGGGAAAACAATTGAGAAATGGGAAATGTCTATATTGGATCTGATTTAAATTGACCTTGTTTAGAAAGCCCTTACAGTGTGCAGTGTGTACCTGACATGTACAATTGCTGAAGAAGAAAGTTTCCTAGAAACTGCATGAAGACAACACACAGGGTCAATTATCATATGCAAACATGGAACTGGAGGGTCATGTTTTGCCTGTGACAGAATAAATAAAAATAATGGAGTCAGACATAGAAATGCTTACATAGTGTGCTCTAATCATTATTTTCAAAACTAATAATGGATTTTGATAGTTATTATAGGACTGTTATCTTTATGTTTTAAAGGTATGAAAATGAAAATGTATTAGAAATAATATAGATTTCTATAACAGGATGAAGGCTTTTTTGATCCTGGACTACACAGCAAGGGACTGAGATAAAGCACTTCTCTACCTACCATTTTCAGATGTCTTTTTGAAGATTTACAAGCAAATTTTGTTGTAAAAATTAGCAATACATGAATACTTCCAATAACTGAGGATGGTACATGTGGCCCTTACTGTGGAAGGACAAATTGATCTTGGCACTACATAGTTCCTCAAAAAGATCTCTATGGGTTCCTATCAGTACACAATGCCACTTTTGCACTGTTCTTTCTTGGATAGGGCCTTTTCTTTTGCTTTTCTTCTCCTAGCTTGATATCTTTGTGTGTGTGGCATGCCATGTGGCACACATTTTCTCCCCTGTTGTCTATTATTGAGAACAGATATTATATGCCCTTATAATTGTCTTCAGGAAATCTTGATGGCTTTTAATGGCATTTTGTGCCTTTTATAATCTGAAGGGTCTGTGGCATGCTTAGAGGCCCACAAAGTATAGAACTTCATTTTATTGTAGATAGTCATATCTAATCCCTAGCCCTGCTGATCCCATTCATGGCTGCTGGAACAGTTAAGCACTAGAAAAGGTTTTTCACCATAGGCATTAATGTTTCACTGAAAGATGTAAGGACATTTGGGGTTTCCTCTAATAGGGAAGCTTTGAGCTATGGAAGATAAAAGGGTTCTTGGTGCAAGAAATTTTGATACACTTACTTTATTTTTCTGTACCAAACAAGCAAACTATTAATTTTGGCTATAGAATGTGAAATAGAAAATAAGATGAGGCATTTCCTCAAGCATGAATCATCGAAATTCAAAGAGTTTTTTATATTTAATTATCTTGATATGATCACATAGAATAATATACATAGATCAAGCAGAAAGCCATCCATGATGGTACGGACCTATTTGGGTTGAAGACATTCAGATAAAATTTTTCTCAATTAACTGTGAGAATTGTGACAATGGACAAGAAAACATATGCCTGAAATATTCATTTAAATACAGATTTAAATAAAATAATATTTGACTTTTTTTTGTTTCTTTTTGGGAAAGCAATAAACTAAAGCAAGATTTGAATAAGGGAGCACTGCACTTTAATAGCAACTTTAACAATAACTTAGGATCACGAAATGTTTCCACAAGGTTACTGAGTGTGATTCAACATGGTTTACAAATTTTGGAGCCCTCATCATGTTCAGCACTATTAATAATAATTTTACTCTATTAATAATAATTGTAATTACTTAATAATTATAATTATTTAATAATTGTAACATTATTCATTAAATGCACTACTGTACACCAAACACATGCCAGATAGTGTTTAACAACAGGGTACAGTGATGGAATAAAGCTCCAGACTCAATCTCTCTTCAGTCATATCTCTTGTAGCATATTTTATTTGTTTGTTTATTTGTTTATTTATTTATTTCTAGTAATTGAGATTACTAGAAATTAATAGAGATTAATAGAGATTAATTCTTCATAGATAATACTCTAATTCTGTCTTATACCTCTTCTTCTCTTCTCTCTTTTATTTTGAAATAAGGTCTCTTGTTAACTCACCATGCAGCCCAGAAAGGCTTTCCATTGCGATCTTCCTACTTCAGGTATCTATATAGCTAGAATGGTTTTATATGTCACCAAGCACAGATGTTAGTTCTTATATCTGATATTTTAAAGAAGAGTGACATAGTTAAGTTTGTGTACTCAAATACACTGCAAGTAGACTTCAATAGCTTTTAATTAGTCATTAACTCATTTTTAAAATTAATTTATTTTTTTAAGTTACATCTCCATTACAGATCTCTTCCTGTAACCCCTCCACGTTCCACCCTCCCTCTCTCTTGCCCAACTCCATCCTCTCTTTCTCCTCGGATGAGGGGATTCCCAACATATCAACCACCCTCAGTTCAGCATTCACATGATAGCTAAAAGTTTCCTCATGTACTGGGGCCTGCTATGGCAGTCCAGTTAGGGTAAGTTCCTAAATGTTCCACTAACAAGCAACAGGGTCTATGATCCACTGCTGGGGAAAGTTTTTCATAGGATAGTTATGTAAGGTACCTATCTGTTTGAGTCTGTGGATTGTAGAATAATTGTCCTGTGCTATATATCTAAAATTCAGCTATATATAAATAAATGCCATGTGTATCTTTCTGGGTTAGCTCACTCAGGATGAGCTTTTGTAGTTCCATCCATTTGGTTACAAACTGCATGATTTCCTTGTTTTCTGATAGCCAAGTAGTATTACATTGTGTAAATGTACAATAGCTTTTTTTTTTTTTTTATTCATTCTTCAATGGAAGGGCATCTGGGCGGTTGCTAGTTTCAAGCTATTGCAAATAAAGCTGTCATAAACATTGTTAGGCCTATGTACTTGTGGTGTGGTGGAGAATTGAAACCAAACTTTTAAATTACTATTCAACACTCATTTATTTATTACTAAATTTACTTTTAACAAACACCAACAATTTCTTAACTATTAATCCTATAAATTCCTACAACCCCTTTAACCTATCCACTAAACCTATTGATAATTATAACAACTACTTTAATAACCTTTTAGAATGATACAGTCTCTGGGGCAGGTCCTCAGTTGTCAGGAACACAGTCTTTGTTGTAGATTCTTTAACGCACTTAGCAGTCCTTTTTCTGGATCTCTCAGATGCAGGTTCCTCAGGGTAAGTTGGTTATTGCAGTCTCACCTTAAATAAGGCTTCATGCTTTCTTCTCTGTGGGAGACCCCAGCCGTCTGCAGGCCAACTTACTTCTTTTGAATCAGGAACTCAGCTGCTCTGCCTCAGTCCTTAGAGCCAGGCACAGTTTCCCCTACGCCACTGATCTGACAGATCAAACCCCTCCAGGCAAAAGCTGAGCCACAGGGTCCAGTCCTTGGCCTTTTGGTGTTTTGCTCAGGCTTTCTTTGCTCACCGGCTTCTTTCTGCTTCAGGGAGAGAGCTGGCCATCAATGGCCAGCCCTTTTTTCAGCAGGACTCTTGGAGCTCTCTAGCATCAGGGGCCTCTTCCCTTTCTGGGCTCCATGCACTGTCCTTAATAGGAGGAACTCTGTTTCAGCTTAATTTGGGCTCCGCCCACTTAGCAGCTGAAAACAATGTCAGGCCAGATACTTTGTTTCTTCAAGTCTATTGAGTCTTTCCTGTTTTTCCTGACTTCAACCTTGTTTTTCAGTCTATTAAGTCTTTCCTGTTTTTGCTGACTTCATGCTGATAATACTCTTCAGACCCCGAATTAAGAGACAGTATCAGAAACTCCTATATATTTTGTAAATCTAATTTATCTAACCCCTACAGAGAATATTTTGTATATATGCCCAAGAGTGGTATGACTGGGTCTTTTATTTCCTTCAGAAAGCATAGCTGCACCTTTATTTTATTTTATTTTTTATTTATATTTATTACTTCAAGTTTCATCTCCATCACAGTGTCCTCTTTCCACCCCTCCCGATTACACCCTCCCACCCTGTCCTCCCTATCCCACCCATCACACTCCTCCGATGTGGAGTGTCCCCACATATCAGCCCCTCTCAGTTCAACAGTCACATGAGGGCTACAAGCTTCTTCTTGCAATGAGGGACTACATGATAGCAACCCGAGGGAAAATTGTCCAATTAATAGGTAACAAATTCTATGTTCCTGATCATTTTGGTGTGTTGGTTGTAGGATAGTTATCCTGTACTATATGGCTAAAATCCAATTATAGTGAGTAGATGCCATGTGCATCTTTCTGAGTCTGGGTTAGCTCACAAAGGATGAGCTTTTCTAGTTCCATCCATTTGGTTACCAATTTCATTGTTTCCCTATTTCTGATAGCTGAGTAGTTTTCCATTGTGTTAATACCACATTTTTTTTTTTTTATCCATTCGTCAGTTGAGGGCCAACTGGCTTGTTTCCAATTTCTAGCTATTACAAATAAGACTGCTATGAACATAGATAAGGATATGTTCTTTTGGTTGGTGAGAAATCATTTGGGTAGATACACAGAAGTGGTATGGTTGGGTCTTTTGGTAGGGCTATTCCAAGTTTTCTAAGATATCACCATACTGATTTCCATAGTGGTTGTACAAGTTTGCACTCCCACCAGTAATGGAGGAGTGTACCCCTTTGTCTACAACCTTGCCAGCATGGGCTGTAATATGAGCTTTTGATCTTAGCCATTCTGACATGTGTGAGATAGAATCTCAGAGTCATCTTGAGTTGCATATCTCTGATGATTAAGGATGTTGAGCATTTCTTCAATTGTCTCACTGCCATTAGAAATTCCTCCATTGTGAATTCTCTGTTTAGATCTGTTTTCCATTTTTTGTTTGGATTATTTGGTTTCTTGGTGTTTAATATCTTGAATTCTTTATAAATTATGGATATTAGCCCTCTGTTGGAATTGGGGTTGGTAAAGATCTTTCCCAATCTGTATGTTGCCATTTATTTCTAATGACAATGTCCTTTGTCTTACAGAAGCTTTTCAGTTTCATGAAGTCCCATTGATTGATTGTTATTGTTAGAGCCTGAGCTATTGGTGTTCTGTTCGGTAAGTTGACACCTGTGCCAATAAGCTGAAGGCTTTCCTCACTTTTTCTTCTACATGATGTAGTGTGCCAGTTCTTATGTTAAGGTCTTTGATCTACTTGGACTTAAGTTTTGTGAAAGGAGATAAGTATGGGTCTAATTTCTTTCTTTTATATGTCAACATCCAGTTAGACCAGCACCATTTGTTGAAGATGCTGTCCTTTTTCCATTGTATGGTTTTGGCTTCTTTGTCAAAAATTAATTGACCATAGGTGTGTGGGTTCATTTCTGGGTCTTCAATTCGATTCCATTGATCCACTGGTCTGTTTCTGTACCAGTACCATGCTGTTTTTACTACTATTGCTTTTTAGTACAGCTTGAAATCTGGGATGGTGATGCCTCTACTTGTTTTTATATTGGATTGATTTAGCTATTCTGGGTTTTATGTTATTCCATATAAAGTTGAGAGTTGTTTTTCCCAGGTCTATAAAGAATTGTGTTGGTATTTTGATAGGAATTGCATTGAAACTGTATATTGCTTTTAGCAGGGTGGTCATTTTTATTACATTGATCCTACCAGTCCATGAGCATGGGAGAGCTTTCCATCTTCTGATGTCCTCTTCAATTTCTTTTTTCAAGGATATGAAGTTCTTGTTATATGGGTCTTTCACTTGCTTGATTAGAGTTACCTGCAACTACTTTATATTGTTTGTTGCTATTGTGAATGGTGTTGTTTCTTTAATTTCTTTCTCAGCCCATTTATCTTTTGTATAAAGAAGGGCTTCCAATTTTTTTGAGTTAATTTTATATCCAGCCACCTTACTGAAGGAGTTTATCAGTTGTAGGAGTTCTCTGGTGGAGTTTTTGGAATCACTTATGTATACTATCATGTCATCTGCAAATTGGGATCATTTGACTTCTTCCTTCCCAATTTGTATCCCCTTGATCTCCATTAATTGTCTTATTGCTATAGCAAGAACTTCAATTACTATGTTGAAGAGATATAGTGAAAGTGGGCTTCCCTGAGTTTAGAGGAAATACTTTTAAGTTTCTCTCCATTTAATTTGACGTTGGCTACTGGCTTGCTGTACATCGCCTTTATTATTTCTAGGTATGGTCCTTGTATGCCTGTTCCTCCCAGGACTTTTAGCATGAAGGGGTGTTAGATTTTGTCAAATGCTTTTTTCAGCATCTAGTGAGATGATCATGTGGTTTTTATCTTTCAGATTATTTATGTGGTGAATTATGTTGATGGATTTTTGTGTGTTGAACAATCCCTGCATTCTTGGGATGAAGCCTACTTGATCATGGTATATGATACATTTGATCTGTTCTTGGATTCCATTTTCAAGCATTTTATTAAGTATTTTTGCATTTATATTCACAAAGGAAATTGGTCTGAAGTTCTCTTTCTTCTTTGTGTGGTTTAGGAATCAGGGTGACTGTGGCCTCATAGAATGAGTTTGGCAGTGTTCCTTCTGATTCTATTTTGTGGAAGAGGTTGAAGAGTATTGGTATTAGCTATTCTTTGAAGGTCTCAGAATTCTATGCTGAAACCATCTGTCCCTGGAGTTTTTTGTTTGGGAGTCTTTTAATGACTGTTTCTGTTTGCTTAGGGGTTATAGGACTGTTTAATCTGCTAACCTGGTCTTGATTTAACTTGGTAAGTGGAATCTATCAAGAAAGTTGTCCATTTTGCTTAGGTTTTCAAATGTGGTGGAGTACAGATTTTTAAAGTAGGACCTAAAAATTCTCTGGATTTCCTCAATGTGTGTTGTAATTTCTCCGTTTTCCTTTCTGATTTTCTTGTTTTGGTTTTTCTCTCTCTGCCTTTTAGTTAATTTGGCTAAGGATTTTTCAATTTGGTTAATTTTCTCAAAGAACCAACTCTTGGTTTCATTGATTCTTTGTATTGTTCCTTTTGTTTCTAAGTTGTTGATTTCAGCCCTAAATTTGACAATTTCCTGCTTTCTGCTCCTCTTGGGAGTATTTACTTCTTTTTCTTCCAGTTCTTCCAGTTCTGCTCTTAGTTTTCTGATATGAATTGTCACATTTTCTTTTTGAAGGCACTTAGTGCTATGAACTTTCCTCATAGCCCTCCTTTCATTGTTTCCCATAGGTTTGGTATGTTGGGCCTTCATTTTCATTGGATTTTAAAAAGTCTTTGATTTTCTTCTTTATTTCTTCCCTGACCCAGTAGTCATTGAGTAGAGTGTTGTTCAGTTTCCATGAATGTGTAGGCTTTCTGTTATTTGTGTTGTGTTGAAATCCAGCTTTATTCCATGGTGGTCTGATAAGATACAAGGGATTATTTCAATTTTCTTGTATCTGTGGAGGCTTGCTTTGGTTCTGACTATATGGTCAATTTTGGAGAAGGCTCCATGTGGTGCTGAGAAGAAGGTGCATTCTTTTGTGTTTGGGTGAAATGTTCTGTAGATATCTGTTAGGGGTTCATTACATCACTTTTTGGTTTCTGCCTCAATGACCTGTCCATTTTTGTGAGTGGGGTGTTGAAGTCTCCCACTAAAAATGTGTGGGGTTGATTGTGAGGTTTAAGCTTTAGAAGAGTTTCTTTTACAAATGTGGGTGCCCTTGTATTTGGGGCATAGATATTCAGTATTGAGATGTCACCTTGATGAATTTTTCCTTTAATGAATATGTAGTGCCCTTCCCTATCTTTTTTGATTAACTTCAGTTGAAAGTCTATTTTATATGATATTAAGATGGCTACTCCAGCTTGCTTTCTAAGCCTATTTGCTTGGGAAAACTTTTCCCAACTTTTTACTCTGAGGCAGCATCTATCTTTGTTAGTGAGATACGTTTCTGGGTTGCAG
The DNA here is from genome assembly GCA_907164525.1 of Lophiomys imhausi. NCBI lineage: Eukaryota > Metazoa > Chordata > Mammalia > Rodentia > Muridae > Lophiomys > Lophiomys imhausi. Next base: position 6,521,995 of record CAJQZJ010031536.1, read on the forward strand.
CAAAATGATGGGTCTTGTTTATGGATCCATTCTGTAAGTCCGTGTCTTTTTACTGGGGAGTTGAGTCCATTGATGTTGATGGATATTAATAACCAAAGGTTATTATTTCCTTTTATTTTGGTGTAGGTGGTGGTTGTGAGCTTCTTTTGGTTTAGAGGCAGTGGAATTTTTTGATTCCTCTATTTTCTTGGATGAGTTATTGTCTCTCAGTTGGAATTTTCCTTCTAGGATCTCTTGTAGGGCTAGGTTTGTGGGTAGAAACTGTTTAAATTTGATTTTGTCATGGAATATCCTGTTATCTCCATCTATGTTCATAGAGAGTTTTGCTGAGTATAGTAGTCTGGCTGGGCTAATGTGTTCTCTCAGGGCTTGTAGTAAGACTTCCCAGGCCCTTCTGGCTTTTAATGTTTCTGAGTAGAAGTCAGGTGTAATTCTGATGGGTCTGCCATTGTATGTTACTTGACCTTTTTCTCATATAGTTGTTAATATTTTTTTTCTTGTTCTGTACATTTGGAGTTTCAGTTATTATGTGGCGAGAGGAATTTCTCTCCTGGTCTAATCTGTTTGTTGTTCTCTATGCCTCTTGGAAATTTTCCAGCATCTCTTTCTTTAGGTTTGGATAGTTTCTCTCATCTAGCGTACTCCTCCATTGTGGGGTTCCCTACATATCAACCCCCTTCAGTTCAGCAGCCCTATGAGGGCTAAGAGCTTCCTCTTACACTGGAGGCCTACATGGCAGCTCCACTAAGACAAATTATCCCACTAACAAGTAGCAAAGTCTATGTTCCTATTCTTTTCAGTCTGTTGATTGTAGGATGATTATCCTGTACTATATGGCTAAAATCCAGTTGTAAGTGAATAGATGCCATGTGTATCTTTCTGGGTCTGGATTAGCTCACTCAGGATGAGTTTTGGTAGTTCCATTCCATTTGAGGACAAATTGTATGATTTCCTTGTTTCTGATTGCTGAGTAGTATTCCATTGTGTAAATGTACCACTCTTAATGAAATATTTAATGTATAATTTCCCCATTTAATATAATTCTTCATAAGAAACTTCTAATTTTTATATCTTATTTCTTACATTACTTAGGGCAATCTAAGAGGAATAGACACTAAAAATGAATGATTTTAGTTCAGATTCACCAAATATTTACCCAACTCTCTACATATTAGCCACTATGCATCATCTAATCTTGCAAGTCCTATTTATGTGCATCTTTTGTTCCATTATTTGTTTACTGTGCTATGTTGACTGTATTTCATAAATAACCAAAGAGTATTATTTAAAATATATTCTAAAATGTATTCCTTGAAAAGCATATTCATATTTAAAACTCTTTTTTCTCTATGTATTTTATTCTTTTTAATTTTTTTCATTTATTTATTCATTCATTCATTCATTTTGCAACTTGATTGTGTTCTCTCTCTTTCCTTGCCTTCTCCTACCAGTTCCAACCTTACATTCCTACCCCATTCTCTCTTCAGACAAGGAGAGGACCCCCATGTGTGCCCACCCACTCTACTACATCAAGTCATAGGACTAAGCACACCCTCTCCTGTAGAAAAAAAAAATAAGCTAATTAAATGATTTACTCAGTATTTATATCATCTTTGATTGGTTGGCAGTGTTAAACCTTAACCCGCCACTATAAATGAATACTCACAGACATTGGTGGATCTTAACAAGCCTAGGCCTGGGTTGTGCAATCCGAGCCCATCTAAGCTAGCTCATAATTCTATTACCCAAATATAACCCCATATATACATATGTCCCTTTGGACTATTATTCTCCACACTAAGCCGATGTTCCAGGACATATGGAAGGATCTTCTTTAATCTACCCCATGGCATGTCTTCCTTATTTACTCCTGGCTTCTTCCTGGCCTTCCTCTTCCTAAGATGCTCTGTATCTCTCTAAAAAGCCTTCGACCCTTAGTCCTGCCTACCTCTGTCTTTTCCCAATCTCCAGGCCTCAGCATTTATTTAATCAATCAGAGTTAATTAAGTAACAGACACCAAACAGGACCAATTAACATTTAGAGTGCTAACACCACCCCTTCACTCTCCAACTGAGGCCATACACAACATCCCAGCTATGGGAAAGGGATCCAAAGGCAGGCATTAGACTCTGAGACAGGCATTTCTTCAATTGTTAAGGAATCCACATGAACACCAAACTGTATATCTCTTATATATACAGAGAGGGCCTAGGTACAGTCCATGCATGTTATTTGGTTGGTGGTTCAGTCTCTGTGAGTTCCATGGTCCAAGATTAGTTAATTCTGAAGGTCTTCTTGTGGTGTCCTTGACTATTCATGTTCCCTCATTTCTTTACCCCTCCCATCCTGCCTCTTGCACAAGATTCCCTAAGCTCAGTCTATTGTTTGGGTGTGCGTCTCTGGATCAGCTGCTATTTTCATCAGGTGCTGGATGAAGCCTCTTAGAAGACAGTTATACTTTTTCCTGTCTGCAATCACAGCAGAATATCATCAATAGTATCAGGTGTTGGCTGTCTACCATGGGATGGTTCTCAAGTTGGCCATTCTCTCAATATCTGCTCCAACCTTATCCCTGCACTTCTTGTTGACAGGACAAATTTAGGGTCAAGGTTTTGGGGGTAGGTTGGTGCACCCCTCTCTCCACTCAAACTTGCAGGAGGCGGCCTGTTCATGTACCATATATCCCACTGCTAGGATTCTCATCTAGGGTGAATTCCAAATATTCCTGGGAGTCTCCTCTGTCCCAGAGTTGGCTCCAACACTGATTTCTCTTCTCTCTCCCAGCCCTCTCACCCTCCCCACACCTGTTCTCTACCCTGTTCCCTGCCCCACTCCATTCCCACCCACTTTCCTCCCTCCATCTATTTCAGAAGTCTATTTTTTTTCTCCTTCTGAGTAAGATTCAAACATCCTCCCTTGGGCCTTCCTTGTTACTTAGTTTCTTCGGTACTGTGGACTGCAGTGTCTGGTTATCCTGTATTTGTGGCTAATATCCACTCATAAGTGAGTACATACCATGTGTGTCTTTCTGGTTATGAGTTAACTCACTCAGGATGATCTTTTCTAGTTCCACCCATTTGCCCGCAAATTTTATAATGTCCTTGCTTTTAATAGTTGAGTATAACTCCATGTGTAATTGTACATTTTCCTTCTCCATTCTTCTGTATAGGTCCATCTAGGTTGTTTCCAGTTACTAGCTATTACAAATAAAGTTGCTATGAAAATAGTTGAGCAATTATCCTTGTGATATCATGGAACACGTTTTGGGTATATGCCCAGGAGTGGTATAGCTGGGTCTTGAGGTAGAAATATTCCCAATTTTCTGAGACATCACCAGATTAATTTCCAAAGTGGTTGTTCAAGCTTGCAGTTGCATCAGATATGGAGGAGCATTCTCTTGCTCCACAGCCTTGCCATCATGTGCTCTCATGTGAGTTTTGATCTTAGACATTTTGACAGGTGTAAGATGGAATCTCAGAGTTGTTTTGATTTGCATTTAGCTGATGACTAAAGATGTTGAACATTTCTATAAGTGCTTCCTGGCCATTAGAGGTTCCTCTGTTGAGAATTCTATATTTAGGTCTGTATCCCATTTTTTAATTCTATTATTTGGTTTATTGGTTTTCTTGAGTGTTTTTTCTCTGCCCTTTTTGTTTTACATTTATTTATTACTTCAAGTTACATCTCCATTACCACCCCCTTCCCTCCACCCACTCCCCTTTCCACCCTGCCACTCCTTATCCAATTCTATCCCTCTAGTGTGGGGTGCCTCCATGTATCAGCCCCCTCAGTTCATTGGTCAAATGAAGTCTAAGAGCTTCCTCTTACACAGGGGGCATATATGGCAGTTCCACTAGAGTAGAGTGTCCCACTAACAGGTAACCAAGTACATGTTCCAGTTCTTTTGGGTCTACTGATAGTTGGATGTTTATCCTGTACTTTATGGCTAAAATTCAGTTATATATTCTAGATATTAGCCCTCTATTGGATGTAGGATTGGTGAAGATATTTTCCCTTTCTCTAGGCTGATGTTTTGTCCTACCGATAGTGACCTTTGCCTTACAGAAGTTTTTCAGTTTCATGAGGACCCATTTTAATTGCTGATCTTAGTATCTGAGCTTCAGGTGTTCTGTTCAGGAAGTTAGCTCCTGCACCATTGCATTCAAGGTTATTCCCCACTTTTTCTTTTTTTAGATTTAGTGTATCCAGTTTTGGAGATGGAAAGATTTCCCATGGTCATGAATCAGTAGAATTAATATAGTTAAAATGACCATCTTACCAAAAGCAATCTACAGATTCAATGCAATTTCCATCAAACTTCCAACACAATTCGCACAGACCTTGAAATAGCAATTGACAGCTTCATATGGAAAAATATAAAGCCCAGTATATCTAAAATAGTCCTGTACAATAAAGGAAATTCTGGAGGGATAGCCATTCCTGATCTCAAGTTTTACTACAGAGAAATAGTAATAAAAACCACATGATGTTGGCATAAAAACAGACAGATTGATCAACGAAATTGAATCTAAGACCTACAAATAAACCTACACACTGACTGACACTTGATTTTTGACAAAGTAATAAAAACTATACATTGGAAAAAAGAGCATTTTCAACAAATATTTCTGGTCTAACAGGATGTCTGCATGTAGTAGAATGAAAATAGATACATATTTATCAACCACAAAATCAAAGTTCAGGTGGATCAAATTTTATTTCTATTGAAAAAAATGTTTTAGTTTCCTTAGAAGAGCTATTTATTTCATAGGTGTATAGCATTTCAATATTTCTAATCCTTATGCCAAATTGCTATTTTGATTCTTTCAGGATATTTTTTATTCTAGTAATAATATTACTTGGTATTTGTTTTGCCAATGATTAATTTTTTAATGTTCATAAAATTAGCAATTTGGATAAATATTTTTGCTTGAATCAGTAACTTTTTTAGTGGACTAATGAGTTGAGAAGAACAAACAATAGCAAAACAGCCTTAAATGTGTCCTAACAAGTTTAAAGACTTATTCTAGATTCTGAGAGATGTTCCATCTTTAGTGATATTTCATGTATGACCTTAAAAAACCCATATTTTTGCTAATGTATCCCCATATTATATCACCACATATCCATTAGCTCTACTAAATAACTCCATTATTTTTGTGGTTCTAATTTACACACACACCCTTACTATTGATTTTGCTTATCCATGAAGAATTGCTGTACTTTGTGTATACAATTTAATATTGGTATAAAATAATAATGCAGATCTTTGATGTTATGACCTACACACTGTCTCCTTAACTCTCTCTTAAACTGTAAGAATACCCCAAATGAAAATGGAGCTCTAATTATTTTTCCAAAAGAGCTACTGTTTTGCATTTGAGTTCTATGTTTTGGGTCACACTTTAAAAGACCTTCTGGCACAATGTTATTTTGAAAGTGATACTCTCTTCATAGTATCTCAGCCTTTTGGCTTTCATTGTTCATTGTATCATGCTAGTTTATACAATAATTTAATCATTCTATATTATTGAAGTAAAATTTACATGTAAATTTTACTCCTCTCCTTAGAAATAAAATAATATGAAACCATGCTCTTCTTTCCACTTGATTACCTAGACATTCTTAGAAAAACAAAGCAAACAAACTCAAAAGATCTCATAGGATTATGGAGTCTAACAAATCCAACTCTACAAGGTAGCTAATAGTGACAGAAATTGTGGTCAGGAGTGTGACAGATAGAGGCCTACCAGTGTAAAGATACTAGTAAACTCCAGAAGTAGTATGATGAAAATTTCATTATTCTCTTATATACACCACACATTCCTATTTTCATATCTTATTTGGTGGTGAATCTTGTTAAGACAACCATAACTAATGAGTTTTCATAACAATGGCCATACCATAGGGGGGAAATAAAAGCATCATGTTTCATAAAATACCTCTTCATTCTCAACCTCGTAGAATTTTGTCCCTTCTTTGACAGCATTTCCTGGGCCTTGGAGAGACTGAGCAATTTCGTACTGAATACTGATAACTCAACAGTCATTCATATCACATTGACCAGTTAGAAGTTTCTACACTAATAATCACCAATTGCAGAAGAAGTTTCTCTGTCCAAAGTTGAAGGCAGTAGTGCTAAGAATCAGTTTGAATTCATATTCATTTCAGACACAATCACTGGAATAAGGCCCCCGAGGTCAGTGACTTCCCCAGGTATGCTTTTAAGGGTTAACGGTATCAACCTCGTATACCCTCTCTGAGAGGGAACCTCAAATCCAATTTGAAAGTATTGTTTACTCTCTGCAAAGTCATGTCTTTGGTGCAGTGGGCAGATTTTGTTGAGAATGTCACCATTTTGCCCACACATGGGATAGACAGTTGGTGATGTTTCCACTCCAGCTACTAGCATAGTACTTTCTACCACTACCCAAGCAAGTAGAGAAGAATCTTCTAGCTTTTCTGCAACTTTATTTTCCGAAATTGAAATATGATGTTGTCTACAGTATGACCGTACCTTCTAGTTCTTGTAGGTGGCTTAAAGAAGTAGAAATACTAGAGGACATGGGTTTGTTTCCCAGCACCCACATGGCAGTTGACAATCCTGTATAACTCCGGTTCCAAGGATCTGATGCCCTCTTCTGGATTCTGTGGGGAGTACATGTATGTGGTGCACAGACATACAAGCAGTTAAACACATGCGACAAAAATAAATAAATAATAAATAATCCAATATTTTTAAAAGTTATTAGGTAGTATTCTAGAAAAGTTTTAGTACTAGCCCATTGATCTTAAGAATGTTTGAATTTTTATACTATTTGCTAAAGAAACTGAAAATACTAGTATATTTACAACAAAAGAAGCTAAATTTTATAAGGGAACTATCTCATAGTCTGATTTGAAAAGTATTTTTCTGAGATTTATATATATTTATGATTTCTAAAGAATAAATTATAAAAATAGGCACATATATATATGATTTTAAAGGAAGAAATCATAAAAAACAGTACTTCATTCTTCTAATATCAAGTGGAGATATGATAGGCTGAGCCTAGGGATCACTGAATGGCAAGTCTAGCCTATTAGCTATTAGATTGGCTGCAGGCTATCAAAAGTCCCTATCTGAAATAACAAGGTAGACCGTGACTGAGAAGTGACGCATAAGGTTGACTTCTGGCTTCCACATGCACATGCAAACAAGTGCACACACCCTCACAAAGTTAACACCATCTGAACACAAACACACACACACAGAGAGAGGGCAGGGAGAGGTTCACAGACAGATACAGGCCAGAGAGACAGAGAAAGACCAAAAGACAGAGAGAAAGAGAATGAACAGATTTTCAGTGTAGCAATATTGACAAAATTGCCTCATATTCCTGATCCTTTATTTTAAGTCTATCAAGGAAGAGTATTGTGACAATTCAAGACAAGATTAGTGTCTTGAAACAATACAAGTCTACTGTCTCATGATCCTGTGACCCAGTAAGTCATGGTATGAATTAAAGTTTTCTCCATTTAGGGTCTTACATCACTCAGTTTAATAATCAAAAATGTAATATAACTTGAGGTTTATGAGTATATTTCAAACTTATTAGTTGATCCTATAATTACCTATTAGTTAAAAAAACTGGGAGTGTGAGTACATATAAAGTATCTTCTAAACATTCTGTAGTAAAGTATATTGTGTTTTCAGAGTGTGCAATGGAATATTTCTAAATCTACAGATCTCCTTACTACCATCTATGTCTTCTAGTCTCTCATTTATTTTATAAGTTTTGTTATCATTTTAAATATTTATTTTTATTCCTTAATTTTGTGTGGGAATAAGTTTTTGAGTGTGTGGGTATGTACATATGAGGGCTGGTGACCAAAGAGACAAAAAGAGTGGGTCAGAGCCTCTGGTCTGGAAATGCAAATCGTTAGGAGCCTTCTCATATGGGCACTGGGCAAATAACTTGGAACCTCAGGAAGAGCACTAAGTGCTCTTAGCCTTTGAGCTACCTCACCATCCCCTTGAAAAGAGTTTTTATAAGAACGCTTTGGTATGAGATGCTGATAAGCCTTTAAGTGTGTATCAAAGTATTATTAACTATTGGCTTTATGATGCAATATAAATCTATGGTATTTACTCATTTTTGTATAACTGGATATATGTATATTAAAAAAGTCCCACATTTTGTTACTGCATTCTTCCTTGAAACAGCTATTTTGCTCCTTTGTTATGTGAGTATTGTTATTTTATATATTTCACAAAACTTTAATCAGAAATTGTCCTTCTGTGTCTGGCTTATCCAGATTAGTCCTTACTGTCACATATTTTTTTACCTTTTCTTAGATTAATCACATTTTATCACATGTACATACAAAACTAATATAATCTATTTATCTGTCAATTAACATTAAATAGAATAATGATGGATTGTTTCCATATCCTTAGTAACACAATGAGTGTGTAGAGACCTCTCCAAGTTCACTAATTAAATTTTGTATCTATAACCAGAAATGGAATTGCCAGATTTAAAATATCTCTTCAATTTTTATTTTTTTACTTCATACTGAATAATCTCATCTGCATTCCTTCACTTAGCTACAGTCATTTTTTAAATACATATTAGCACCAATTTTTTGTTTTTGTTTTACTTACTTATTTGCTTACTTATTTTATTTTATTTTATTTCTGTACAGTGTGTGCATGCCATAGCATATATGTTGAGATCATTGAATAATTGGGAATTGGTTCTCTTCCTCTACCTTATGGGCTCTAGGGAAGAGCATGTCCTCACACCTTGTGGCAAACACTTCTTGCTTTGCCATCTTTCAAGTTCACCATGAGTTTTCAACTGTATTTTTAATAATTGTCAGCCTGACTCTTATAAGCTAAAATTGGTGTTTTTATTTATACACAAATGAGCCACTACATTTACCATCATTTCATAGAGCTATTGGCTATTTATTGTGGTTTTTTTTCCAAAGAAACATTTTAGTAACTTGTCAGTGTTTAAATTGGGCATTTGCATTGTTTTAGCTTTTTTGTTATAGAATTTAGTGAGCATCGAAGAAACTCCAGTGTGAGATGTTGAATTAGTGGCAAGCCTATCTCTTGGCATAAAATACCCCTTGCTTTAACTGTAGACAGACTGCTGTCCAAAAAGGACAAAACTTGGTAGCAGGGAAGTCGACAGCTTAGCTCTGCCAAGACACCATAGGCAAGTCCTTCATAATCCCTGCTCTACAATCAATGTCTGTCAGAGAAACGGGACCAAAAGGCTGAAGATTGATGCTGTAGCGTATGGAGAGAAAACAGGAACTGTCCAGGCAGCCACTGATATGTCATTTCTTAGTTTTGGATGATGCAGCCCCTGCACTTCCTACATAATCAGATATATTTATCCCTCTCAGGTCTCTGAGGTGGTTGAAGAATAGATAGCTAGAGTCTCATAGTTAAATTTTGAGTTGTTTAGGAATCAAGAGGGTTTTCTGGATCCAAGAAGATGTTTTTAAAATAGTGATGCAAGTTAGTATGAAAGCTGAGTCAGATATAGAACTTTAAACTCATGGAGATGGTTAGATGGTAGAATGTTGAAGTCAGGGGCCAAATATGTATGAACTGGACATTGGGAATGTATGCTGGGCCATTTAACTCTCATAAATGTGGCATATTTATTTCTGTTGTTTTGTATAGTATTTACTGTTATAAGAGAAGGAACCATTTGTTGGACTGAAAGGGGGAGCTGTTGGGGGAAAGAGGGTGGAAGGGTGGGACAGGAAGGGGGAGTAGGGAAGGGATTGTGAATGAGATGTAACTTGAAGAAATAAAAAAATAAAGTATATAAAAATAAGAATTTAGTCAATCTTTCTTATTATAGATATTAATTCCTCATCACACTTATACCTTACAAGTAAGTTCTGAGAGTCTGAATGATGTCTTTTCAGTCTGTTTAGTTTGTTAACTAGAGTTTACATTGAAAGGGTCCAACTTCTCAAATTTATGTGTGTAATTTTTGTCCATTGTTTTGATATTACATTCAAGAAATCACCGCCAAAAGTTTGTCTTGTTTTACTTCTAGAAGTTTTATAGTCTGAAGTGTTACGGGTAATATTTAATCTATTTTCAAGTGATTTTTTTCTTCATTCTGTAAAAGGCTCCACATCAAAGCATGGTACCTTTAGGTACTAAATAAAAGAATTACATTTGCCAAAGATATACCCTTAATTATTGTAGTTAGTCTGTAAGCTCAAAATCCCAATTGAAAGATTTTTTTTCTACTTATCATAAATTCAAGCGTCAAAGATTCCAATAGTTTTTGAACATTATAACAACCTTTTAATTATTTTTTTAATTTAATATTCTGAGATTATTAATCTAATAAAATGTCCATTATCTTAGAGCTGGGCAGCCCTAAATCATTAACACTTCTTTAATATGTCTTTTTAGATTTAAAATGAACTAACATTACATATAGCTCTAAGTTGCCCCAGCAACTCAGTGGATCTAGGAAGCCAGTGGCTAGTGTTTTTGTGAAGTAGACAACGAATATTGAATATTCAAATGTCAGGAAGAGCCTCTGCATGGCTCTGACTTAAGCAAATGACAACATAAGATTTAAAACACTTTTTAGACAGACTCAGAATGAACTGAAATTCTCTATGAGTTTCAAACCAGCCTAGAATATGAAATGGCCTCCCTCTGATTCATCAATTATCACCATTGCAATGGCACCTGGCATACAGGTTTTTTTTTTTTTTTCAGGCAGAATTTCAGTTCCACCTGCAGTGAATTAAGTTATTGTTAAAGATGTTAGATGGTTCAGAGGACAGGATGGTGTCATTCTGCTTAGAACTACCAGTTAAAGCCATTGACTTAGGATTATTTATTCATTTGCCCAAGTTTAAGAAGGTAGCAGGAACAGCATTGTAAAAGATGTAAAAATATAGAGCTTTGCATGTGTTTTTAAATAAAACCTTTGAATGGCAAAGAAAATAATTGGTCTCAGTTTATAGTATTTTGCTGCTATCTGCAGGTAGAAATGTATATAAACTACTATAATTCTGTTCTTTGAGACAAAATTCAGTATTACAGTTATGGAAATGTACTCGATGAACCAAAATTAGTATTTTAAAATACACAATATTAACAGTTAACAAAAATTTTAAATAATAGAAGATATTGTCATTTAAATTGAAATATAAGATGTTTTAAGAACAAAATGTTATTAGACTGCCTAAACAAGAGTTAAACAAGAACAGCAATAGATGTGTTAACATGAATAGGAAAACTCCTATGAGACCTCAACCACACACAAAGAACTATAGGTAATTAAGAAATACTAAATCCAGGAGAAAGTCTTTTCTAAAAGAGTACAGCAGTACATTATCCAATATCAAGTGCTCATCCCTAAAAACATACCTATATGTAACATTATACAGATTGAGCAGGTTGGATTTAGGTATTTAAGAAAAAAAAATATATATATACATATATATTCAACACAAATTTATTAAAAACATTAGCTATGAATGTGAAAGAACAAGGAGGCATATGTTAGAGAATTTGTGGAGAGAAAAAAGGAAAGGAGGGATATATGTAATTATAATATAATATCAAAAATAAAAGAAATAAAAAGAAAGAAGAAAATATCATTTCACCATTTCAGTTATATTACCCTTACTATTCTTGATATGTGTGTATTTCATTTGTAATACCAATAGAGGTCAATGAATCAGTACAGGTTAATGTAATAGTTAAATGGAAGTCAGATAAAGTATGGTGATATAAATAATTACAAAGTAGAATAATGAAACAGGAATAGTTAAGGTAGGTTGGGGTTAAGAATGAGGGTTAAAGAATATACAAAGGAATAAACAGCACTCAAGACCTTTCAAGTCATGTGGACACCTACTACTGCTAAAACATATACATAAACATATATAAAAAGAGTTTAAATGGAGTTACCTTATAACATGATGGTAATGCCACCATCAAACACCACAGTCTAACAAATAAAAGTCCCATGTCAGAAAGAAAGTTACCTCTTTTGGAGTTGTTCACCAATGAGGTCCCATAAAGCCACCAACATTACAAACTATTCCCAATACTTTGTTCTCTTCCAGAACTTCACATTGAGACTGGATTCCTGAAGAATACATGTGTCATAAAACATGGAGAAAAAAGTTTGATATTCATATTGACATTTTATTCCTACTGGTTACTTTTCATTGTTCTGGAAGGTATTATGTACACTGATGGAGGAGTAAACTGATAATCAGTCATCCCTCTTAAAAACCCTGAGAGCTTCAAAAATGACAAACTTGGTAAGTCATGCCCACTGGTGCAATACTAGAATGAATGACATGTCAATAAGAAAGCATTTTCTAATTATACTTTGGGCTTGTTCCAAAAGATGAAACTTATACCAGACCCTGTAATCAGGGGACACAAATCTATGTCTAAGTAAGTCATAGGGCTTATGTGGAGAACCTTCTATTTTTATTATGTTACATGGACACAATATTAAAACATTAAAGCAATTGCGCAGGCTGTTAATCTCAGTAGTTAGGAGGAGAAAGAAGGAGGATCTCTGAGTTTAAAGTCAGCGTAGTCTACAGAGAGAGCTCTAGGACAGCCAGGGCTACACAGAGAAACCCTGTCTTGAAATAAAGAAAGAAGAAAAGAAAAGAGAAAGGAAGGAAGGATGGAAATAAAAGAAAAGAAAAGAAAGAAAACCAATGATTTAGGATTAGTCTCAAATTGATGCATCTTCCAACTCTCATCAGAGAATATGCCTTATGAAGAAGATTATGAAACACAGAGACATGGAATTGGTCACAGTACAGAAAATTAGAGATTGTGAATGCTAAGGCCTAACTGTGACATCAGTATCACACCCCATTCTCTCAAGGCTCAGAGATTACTATGAAAATGGGCCAGAATGAACATGCAAGCTAGAAGTAATGGATGACTACAAAGAAACTGTTTCTGATACAGCGGGGCGTTTGTGTATATAAAGTCACAGTGGTTGTGACTTCATGGACAAAATGTACAATAGATCAAGACAAAAAATATTCACAGCATAGAAAGGAGAGTTTGGACACAAAGTCCCACATATACTGTGTATATATTGAGAACTGATAACTACTGGGAGAAGGAGAGTCAGTTTATTTATTTTTTTTTTTTAAATAATTTATTTTTTATTTCTTCAAGTTACATCTCAATCACAATACCCTCCCTCCTCCCCCCTCCAGTCCCACCCTTCCACCCTCCTCCCCCTCAGCCCCACCATCCTCTTCCCTTCTTTTTTTTTTTTTTTAGTTTAAGGTATTTATTTTTCCCCCCAACAGCTCTCCATTTCAGTCCAAATAATGGTTCTTTTTCTTATAACTATAAATACAATACAAAACAACAGAAATAAATAGGCCACGATTATAAGAGTTATATGGCTTAGCATACATTCCCAATATCCAGTCCATATGTATTTGGCACCTGACTTTAACATTCTACTATCTAACCATCTCCATGAGTTTAAAGTTCTATATCTAACTCAGCTTTCATACTAACTTGCCTCATAGTTTTAAAAATATCTTCTTAGATCCAGAACACCCTCTTGATTCCTAAACAACTCAAAATTTAACTATGAGACTCTAGGTATCTATTCTTCAACCACCTCAGAGACCTGAGAGGGATAAATATATCTGATTATATAGGAAGTGCAGGGCCTGCAGCTTCCAAAACTAAAAAATGACATACCAGTGGCTGCCTGGACAGTTCCCATTTTCTCTCCATACATTACAGCATCAATCTTCAGCCATTTGGCCCCATTTCTCTGACAGACATTGGTTGTAGAGCAGGAATTATGAAGGACTTACCTACCCTGTCTTGGCAGAGCTAGGCTGTCGACTTACCTGCTTCCAAGTTTTGTCCTTTTTGGACAGAAGTCTGTCTACCGTTGAAGCAAGTGGTTTTTCTTGCCAAGAGAATGGCTTACCACCAATTTAATCATCTCCCACTGGAGTTTCTTCGATGCTCATCTTCTACTTGGAGTAATATAGGGGATGCTGTCAGGAGCTGACATGTCTCGATATCAAAAAATCTTAAGTTAAGAAAACATCTTTGAATGCCATATTCTGCAGATCTCTTGAGGTTTTTGAAGATGCCCTATCTATCTCTTATATTTAGATAAGCAAATATTGCTTGTCTCTTAGCAACTTGATTTCTGAGTAGCTTAGAAAATAACTGTGATAGACTGTCATAGTAACTAACAAAATGACACGTTTTCATGACTATTAGTTTCTGTTTCTTAATTATCCTAAACAGTTTATGTCGGTTGGTAGCGAGAGGTCAAAACTTGACATTTCATTTTTAAGTATTACTACAAACAATACCTTTAAGAAGCGTTACCCTTAATTTTGTATCAATATACAAAGATCAATACCAATGTGGCCAAATATAATCTTAATTTTGTATCAATATACAAAGATCAGTACCGATGTAGCCCAATACAATCTTAATTTTACATTAATATACTAGGGTCAATACCATTGTGGCCAAATATAATCTTAATTTTGTATCAATATACAAAGATCAATACCGATGTAGCCCTATACAATCTTAAATTTGCATTAATATACAATGATCAATACCAATTTAGCCAAATATAATATTAATTTTGTATCAGTATACAAAGGTATAAAGCTATATTCAATAATCTGTCCTTTTTTCTTGTTCTTTCCTATACTATGTCTATGTCCCATTTTTCTCAAGTCTGTTCACTCCTATATAGGAGAGAAAGGAGGATACAGAAAAGCAAAAGAGAGAAGTCCCTGGGTCTAACCTCCAAAACCCATTTAACAAGACCATTTAACAGCTTGTAGTCTTTTCCCCTAAATAACAAAATTTTCTATTATCTATCAAATAACCAAAGGGGAAGAACACCCTCCCCACCTTCTGGGGATGGGACGTTGTTCTCTTAAAATGACTTCCTGCTGATTTGGGATGTAGTAAACCTGTTTGGGGCCCAAATAAGAATGGAAAAATGGTTAAAAATGTTAATAGAATCATTTGATGTTCAGTCCCTTTGTGCTCAGCTATTTAGATGTCCTACGAAGTTCATAGACAGAAGCTGATCTTCAGAACTTTACTGAAGATCTGGCTGGAGTAGTCTGTGAAGCTGAACGATCTTAGCGATTTTGAGTTGTTGTGGTTATAGACTTTTGAGGAAACTGCTATTGAAGAAGTCTGCAAGGCTAGATCATCTGGGCCCCTCATCTTCTTTGGTGTCTGATCTGTTTTCTGCTGAGGTTTCCGTTGTCCAGTTGTCCCTGGATTCCTTGAATGGATGCTTTAAATCTCCTGGAAAGATAAGAACAGAGCCCTGCCCTAATCCTAACTCTGGGACAATTACCTTTTTTTGGGGGGGTCAGGTAATATTTTTCCTGGAGCAAATTTGGTTTTTTGATAATATATAAAGTATTACCTTTCAATCCGGATTAAAGAAGAAATTATTTTGATATTTTGGAGCTAAACAAACCTTTAGTGTATATATTTTGAGATCTCAAAGGACAATTTGTTTGAATTGCAGCCTGCCTTTTGTAAGTAGCTTTTAAACTTAAATCTTTCCAAATCCTATGTGCCTGTCTCTGCATTCTAAATTTTGGGATCAAAGACATGTGGTTTCCAACTGATGGGATTAAAGATATGCTCCTCCACCCCTGGATCAAAGTTTTTCTCTGTTTAGAGTTTGTTTTGTATCAGGTGGCCTTGAGCTCTGAGATCTGACTGTTTCTGTCTCTAGTGTGTTGGGATTAAGGGTGTATTCTTCCCCAATGATGTGACTAAAGGGTGTGCACCATCACCACCCTGTTTCTTGTAACTCTAGAATTTATAAGACAACTAACTCTATAGTGATCCTCCTGTCTCTACTGGAGGTAAAGGCATGGGCTAACACCATGCATTATTTTACCTTAGCTCTAAGTTTTTTCAACTCTTGGAGGTTTGTAAAACCAGGTTGAACAGCTGTCACCTTTAATTTATTTACAGTGTTTTAAACCTGTTACCTGCTTTTTAATGCCAAACCATGGAAATAGCCTATACCTCTACAAAAAAAAAAAAAAAAAAAAAAAAAAACCAAAAAACAAAAAAAAACTTTTAAGCTGCTATCAAGTTTGTGTAATCTCTGTAGCCACCTGCAGTCTAACATTCTAATCTGAAATTAAGGCCATTTTCTTTTCATGCCAGTAAGGTAAATTATAGTTTGAAATTTTAATTTACAGGTGTGACCCCTAGTAGGTGGACAAAGCCTCAATGGAATATCACATATCCAGAAAAACATGGGCAACATTACTTGAACTTGATTTGTTTAATTTTTAAAAATGACACAGGGTTGGGTTTGTAGGGAAGGGGGTGTTGAGTTGACATGATTTAGGGAAGGGGTGAATACAATCAAAAATTAAAACTTCATTATACCAAATTCTGAAAAAATTAGTAAAAAGTAAAGCATTCAAAAATACGTGAAACAAATGTGATCCTTATTTTAGACGAATTTAATTAAACAGAAAATCTAAATTTTATAATGATGCTCAATATCAATTGTTCAGTATGTCTTTTCATTTTTTGGATAAGGTGTGATAAACTATCTGATTTCCACTCCAGAGAAGTGAGATGGAAGGGATAGGGGGTAGAGGGTGGGACAGAGGGACTGGGAGGGGCAGAAAGAGGACACTGCGATGGAGATGTAACCTGAAGTAATAAATAAATATTTTTAAAAAGATTTTTTCAAAATCTCATTGCAAATACATGTATATTATTTATTCATTTATTTTTCTTATATTACTGAAAAACCTCAAAAATGTAATAATATTCACACTTATCAAATAATAAGATAATATTCATTCTTATCAAATAATAAGATAATACTATTCATCAATTTTAGGCAGGGAAAGTCATATGTAGACCTGGGGAAATAGGTTTATAGATAAAGAGCTATTTGTGAAAGCATTGCACCCTTTATATTTGCATGAAAAAACTAGGGGCAGTGTGGGACACTTCTGTAATTGCAGTATTGAGGTAGTATCCATAGGAGGATATCTGGGTGTCAATGGCCAATCAGTGATCTCTCGCTTCAGTGAAAATCCTGATAAATAAAGCAATAAAGTAAGACAACTGATGGACCTCTGGCATACCATACAAACATACACACACACACACACACACACACACACACACACACACACACACAGTTTTATACCACTGTATTTTGTATACAGCTGTCTTATATTTGTAATATAAATTTCCTGCTTTTCATTAACCACCTCAATTCTTTTGTAGCTGAACATCATTTACATTTGTTATATATTGATGTGAAGCTTAATTGCATCTGTCCTTAATATAAGCAGCTCAAATAAATTCTCAAGATTTGATATACTCACACAGAATTTGTATTTACTCTCAGGAAGTAACTTGGCTATCAGTTATAAGAAATAAAATACATGTCTCCATCATTCCAATGTCTGTCACTTAAATTATAAAATTATAAGAACAAACATAATAATCCCAACTTGATTTTGGAAAGAACATAACCATTTTAAAAGTGAGAATAATTTACATGTGAGAAAAAACATAAAAACTTTTACATGTGAGAATAATTTTGTATGATATTAAGAAAATATGCATGTATATGAATTGTTAATGGTTTCTCATGTAAAATAAAACAAATTAAGCAAATAATTTTATGACACAGTTACTAAAAATTATTATTGTCCATATGACAAAATGGTAAGGACAAATAGGTAAATAGACAAGTAGAAAGTTTGGTAATACTGACAGAAATTTAGGTCCACAGAAATGTAATGTAATTGTGGTAACTGTAGATTTATGTCTGCATGTACAGAGACAAACTCATATATATGGATATGCTTGGGTATACTATAGTTTGTATACTTAATTTACCCTACAGGCTTATTGACTAAAGGTCTTTTATATTATGGGAGTGTGAGGCACCTTCCAGAAGTAAGAAAAACTGCATGGAAGTCAGGTTATTGAAGATATATCCTTGAAGTGTTAATGGACTCTCACCCTCCTCTTCCCTTCTTTCCATCCTGGAAAGCAATGCAACTGTTATTAGGCGCAGGAAAAGTTTTCAGGGCAAAACTGCTGTAGTAATTCAATTTCTTCCATAATACAAAGTTTTTACTTTTTATATTTGTAGAATTTACTTGTATGTCTAATCTTGGTATTCTTTTGTTCCTTGGTCATATAACACTGTAGTGGCCTTGTATGAGTTAACCTTTTTAAGAAAGGGAGGTCTTAGTACTTTATTCTTTTATTATTTATCTGCGCCATTCTTTGTCCATCATTAATAGGAAGGAGCTTTTAATTTGATATACTGTCAACTTCTCTAGCCCACCAAATCTTGCTTACCTTTTTAAGTTTACTTTGTTTTGATTATCTTGTTCTTGAATAAGTTCAGGGACAGATGTTCCAAGAATATCTTTGAGTCAGAGCCTAATAAGGAGGTCTCTGGAATTTTTGTTTGAGTCACAACTTCCAGTGTAGGAGGAAGACCTTCAAATAGGGCCAGATAACGATATCTCCCTAAAGCAGGAGGGATAGTATGGCCAGGACATTCCTGGGAAAACTTAGTACTCCTGGGAGAAGGTGTAAATGATTTATATGAAAATTTGCATCAATCTAATATCTCCAAATTGTACCAATAATAAAAGCATCTCAAGCATGCAACATGCAGAGATGACGGTAAAAAAACTAGAAGGCCGCAGTACAGTGATGGCATCACAAAGCTCAGCTTTGATTGATTTTTGTCAAGCAGCTATGCTGGCTTTATGACTTTCACTGTTCCTGTTAGATATGGTTGTGCCACAAATTCATGCCTTCTGTTAAGCCATAAGACTTCTTAACCCCAAGACATCTGTCAATCCTATTTCATACCTTCCTTCATCTAAAACAAATTTCTTGATGAAAGAGAAGGGAAAGTGGAACCAACTTTTGATTTTATGGAATGGTGTGGAGTTGTCTACAGCTACAAGGTGGATGAAAACTAATCATGTGGAAAGACAGGAGGGTTGGAGGAAGGTCTTGTACCGCCCTTTCTGAGGAACTTTCTAATTGGATAGTAAAAGTTGCTGATAGTACTTTAGCGAGGCAGAGAGGGAAGAGGAAGGTGGAACTCCTGGGACTAACTAAGGAACACTGAGAAAAGACAGGGGAAGAGCTCTCTTTCAACCAGGACTCAGAAGAAGCAGGACATCTATCTGGCTGTGAGCTCTGTAAACTCTGAAGGTACAGCAAGCTAGATGGCAGATGAAGAATAATTGCTAGGGTTAATTTAGATTGGGTAATTGACAGTTACGGCTTAAGAGTTGAAACATTAAGAGGTCTTGGTGGAGAATCCAAGATGGTGGCAGATTGCATGGGCACATTTTGAGCACAGGGAAAATAACTACAATATCAGAAAATATAAACAAGCTGAGCAACAACCTGAGAAGCTGAAGTCATGGGGTGTTATCCAGCAAACCCAGGGACTAGTGGGGGTCCCAGGGCAGGACCCCTAGGATACAGGCTTGGGGCCCAAAGTGGAGGCCACCAGTACAGGGCACAGGCCCAGGGCCCAGGACAGAAGCCAGTGCGGTACCCGCCACAGAAGCAGGCATGAGCCACACAACAAATAGCTCCAAACCTCAGACGAGGGTACTCACCAGCCTCCAGAGCACCCAGTATCCACGCCAGCATTTTCCATAGAGGAAAACTGCAGGTTGACCATGATTATCTCAAGCGGAGTGGCTGGCTGGGAGACACAAGCATATCTGGGCTTACCCAGAAAGGTAATGGACACAAAGTTCCTTCTACTGGATATACAATCACTTGGAAGAACATTGCACCCAGACAGGACAGAGGGCTGCTCTTCCCATACCAGTACAATATTCCATAGGTCAGATCACTGCAGGGCCTTGGGAGGAAGCCCCAACTGCCAGATAGAGGTACCTCCCAGATACCTGAGCACCTAGTATTCATAGTCACTGCAACACCCTAAAGAGGACCAGCAGTGCCACTGAAATGGTTCAGAAGACATCAGGAACAATCAGCCTAGAGCAACCAGATGGCTAAAGGTTAGAGAAAGAACAAAACTGACCAAAACCAGGGAGATATGACTCCAACAAAATTCAGCAAGGTAAACACAGCAAGCCCTGAACATCCAACTACAGCTTAAAAACGTGAAAATGATGACAAATCAATACTTAGGATAATAATGGAGGCCTTAAAAGAAGAAATCAAATCACTGAAAGAATATAAAGAATCCTCAATTTTACAAATGAAAGCAATGTAGAATACCATTAGAGACCTCCAAGCCAACACACCCCAAAATTAACGCCAAAGAGACAGACAATGAAAGATTTGAAGTATTTGCAGAAAAAGACAAACAAATTGGAACAGGAAATGCATAAAATGAATAAAATTGTTCAAGACTTAAAATCAGAACTGGAAGCAATAAAGAAAACACAACCAGAGACAATCCTGGAGGTGGAATATCAAGGGACGAGAACAGGAACTACAGACTTGAGTATGAAAAGAGTAGAATATAAGAGATGGGGGACAATATCTCAGGCATGGAAGATTCGATTGAAGAAATCAGTACAACATCCAAAGAAAATGAAAATCTACAAAGTTCACACCTATAACAGCCAATAAATCAGGAACTCAATGAAAAGATGGAACTTAAGAATTATAGGCATGGAGGAAAGAGAAAACTCCCGACTTCATGGTCCAGGAAACATCTTCAACAAAATCATAGAAGAAAACGTCCCAAACCTAAAGAAGGAGATGCTGGTAAAATTCCAAGAGGCATACAGAATACCAAACAGATTAGACCAGAAAAGAAACTCCTCTCCCCACATAACAATTGAAACTCCAAATGCACAGAACAAAGAAAGAATATTAAAAGCTGTAAGAGAAAATAGTCAAGTAATATATAATGGCAGACCCATCAGAATTAAACCTGGCTTCTCCTCAGAAACTTTAAAAGCCAGAAAAGCCTGGGCAGGTATCCTACAAGCCCTAAGGGAACATATATGCCCAGCCAAACTACTCTACCCAGCAAAACTCTCTATCAACATAGATGGAGAAAACAAGATACTCCATGACAAAAACATATTTAAACAGTGTCTACCCACAAATCCAGCCCTACAGAACATTCTAGAAGGAAAACTCCAACCCTGAGAAGATAACTAAACCAAAGAAAACAGAGGAAGTGAAAAACTCCTCTGCAGCTAAACCAAAAGAAACACACAACTACCACCTACATCAAAATAAAAAGAAATAACAACCTTTGGTCATTAATATCTATCAATATCAATGAATTCAACTCCTCAATTAAAAGACACAGGCTTACAAAATGGATCCATAAACAAGACCCATCATTTTGCTGCATACAAGAAATGCATCTCACTAACAAAGATAGACTCTACCTCAGAGTAAAAGGTTGGGAAAAGGTTTCCCAAGCAAATGGGCCTAGAAACCAAGCTGGAATAGCCATCTTAATATCAAGTAAAATAGTCTTTCAACTGAAGTTAATCAAAAAAGATAGGGAAGGGCACTACATAGTTTTTAAAGAAAATATTCATCAAGATGACATCTCAATGCTGAATATATATTCCCCAAATACAAGGGCACCCACATTTGTAAAAGAAATTCTTCTAAAGCTTAAACCACACATTGATCACCACACATTAGTAGTGGGAAACTTCAACATCACACTCACAACAATGGACAGGTTATTGAGACAGAAAACAAATAGAGAAATAATGAGTCTAACAGAGGTCATGAACCAAATGGACCTAACAGATATCTATAGAACGTTTCACCCAAACACAAAAGAATACATGTTCTTTTCTCCAAAATCAATCATATAGTTGGATACAAAGCAGGCCTCAACAGATACAAGAAAATTGAAATAACCCCTTGTATCTTATCACACCACCATGAAATAAAGCTGGACTTCAACTACAACAAAAATAATAGAAAGCCTACACATCCATGGAAACTGAACAACTCTCTACTGAATGACTACTGAGTCAGGGAAGAAATAAAGAAGGAAATCAAAACTTCTTAAAATCCAACAAAAATTAAGGCACAACATCCCCAACCTATAGGACACAATGAAAGCCGTGCTATGAGGAAAGTTCATAGCACTAAGTGCCTTCAAAAAGAAAATTATGACAGCTCATATTAGCAAATTAACAGCAGAACTGGAAGAACTTGAAAAAATAAAAAGAAGAAGAAGAAGAAGCAACTACTCCCAAGAGGAAGAGAAGGCAGGAAATAATCAAACTTAGGGCTGAAATTAACAAGTTAGAAGCAAAAAGAACAATACAAAGAATCAACAAAACCAAGAGTTTGTTCTTTGAGAAAATCAACAAAATAGGCAAACCCTTAGCCAAATGAACTAAAAGGCATAGGGAAAAAAACGAAATCAAGAAAATCAGAAAGGGAAAGGGAGAAATAACAACAGACATTGAGGAAATCCAGAGAACCTTTAGGTCCTACTTTAAAAATCTGTACTCCACCAAATTTGAAAACCTAACTGAAATGAACAACATTCTTGATATATTCCACCTACCAAAGTTAAATACAGATCAGGTTAACAGATTAAACAGTTCTATAACCCCCAAGGAAATAAAAAGTCATTAAAATTCTCCCAACCAAAAAAAACAAAACAAAACCCAGCTCCAGATGGTTTCAGCACCAAAACATAGACTTTGTTGCCTATCAATGGGACAATTTGCCCTAGGGATGCTACCATGTAATCCCCCAGTGCAAGAAGAAGCTCTTAGCCCTCATATGACTGTTGAACTGAGAGGGGCTGATGTGTAGAGACACTACACATTGGAGGAGTAGGATGGGTGGGAGAGGGAGGAGAGGGTGGGTGTGAGGGTGGAATTGGGAGGGGTGGGAAGAGGGCATTATGATGGAGATGTAACTTAATGTAATAAATAAACATAATTAAAAAAGTGAAGCTGAAAAAAAAAAAGTCTTGTTCTATTTAATTATTGGGAAAAGGGCCATCTTTAGTCCCAGACCTTTTTCCAGGACAGGTCAAGTCACCAGCTAAAGCAAGCCAAGCCTGTAAGCTCCCTGCCAAGCTGCCTACAACTGCTCACTGACCTAATATAACAATTTATTGTTATTAATAAATATATTTGTGCCGGGCGGTGGTGGCGCACGCCTTTAATCCCAGCACTTGGGAGGCAGAGGCAGGCAGATCTTTGTGAGTTCGAGGCCAGCCTGGTCTACAAAGCGAGTCCAGGACAGCCAGAGATATTCAGAGAAACCCTGTCTCGAAAAAACAAAAAAAAAAAAAAAATATATATATATATATATATATATTTGTTATTAGAGTTTAGGTTACAGGTGGCGAAAAGTTGCTGCTTGACTCAGACCTCCAGCTAAGTCAAGTCAGGCCTGCCAGGCCTAAAGGCATCCTGCAGGGCAACTGCTGGCTGCTCCACTGGCAAAATATAGCAGTTTATAGGTAATAATAAATATATTTGTTAACAGAGTTTCGCTTTCACAAGAGGGACATTAAGAACCATGCTTAAGGTCTTGTGTAAACCTATTAGGATTTGATGTTTTGTCAATAATTGGCCCAACTGTTCAGCCCACAAGGAGCAGAAGGCAGGATTTAGTTTGTCCTAAAGTTTACTATTTAAATTGAAATGCTGTGGAGACTCATATGACAATGAGAGTACCAAGTAACCCTTAAAAGAGAGGGTTGTCACAACTGACGACAGGAGAAGAGGTGTAGAAAAACTTCACCTCCTTCAACATTCTAATGATAACTAGCTCCCTAGACCTATGTTCTTTTTGTCTTCCATTGACTCCATCTTTTCACATTTTATCAGATAAGAAAAAATAAAAGCATCTCAGAGATACTACTTATATTGAAAAATAATAATCATGAGGATCATATTTGAGCTATGATTGTGTTGACAGTATAGGAACCTGACATTTGAAAATTTTGTTATTTTGGAGCTAATAATTAGTGAGATAAGGTGGTGATTAAATCATGTTCTTAACTGTGAAAGTCTTTTTTTTTTTTAAACTGTGAAAGTCTTAGCTAATTACCTATGCTTACATTTCAATGGAGGTACAATGGGCATATTTATAGTTTGTACATTTATTTTTGTTTTACATTCTACCAAAATGATACTTTTATTTATTAAAAATTTTACAACTTTGAGCCTTTTATAAATTAGAAATGACCATAAGGATCTAAAATAATACAGGTCAGAAATCAAATTGTTGTACTGAAGATGTTACTTAAAATAATACATAAAATTTCAAAACATAAAGAAACTTGTATTTATTCATTGAAACTGTATGTATGTTCATGTTTTAGAATTAAAAAAAAAAGACTGTTAAGTGTTCTGCAACAAGATAGACATGCAGCATTAAGTATCATTTGGAATTCTGTGACCAAAGAAAACAGTGACCAACCGTTAATGAACTGCTGCGAGCTCTTGAAATCCAGAAGATGGTGCTGTTTCCATTTCTACTGCAGTTTGCAACAGCAGAGAAACAATTTATTTCCAGTTCAGACGTTGATGGTTGTGAATTATTGAGCGGATCTTCGCAATAGGAACAGTTAATGTGGCTTTGCTATTGAGGATTTCACATTTACAAATAATTTGCATAACATTTCTACACCAGGTATTAGAAAACGTACTACCTCACAAGCAATCTCACATTAATGAATCCTGATCAGTTGCAGCAATCCCAGTTATCTTTTGCAAGTAGTACTCTCAAATGTAAAAATGCATATTAGATAAAAGACCTATTTAATTTTCGGGTTACTTATACGCCTATTAAAATGCAACATGCAGACCATTAAAGTGGTGATGATCCTTATTTAATGAAATGTGAATTTATTCTTCCAAAAGTTGAGCAGTTTTATAGTGACATGTTAATTATGCACTAGCCAGGCACAAAAGATTCAGCCAGTTAACACAGATAAATGGGCTACATGGTATCTATAAAGTATCAAGCCTATTCCACTTCATCCAAGCTTTATTAATGATTCCTTCACACCATCTTACAACTGTCTATGGTACCGCTGAGAAGAGGAACACTTCGAAAAGTTCCTCTGTGTACCTTTGCCAAGCAAACCCTTAAAA
The DNA here is from genome assembly GCA_907164525.1 of Lophiomys imhausi. Classification (NCBI taxonomy): domain Eukaryota; kingdom Metazoa; phylum Chordata; class Mammalia; order Rodentia; family Muridae; genus Lophiomys; species Lophiomys imhausi. Next base: position 6,547,175 of record CAJQZJ010031536.1, read on the forward strand.
ATCTCACAGCTTCTGCTAGTCTTATCATATCTTCCCTCAAAGGAAAACAAAATAAAAAGGGCAAATATAAATTTCCAAGTATACTTACCAACAAGTCAACAAAGTGATGATTGCTGAAAATAAATCTAAAACTGCATATATGTTTCTAGCATTATCCCTAAGGTTTCTGCTTTAATATTGAACTAATATGACACTGAAGACGACACTAGCAATATTTCTTTTTCTTGAAACTGAGGGTAAGGTGCCTTTATAAAGTAAACCTTTCAATTTATATGAGAATTTAAATAAATGATGCTTATATAGTATGTTTAAAATACAGCATGGGTGCATTATTTTGTAGAAGAAAACACTGACAAAAAGATCTGAGAAAAGAGAGAGCCACAGAGTCATTACTTGTGTGGGGAGTCTGTGTGAAGGAAATGCAGATGCCCAAATGAATCATGGAAAACAACTGTCCATTATTCACTAGCTGACATGTTTGAACCACAGCATATAACACACTTGCTTTTTAAAAGGTGAAAATTGCCCTCTGGAGTTCCAGAATCAAGACTTCAAAGACAGAATAGTTGAATGTCTAACAGAATCATTTGGGGATAGTATTGTGTTTGTTTCGGTTGTATCTTTTAAAATATCTTTCCGGTGCCTGGCTTAATACAGAATTGATTAGTTAGATCCTGTAAGCTGAGGCTTGGAACTCAATGTTCACAACCATTTTTCTGGAAACTTTGAAGAACAGCAAAAGTTCAGACCCCAGCCACAACTTAAACTGAAAATTGTCAATACAGATTGCCACACTGTGAAGATGATAGATGGATAGATAGACAGATAGACAGACAGACAGACAGTCAGACAGATAGATAGATAGATAGATAGATGATAAATAGATGGATGGGTGGATAGATAGATAGATAGATAGATAGATAGGTAAATAATAAATAGATACCTCAACCTCAATAAACACCAGAAATATAATTAAATTACAAAAAAGTTCATAAAATTAACGAGGAAAGAACACAGAATATTTATGTGTATGATGACTTTTAAACTTACATACCACGGGTATTTACCCTCTTCATAAGAAAAAAAATTCCCCAAGCTACAAGAACTTAATTCAATAATTAGTCCCCTCATTTCTTGTTCCTAGATCCCTTTCCCAAAAGAACTTCTAACACTTTATTTGCCTGAAGCCAAAATCTAAGGAGGATCATTGCAGCTGGTTCTTGTGATGACTGCAATTTAGGGAAATAGTCAGTGATTCTGGAAATATAATTGTGTTTCTTTGTGTTCTTTGATAAGGCCTTGTGTGAACTAATTTGCAAATGCATTGCTTTTCTGGAAGTTAAAAATGAGAAGTTCTTTGATATATATTTTTTCCTTAATGTAAGACTATCAAAGAAATTGTTCAGCTGAGCATTATATATGATATGAGATGTTCCAGATATCTAAAATTATTTACAAATCACCTGAAACTACTTTTGATGATGTCAACTCTTTCCTAATACAAAATAGGCTTCCCTGGATTTTCTGCATGAATTTTCATATTATGTGTTATTCACGACTTCTTAAACAAATGCCAATCTACTTCCTCAATTATACTTGTTAAAAAGCATAAAAATGATAAAAATGCCATAGGAAGTAATTGTGTTATTTATTTAACTACTTGATTAACAATTGATGATATAAGGGCAACCTCATTTTTCCTTTGCATCATTAGCATAGAAAAGGATCAAAAATATGCATAGAGACTTAAGATATTAGATTAGCTGAGACAACACATGTACGAAATATAAGTTTTGGATTCCATGAACAGAATCTATACTTACAAAGCTTCATGAGGACAACTAGCCTATAGAAGAGACAAAATCAGAATTTGATTCCATTTTTTAGAATTTAGTATAAAACCTCCTATGCTTATGAATGTGTTTACAAAATATATGACAAAATGGTATACAGCAAATATTTTAACCAATTGATCTTCTGCATGCATTGTCCCCTCCTTTTAGTTTTCTATAATAAAGTAGCAGACTAGAGCGCTTATATATATAACAGAACTATAATTCTCACAGTGTTGTAGACTGAGGAATTAAAATTAGGGATGGGGGTATAGGGTGGGAGGGTGGAACTGGGAGGGGTGGAAATAGGACACTGTGATGGAGATATAACCTGAAGTAATAAATAAATATTTAAAAAATAAATTTAGAGTGTAGCCTAGTCTGATGAGATAGTTCTTTTTGTTTTCACATTATGCTCTTATGTTCTGGCATGCTGGTAACGAGCAATCAAACTATCTACTGTTTCTAAGAGGGATTAAATCCAATTTATAATGCCTCACAATTGTAATCTAATTGTCTCCAAATAAAAGACCCTGAGTATTAGATATCAACATATGTGTTGTGGAATGGGCAAGAATATTTAATATAAGAGTTAGCATCTGTTTCCAGTTTGTTAACCTATGTTTTTCATTTTCTATTTTCACAATTGCTACTGTGATAAGACCACAAAATATTAATAAGTTTCTTTTAATATTAAGTGACAACATGAAATAAAAAATTAGCATGAACAATTTGACAAAATGAAATGACAATGATAAATAAGCAATGCCTCTTCCTACTCCACAAAGTCCATCTGTGTGTTTAAGTGAACAGATTGCCTATATGAAATCTTACAATGTGTCTTTTGATCACCATGGTCCTGCTTTTGCTATATTTTGCTTGTTTATCCTTCTGAGTAATACTGTGATTGAAGAGTTCATTTCAAGACTACAAAATATGAAGAACCCATACTCTAAGATAATATCACAAATGGAACATCACAAATCCACTCAAGTACTTCTTATTCAGCACTGTGAAAAATATTTTTGAACACTGGCCTTTCTTTTTTACTGCATTCCTATCTTTTCTTTTCAATTATTCATAGCCTCCTAAGGACCACTTTCAGTATAAAAAAGTATCTATGGGAAGAAAAACAGCAAGATGTGTATTTCTGAATGGATTATAGGGAGTATCTATTTTGAAATTTAAATGGGTGTGATCAACATAGACGATAAACACACCTGTTCGCTAACTCTGTTATTCTACAGTGTTCTACATACAACCTATTTTAACCTTTTGATGCTCTTCTGAGGGCATTTAGGTTTCTTTTTTCTTCTATTTCTTTTTATGTTCAATCTGCTTTTATATTGTGAAATTTGATGTGAGTTCAAAGAATTTATGTCTTAGTGTTTTACTTTGTATTATATGTAGCAATACTTTGAAGTGATTTAGGAATGTATAGTCTCTGTTACTGTTTGATTATTCTTCAGAAAGTATACTGCTGCTCTACTCTTTCTCTTACACATAAAGATATTGTAATGCATTTGCCATGCTGGACCCAGGCTTTTTAAAATGGTATTATTTATTTATTTATTTATTTATTTATTTATATTTTCATTGTCTACTCTTTCAAAGTTCTAAGGTTTAATTTTGATCTGTAAATTACTTTAAGGACAAAAATGACAGAAGGTAGTAAAAAAAAAAAATCTCATACACCCAGTGCTGAGAATTTAGGTATGAATGAATTTTAGTTGAACACGAACAGTTTGACAAAATGTAATGACAGTGATAAACAAATCCCCAAATTATTCCCCAAAGTCCATCTGTGTGTTTAGATGAGAATATTGCCTATATGAAGAATGACAAATTGTTTCTTGATCACCAAAGTCCTGCTTTTGATATATTTTACTTGTTTATGCTTCTGGATAGTGCTATGATTGATAAGTTCATTTCAAAGCTACAAAATATGAAGAACATATATATGTGTATGTGTGTGTGTGTGTGTGTGTGTGTGTGTGTGTATTTAAAAGAAATTTGTCTCAAAATCAGTGTAACTGATGACTGATAGACAATACTCTTTAAATTTGACATGTGTGTTTGTATTTTTAACTTATAATACTATCAATCAAATTTCTACCTCTAAGGAGAAATTATTTTTTTTGTTTTGTTTTTTTCCTTTATTTTTTATTTCTTCAAATTACATCTCAATCGCAGTCCCCTCCCTATTCCCCCTCCAGTCCCACCCTCCCACCCTCAAACCCCCATCCTCTTCCCTTTTTTGTTACTTTAAGTTTAAGATATATCTTATTTCCCCCTACAGTTTCCCCTTTCAGTCCAACAAATGGCTCTTTCTCTTATAATAATAAATAAAATACAGTACAACAGAGGTAATTAGGCCACAGTTATGAGGGTTATATGGCTTAACGTACATTCCCAATGACCAGTCCATATGTATTTGGTACCTGACTTTAACATTCTACTATCAAAATATCTCCATGAGTTTAAAGTTCTATATCTGACTCAACATTCATACTAACTTGCAACACAATTTTAAAAATATCTTCTTAGATCTATAATACTCTCTTGACTCCTAAACAACTCAAAATTAAATTATGAGACTCTAGCTATCTGTTCTTCAACCACCTCAGAGACCTGAGAGGGATAAATATATCTGATTTTATAGGAAGTACAGGGTCTGCAGCTTCCCAAACTAAGAAATGACATACCAGTGGCTGCCTGGACAGTTCCCATTTTCTCTCCATACATTACAGCATCGATCTTCAGTCATTTGGCCCCGTTTCTCTGACAGACATTGATTGTAGAGCAGGGGTTATGAAGGACTTGCCTACCCTGTCTTGGCAGAGCTAGGCTGTCGACTTACCAGCTTCCAGGTTTTGTCCTTTTTGGACAGCATTCTGTCTACAGTTGGAGCAAGGGGCTTTTCCTACCAAGAGATAGGCTTGCGACTAATTCAATCATCTCCCACTGGAGATTCTTCGATGCTCATCTTCTACTTGGAGGAGAATAGGGGGTGCTGTCAGGAGTTGATATGTCTTGAAATAAAAAAATCTAAAGATGCCGGGCGGTGGTGGCGCACGCCTTTAATCCCAGCACTTGGGAGGCAGAGGCAGGCGGATCTCTGTGAGTTCGAGGCCAGCCTGGTCTACAAAAGCGAGACCAGGACAACCAGAGCTGTTACACAGAGAAACCCTGTCTCGAAAAACCAAAAAAAAAAAAAAAATCTAAAGTTACAAAAACATCTTTGAATGCCATATTCTGCAGATCTCTTGAGGTTTTTGAAGAGGCCCTATCTATCTCTTATATTAGGGTAAGCAGATGTTACTTGTCTCTTAGCAGGTTTATTTCTGATTAGCTTAGCAAGTAACTATACTATGCTGTCATAGTACCTAACAGAATGACCGGCTTGCATAACCATTAGTTTGCATTTCTTAATTATCCTAAACAGTTTATGACAATTAGTAGTAAAATGCCGAAACATCACATTTCATTTTTTTTCTTTACCTCCTAACCCTTCCATCCTATTTTTCTGGGGTGGGGTGTCCTTATATAACAGTCCCTCATCTCAGTTGAGAGGTCGTATGAGGACCAAGAGCCTCTTCATTCATTAGGGGTCTACGAAGCAGTACCATCACTGAAAAGTGTCTCGTTGCCCGGGAGAGAGAACTACTAAACAAACAAATCAATAAGCATACAATATATAAAAAAGACTAAAAAATAGAAAAAATATAACTAATATATAAAAAGTAAAAATTAAAAATAAGAAGTCTATGTCCAAGTTCCCTTTGGTGTGTTAGTTGTAGTATCGATACCTTCTACATATAGCTAAAATCCTACTATAAGTGAATAGATGCCATATGTGTCCTTCTGAGTCTGGGTTAGTTCACTCAGGATGAGCTTTTCTAGTTCCATCCATTTGGCTGCAAATTGCATAATTTCATTGTTCCTGATAGCTGAATAATATTCCATTATGTAGATGTACCACAGTTTTTTAACCCATTCTTCGGTTGAGGGACATCTGGGTTGTTTCCAGTTTCTAGCTATTACAAATAAGGCTGCTATAAACATAGATGAGGAAACTTCCTTATGATTCTGTGAAGAGGCATTTGGGTGTATACCCAGAAGTGGTATGGCTGGGTCCTGAGGCAGAGCTATTCCAAATTTTCTAAGATATCGCCAGACTGACCTCCATAGTGGTTGCACAAGCCTGCATTCCCACCAGCAATGGAGTAGGGTACCCCTTTCTCCACTCCCTCACCAGCATGTGCTGTAATTTGAGTTTTTGATCCTAGCCATTCTGACAGGTGTGAGATGGAATCTCATAGTAGTCTTGAGTTGCATTTCTCTGATGATTAAGGATGTTGAGCATTTCTTCAAGTGTCTCTCAGCCATTAGGGATTCCTCCTTTGTGAATTCTCTATTTAGCTCTGTCCCCCATTTTTTGATTGGATTATTTGGTTTCTTGGCATTTAATTTCTTGAGTTCTTTGTAGATTTTGGATATTAGCTCTCTGTCAGGTGTGGGGTTGGTGAAGATTTTCTCCCAGTCTGTAGGCTGCTGTTTTGTTCGAATGACAGTCTTTTGCCTTACAGAAGCTTTTCAGTTTCATGAGGTCCCATTTATTGATTGTTGATCTCAAGTCCTGAGCTGTTGGTGTTCTGTTCAGGAAGTTGTCGCCTGTGCCAATTAGTTCGAGGGTTTCTCCCACTTTTTCTTCTAGTAGATATAGTTTGACCGGCCTTATGTTAAGGTCTTTGATTCACTTGGACTTAAGTTTTGTACAAGGTGACAGGTATGGGTCTAACTTCATTCTTTTACAAATGGACATCCAGTTGGACCAGCACCCTTTGTTGAAGATGCTGTCCTTCTTCCATTGTGCCGTTTTGGCTTCTTTGTCAAAAAATTAGGTGTCCATAAGTGTGTGGGTCTATTTCTGGATCTTCAATTCGATTTCATTGATCTACTGGTCTGTTTCTATACCAATACCATGCTGTTTTTACAACTATTGCTCTGTAGTTCATCTTGAAATCTGGGATGGTATTTTTTAAGTAAAAATTTAAAAGAAGCATTGGAGAACGGCATACGGTAAGATTGATTGACTAAAACAAACTGCTTCTGAGTATTTTACATATATTTAAAAGCAAAATTCAAGATGCCTTCATGATAAAAGTCCTAGAGGGCAAAGTATGCAAGGTACATCCCCCAACATAATAAAGACAATTTATAGCAAACCTGCAACCAACATGATCCTCAATGGTAAGAAACTCAATGCATTTTCACTAAAATCAAGGACAAGATTGACCACTCTCTCCATACTTATTCAATATAGTGCTTGAAGTTTTAGCTACAGCAATAAAATGCTTGAAGACGGTCAAGGGGATGTAAACAGGAAAGGAAAAATCAAAGTATGCTCAGAAGATAAGAATTTATATATAAAAGGCCTGAAATACTTTATCAAGAAACCTCTACAGCTTATAAACACTTTCACCAAAATATCAGGATACAAATCATCATAAAGTCAGTAGCCTTTCTCTCTATATATGACAAATATTTTGAGTAGATATGGAAATCAGTAATCCTCAATAATCTCAAAGATTTTCACAAATAAGTTAAAGTTTTACATAATAAAACTGAGGAAGACATCAGAAGGTGGATGTCCCATGCTCCACAGATTGTTAGAATAAATATTGTAAATATTGCCATCCTTCCATAAGAAATCTACAGATTCAATGCACTGCCCATCAAAATTCCAACACAATTCCTCATATAATTTAAAAAGAGCAATCTTCAACTTCATATCAAATGCAAAAAACCTAGGATATCTAAACTAAATCTGAATAAAAAATAGCTGCAGAAGATATCACTATCCCCAATCTTAAATTGTACTAAACAAGTATGTACAATTTGAATGAAAACACCATGATATTGGCATAAGAACAGACACATTGATCAATAGAATAAGAATGAAGACCCCAAAATAAAGCCATACATCTAAGGACACCTGATTTTTTACAGAGAAGCAAAAACATATAACTGAAAATCTATTTTAAAAAATGAAACTAAAAACAAAAGAAAGCAATCAGACAAACAAACAACTTAACAAACAAAAATGCAACATCATCATTAACTGCTTCTTTTCAAACTGGCTAGCTGCAAGTAGAATAATAATAGATCCAGATTTAGCATCATATATAAAAGTCAATTCCAATGAATTGGAGGTCTCAATATAAAACCAGAATACCTAAACCTGTTTTTTTTTAAAAAAAGAAAGAAAAGAAAAGAAAGTAGGAAATAAGATTGTACTGATTGGGACATGAATGGGCTTTCTGCACAGGACACTGTTAGCATAAACATTAAAACTAATGATTAGTAAATGGGATTTCATGAGACAAAAGATCAAAATACACTATCGTTTGAGCAAAGCAGCAGTCTATAGAATGTGAAAAAGTTTTACAACTGTACATCTGGCAGAAAGATAGTATTAAGAATATACCAAGAACAAAAATAACTGAACATTAAGAAAAATAATGGCTGAGCAGTAGTGACACATGCCTTTAATCCCAGAACATGGGAGGCAGAGGCAGACTGATCTCTGTGGATCTGAGGTCAGCCTGGTCTACAGAGCAAGTTTAGGACATCCAAAGCTATACAGGGAAACTATGTCTGGAGAAAAAATAATAATATGACTTTAAAATGGAACACAGTTCATTGATTCTCCCAAGTGATATTTGGTGGTACCATGCCTCAGTTTATTCTGGGGACTTTGGGAAATGGGGTATATGTTGTTTATATTTCTTCCAGGGATGAGATATTAACAGCACCAATTATGTTAATTACTTGAATTTCTGGTAAAGTGTTTATAAACTTTGTGAATATGAAAATCCAATCATTTCTATAAAACAAGATACATTTTAAACATTAATGAGATCATAGCAAAAATTTGTTCACAGAGCTAGACAGGTTGTTCGCAAAAGATAAAATACAGTGGTTGAGAAACACTCAAAAATGTACAATTTTCTTAACTATAAAGGAAACAAATTGAAACTACTTTGAGTTTTCATCTTTTTCCAGTAAGAATGGCCAAGATTAATTAAAAATTTTTTAAAGTAAATAAATAAAGGAAGGAAGGAAGGAAGGAAGAAAGGAGGAAGGAAAAAAGGAAGGAGAATTGTAGAAATGTTTAATTAAATTGTTTAACCGTATTTATATTGTTAATTGATTGGCCGCTGTTAATCTTTAACCAGCCAATATAAATGAGCACACAGATACCACGTGGATTTTAACAAGCCTTGGCCTGAATTGAGCAATCTTGGTCCATCTAAGCTAGCTCTTTATTCTATTTCTGAATAAACCCCCATACAATATACATATGTCCCCTGGGCTGTTTTTCTCTACACTATGCCAATGTTCCAGGCCAAGTGTAATGATGTTCTTTTTTCTAACCCATCACATGTGTCTTCCTTCTTGCTCTTTATTTCTTCTCTTGGAGGCTTCTCTTTGTTCTGCTAGAGGCTTCTTTTACTTCATCTACTGGAGGCTTCTTCTTGATGCTGCTTCTGGCTACTGAAGGCTTCTTTCACCCAAGGCTTCTGCTTCAGAATCCCTTGCCTTAGTCCCATATATCCCTGTCTTTGCCCAATCTCAGGCCTCAGCATTTATTCAACCAATCAGAGAATGCCTCAGAAGGGGCAGTAACCAGATCTCAGCACTGAAATCAGCCTATCAGAAGCAATGTTATTAGACTTTCCCCAACAGAGAACAGGAAGGAAAAAAGGTTGAAAGGATAAAGGGGGGAAAAGATCACATATTTGTTGGAAGTAGGAAAGCAAGATGGTACAGTCACACTGGAAGCCAGTATAGAGTTTCTCAAAAACCTAAAACATTATATATCATAAGATCTGAACGTATTACTCTTGGGCTGCTCCATTCATAACAGCCATGAATTAGAAACATTTTAGAATCATATACATGTGTTTATAGCCAAAGAGTTCATCTATAAAAATATACACTATTAGATGAGGAGTTCATATGAGTAAGAATTTTGATCCATACCCAAGAGATTTTGTTTTAAATTTTCACTTGGGTTATATGCATTTTAACCAAGGAATCTTTGTTCATTTTTGATGCTTGTCATTTATGAACTGTAGTCTGAGATTTCTAGATAACAAGACATCCATTTCTAGCTCAACTTTCAAAAATATGACATCCTTTTTGATTAATAAATTTCTCTGAGGATTTCACCACCAGATTTGTTATAGTTATGCTCAAGATAGAGGTGTTTGACTGTACTAAACTATAGTAATCATATGATAAAACAATTTGCCTTGCCTTGGTTTGGGACAAAATGCCAAGCCTTGGAGATTTATAAACTCTATGTAACCAAGAATCCAATGTCCTCCACTGACTATTTAAGAAATAGAATTAGTATGTTCATACTATTGGTAATTTAAATAAAGAAAAATGTAAGAAAAGTCCATTCACATAAATCAGAATACCCACTTAGCCAAAAAAAAAAAAACAAAGAAAATGATGAGGCTTTTTTAACCATATAGTTTTCTTATCCAATATATTAAGAATCACTGTGGATCCAAGTAAAAGGATAGCTTTTCCTCGTACTATGCTTCAAACTATTATTAATGTGTCTATTTTCTAAACCATCAAAAAAGAAATAGTTCTCTTTTTATCCATGCTGTGGTTAAGGCATAAAGGATTTTTTTAATACTTAAGAACCATAATATTTCTCACAATAAAAAGTTAAAACATCTACCAATTAGAGGCCATTACTACACACAGAATTGTTTGCTATGTTTTGATCTAAGTTAAGAGATTTATAGCACAATAAATGTATTCTGGGAAATACTAAATTTCAGGCCAAAGAACTCTCTCAATATTGGAAAAAATGTCAACAGTTTCTTTGTTGGGATTGACAAACTGTCACTTGTGGTTCTGTGACTTAGAACTATGATACCTTGACCATTTGTCACCAGCAGCAATAGATTCACATGGAACAGGGAAAGAAATGCTTATTATTTCAAAATAATATTATTTTCTAGAACAACTCTGAATTCCATCTTTTAATATTGTGATGTAATAAAAGTATAAATTTTCCTTTTTGTTTCCAAACTTAAGCAACTAGATATTGGCATTCACATACAACATGGATATAAAGTAAGGAATTAATTTAATTAATTATAACTTACTTTCAACCAATTAAATATATTCTGTTTTTCTCCAGTATATCTAGTTTCAAGAAAAAAAATACTTTTTTTATGTTCTTAATTTGATACCAAACTGTTATTAAAGCCTATAAAGAAAGAGAAAAAAGAGTATAAAGAAGGAGAGAATAAGAAAAAATGAGTAGAAGAAGAAAAAGGAGACAAAAATTCTCAAAACTGTACCACATGAAAAGCAGAAGGTCAAACATAAAGGTAATTGCTTCAGCATTGTGTGGACATGTGTCTCAAGCATTTCTGTTGGCTTTTTTTATGGTTAGTTAGTTAGTTAGTTAGTTAGTTAGTTAGTTAGTTAATTAGTTAGTTTTCTTTTTTGTCCATTTTGTCCTACTCCAATTTGGTTGTTTTGTTTCATATTATTTTATTTTATTACTCTTTAGATGCCTTTTTGTTTTCTAACTAGAGTCAGAAAGGGTGTAAAATCCTGCGGGAGGGAAGGTGGTGAGGATCTTGGAGGAGTTGGAGGGAGTGAAAACCATAATCATAATTGGATGAAAAAATATTTTTAAGAAAGAAAAGAGAAAACAGGGGGAGGTCTTCCAGTGTCCTTCTTGTTGAGCTAACATTTGCATGATGCCTACTTTATTTAAAACTGAGCAAGAGAGAGCAAGAGAGAACAAATTGAAGTCCATATACTATCCAACATCCTAAAATCAATAGCAAAAATAAAGTAAAAAGAAAGAAAAAAGAAAAAAATCTACAATAGGCTTAGAAAGTTTTCCATTACAAAATGAAGCAGACATACAAGCCACTCAACTTCATTTACTCATCAATAACACATAGCTAATCTAAAAAGTGACTGTCTTGTTTTATCCTCTATAATCAGCCAAACAGTGTATTTGAAGAATAAGATAAAACCAAATAACTCTTCACTTATCCAATTACAAAATTAAAGTAGTAAATTTATTAACTCTTCTGAAAAAAAAAAGGAATTCAATTAATGTATAGTGAATCACAGAACTGCCAGAAGCCTCCATTTTATGATTTCTTGCTTACAAATTCACTCTAATAAGAGTAGCTTCTTTCTCTACATTTTTCACAAATCACTTCTCAAAATGCACTTTAGGTAAGTCTTAATTATTTTTGCTACTATGATTTATAATTCACAAGTTCATGTGTGATGATGACATCACACTAGTGAGGCTTAAGCATTGTATCTAGTCACATACACACACATACATGCATATGAATATACACACTCACACATGAGCACACATATACCAGTCTAATTACCCTATTCTGCCCACCTATGACTTTCTTTATTTTCCCATTAAACAAAATATTCTACAGAAGAGCTATCTTACCCAATGTGTTCGTGTCCATTCATGATATCTCTACTGCAATGAAAAATCAGTCTGTTCCTATTACAAAAAAACTCAGCATTTATTTACAGGCTATCAATGATGTCGATTCATGAAATGTAAATGTCAACTCATCAATCCTCACCTAATTGAATTACTGAACATCTGCACATATACGGTAAAAACATCTATTTTTAATGGATGATGAAATAGTAATTTTTCTCTTTAGCTTCTCATACTGCGTGGGGTGTGTCTTCTCAAGTGTCTTTTTTCAGTTTATTGTGCGTTGTGAATTTCTTTATTTTCGATTACCCTGGGGATCGTTCTTTACAACTCTGGAATATGTCTGTGTCCACTTTCTATTTTACCGGCTTCAGTCTCAAAACCGAAATGATATTCTATCACTATTCTGAGAGTGTTTTATAAAATTCTCTGGACTTGGTTATTGTCAAACAACACAGACTTATTGTTTGGTAGTTCTGCTGGAAATGGCAGGGGGGGGAGGGCTTCACAGTGTAGGACATAATCTGTTTCTTCCTTTTTCTAATTCCGTGTCTCTGTTGTTATATTCCCCATTTATTTGTGTGCCTGCATTCTTTTGTGCATCTCCATAAAGACAGTTACTATTGACTTTGGAGAGCATCTTCATCATATTATTTCACTCAATCTATATCATCAAAAAAAATACCATAAAATGTGGTAGCATACACACTACAGCCCTGGTTTCTGCAGAGTCCAAGATCACTATGCTGATATGACCGTGTTCTAATGATAACTTTTTTCTATGTAGTAGCTAACCAAACTATCTTGATAGGGGCAAACCAACTTCTCATGTCCTCTGCCATAATGTACTTAATGATATTTACAAAGACTCTGACCTGTAATGTACTTACCTCTCAATGATACTGTATTTGAGTAACATCATGTGGGAGATGAGTTCCAGTATGCAAATATCTAGAGAAATACAATCTGTCAAATCATAGACAAAAATCTATGATGATAATTTCATCAAAAGGTCCTATAAAGATGCAAAGATGCCTCAGCAACAACCAAAAATCCCAGAAAACCAAACAAACCAAAAACAAAAACAAACCCCCAAAAATAGAAAGAAAGGAAAATAATAATTTTTCCAGATGTTTCATAAAAGTGTCTTAAAAATCATTTATAGTACATCATAAAGACAAAGGATGATGCATCTATTTTTTACCAGATACATCTCCCGAAGTGTGTATGTGTGTACAGACACAAAATGGTAGATAATTGCTAAATTATTACATCAATAGATTATGTTATATACATACATGTATATCATTAATATCAGTTAATATCATGTAAACAAAAATATAATGTAAAGCCATATCAAAGGAAAAAGGCTCACATAGGCATATATTTATAATAAATTTAACAAATATTTTCAGGGAAATGATCATATTCTCCATAAAACATTTAACTTTTTACTCTGTCATTCTGTGGCTTAAGTCTACTGTGTTTAAAATTTAGTACTATTGATATTTTGTGAGAACTTAATATAGGTAAATAGTAATTTTCTTTTTGTATGCATTATATATATTTATATAAATCTTTTAATTATGTAAGAGGCTATAAGAAAGACATTTTTACAAAGTTTAAAATAAGAAGCAGTTTTAAGTTTTGATCTTAATTCTAAAGTAAATTCTATAATATAGTTTAATTTGAATTTCACTGTGAATATATGAGTCATTTTAATATCCACCTAGTCTCCAGGCATTATTGACTTTTTTAATACTTTTCTCTGCATTGTGATTCAACCTTAAATATTTTAAAACTAGAAATAAAAAGTAGTCAGTTGTATAGCAGAATCTAATCTTATTCCATTCTATAGTTAAAAACTTACTGATGACTGTCATTTCAAATGTCTATTACCTTATGAAATCTGCACACCCTGTCAATTCTGTTCCTGGAGAGCCCAGATCACCTTATTTCTGGAATTCAGATAGAGAATAAAAAGAAATAAAATAGTATAGAGAATATCTGATGATGTCTTTCCACTAAAATTTTGAGAAAATTAAAAAAAATAAAGTGTACACAGTTTTTTTAATTTACTCTAAATTTAAGTAGTAGTAACTTTCAGATTTTGAGTTATGAAAAAGAAACTCAGTGTATGCTGAGTTAATTAATCTATCTGATGTTAGAAACAGCAAAGAGAGAGACAGAGACAGAGGCAGAGAGATAGAGAGAGACAGAGAGAGAGAGAGAATGTTCTAGAGCATCAAAGAGTTTGACAGTCTCTTTCAGTCATGCAGGGCATTAAAACATTTTTTATTAATTTATTTTTTAAAGTTACATCTTGATCAAAGTCCTCTTCCTCCTCCTATCCGGGTCCCAACTTCCCTCCCTTCATCTTCCCCTCTTCCCTCTTCTTCTCAGATGAGGGGAGCCCTCACACACCAACCCCCCCCTCAGTTCATCAGTCACATGAGGGCTAAGAGTTTCTTCTTGTACTGTGGCTTGATATGGCAGTCCAGTTAGGGTAAGGTGTTCCAATAACAAACAACAGGATCCATAACTTGCTGCTGGGTGAAGTTTTTCATAGGATAGTTAATGCTAGGTTCCTGTCTGTTTGTGTCTGTGGGTTGTAGGTTGTAGTATGGTTGTCCTATGCTATATGGTTAATATCCGCTTATAAGAGAGTAAACACCATGTGTATCTTTCTGGGTCTGGGTTAGCTCACTCAGGATGAACTTTTCTAGATCCATCCATTTGTTTTCAAATTGCATGATTTCCTTGTTTCTGATAGCTGAGTAATATTCCATTTTATAAATGTACCACAGGGTTTTTTGTTTTTTGTTTTTTTTTTTTTAATCCATTCTTCGGTTAGGGCATCTGGGTTGTTTCAGTTCTTAGTTTTATGAATAAAGCTGCTCTGAACATTGCTGAGGTAATATCCTTGTGGTTTGGTGGAGTATGTTGAGAGAAGATCTAATATCATTGCTTTTGATAGGTTGAATTCAATGCTGAAATCTGGTTACCACCCCTTCTAAGGCATTTTCTTGATTGGTTAATAAAAATTGCTTATGACCAATTAGCTGGGCAGAAAGAGTATAGGAAGGCGGGACTTCCTGATTTAGACAGGAACCCTGAGCACACAGAAAGAACCCCCCCTCTTTCCACTGGGACACAGAAGGAGACAGATGTCTTGAGAATGCTGGAAGGTAATCTCAAGCACATGGCGGTTAGGAATTAGGTGATCCAGGTTAATTTAGAGTAGGTAATTGAGAGTCTGCCCAGCTAAGGGCTAAGCATTAAAACATTAAAAGGTCTTGGTGTATTTAATTATTGGGGAAAAGACTTAAGCGGCTTATAGGCCCTCAGTCCAAGCAGTCCCAGGCCATTGGATTTCTAGACTCCCAGACTCCACTCAAGCCCAGTTGAAGCTCCTGCCCAGCTGCTGGTAATTCTACTGGCCAAATATAACAACTTATATTAATTAACAGAGTTTAGGTTACAGGTGTTGTAGGCAACCCTTGGTCCTGGGGCTCTTTCTCCAGGGTAAGTTACACAACCAGTTAAGGCACTCGGGCCAGGCCATTCACTCCTCTGTCATGCTGCTGGCTGTTCCACCAGCCTAATCTTACAGATTATACTTACTAATAACTGTAATAATTAATTAAATTGAAGTTTCAGGAGTGTCTTTTGGATATATGCTCAGGAGTGGTATGGCTGGGTCTTGAGTTAGAACTATTCCCGATTTTCTAAGAAATGGCCAGAATTATTTTAAGATGTTTTTTATTTTATAATATACTCAAAGTTCTCTGGGTGGTTGTTCAGGGTCAAGAGACATAATTTCTCTTAAGTTTGACATGATAACTAGCTGATGAGATAAGTTGGTCCAGAAAGAAATGGTGGAATCAGGGTACATGTAAGTTTATAGAAACAGTTGGATGAAGTTATGTGCGCTTGAAAGAAATCATTTTTCTGAGAGATACAGCAGTACAAAAGTGTTTAATGTTATCACACTTGGAATCTATATCTGACATGGTATTTTACTTTCTTTAATTTTTATATTAAAATATCAAAATGTGAAGCCCAAAGACAATTATATCTAATCACAATGAATATGCAGCAAGTTTTATTAAACACCCACATATATAGACTTAATGAACCTGCTATGTGTGCATATTTCAATAGTTGGCTAATAATTCAACAAAACAGTTATGATGCAATCAGCTACAATTGGGAACACAACTTTCCATTGCAATGGAAAAGCAAGTTCATTACTACCGGGTGAAATCACACCAGCACTGAATTTGATCTTATAAATTATTTTCATTATACTTTAAATGAGTACATCTGTATTATTGGAATGAATTATAGAATGAAATGAAAAGTGAGTGAATTTCTCCACCAACACCAAATTTTCTCATTATTCTCAAGTACTTTTGTGGTCTCTAAGCACTGTGTACTCTTTTGTAATCATAGTACAATTAGCCCTGTTAAAAATTTAGTTCCCAAAATTAATAATATTGAATAAAAGTCTTATTATCATTTCAATATATGACATACTCCCTAAAATATTTATGTTTATAAGTTGCTTTAAAATATTAGAGTTAATATACAAAGATCAGTACCGATGTAGCCCAATACAATCTTAATTTT
>CAJQZJ010031536.1:6569172-6609072 GCA_907164525.1 Lophiomys imhausi
AATTGGTGGTAAGCCATTCTCTTGGCAAGAAAAACCACTTGCTTCAACGGTAGACAGACTTCTGTCCAAAAAGGACAAAACTTGGAAGCAGGTAAGTCGACAGCCTAGCTCTGCCAAGACAGGGTAGGTAAGTCCTTCATAATTCCTGCTCTACAACCAATGTCTGTCAGAGAAATGGGGCCAAATGGCTGAAGATTGATGCTGTAATGTATGGAGAGAAAATGGGAACTGTCCAGGCAGCCACTGGTATGTCATTTCTTAGTTTTGGAAGCTGCAGGCCCTGCACTTCCTATATAATCAGATATATTTATCCCTCTCAGGTCTCTGAGGTGGTTGAAGTATAGATAGCTAGAGTCTCATAGTTAAATTGTGAGTTGTTTAGGAATCAAGAGGGTGTTCTGGATCTAAGAAGATATTTTTAAAATTATGGAGATGGTTAGATAGTAGAATGTTAAAGTCAGGTGCCAAATACATATGGACTGGACATTGGGAATGTATGCTAAGCCATATAACTCTTATAATCGTGGCCTATTTATTTCTGTTGTTTTGTATTTTATTTATAGTTATAAGAAAAAGAACCATTATTTGGACTGAAAGGGAGAGCTGTTGGGGGGAAAAATAAATACCTTAAACTAAAAAAAAAAAAAAACAAGGGAAGAGGATGGTGGGGCTGAGGGGGAGGAGGGTGGAAGGGTGGGACTGGAGGGGGGAGTAGGGAGGGGATTGTGATTGAGATGTAACTTGAAGAAATAAAAAATAAATTATTTAAAAAAATATTAGAGTTAATAAGATATCATTAAAAGTCACTTTGCTCATCCTCTTTGGTATCTGATTCTGTTTTCTGCTGAGGTTTCCGTTGTCCAGTTGTCCCTGTGTTCCTTGAATGGATGCTTTGAATCTCCTGGAAAGATAAGAACAGAGCCCTGCCCTAATCCTAACTCTGGGACAATTACCCTCTTTTTTTTGGGGTGGGTGGGGTTAGGTAATATTTCTCCTGAAGCAAATTTGGTTTTTTGACAATATATAAAGTATTATCTTTCAATCTGGGTTAAAGAAGAATTTATTTTGTTATTTTGGAGCTAAACCAGTTTTAGTGTATATATTTTGAGATCTCAAAGGACAATTTGTTTGTATTGAGTAGGCCTTTTGTAAGTATCTTTTAAACTTAGGTCCTTCCAAATCCTATGTGTGTGTCTCTGCATTCTAATTATTGGGATCAAAGACCTGTGGTTCCCATCTGAAGGGATTAAGATGTTTTCCACCGCTCCTGGATCGAAGTTTTTCTTTATTTAGAGTTTGTTTTGATCAGGCTGACCTTGAGCTCTGAGATCTGCCTGTTTCTGTCTCTAGTGAGTTGGGATTAAGGGTGTACTCTTCTTAAATGATGGGATTAAGGGTGTGCACCCTCACCACCAGGTTCCGTGTAACTCTAGAATTTATAAGACCACTAACTCTATAGTGCTCCTCCCGTCTCTGCTGAAGTTAAAGGCATGGGTTAACGCCACCTTTTTCACGTATTTTACCTTAAATGTCTGTCAGAGAAACAGGACCAAAAGGCTGAAGACTGATGCTGGAATGTATGGAGAGAAAATGGGAACTGTCCAGGCAGCCACTGGTATGTCATTTCTTAGTTTTGGAAGCTGCAAGCCCTGCACTTCCTATATAATCAGATATATTTATCCCTCTCAGGTCTCTGAGGTGGTTGAAGAATAGACAGCTAGAGTCTCATAGTTAAATTTTGAGTTGTTTAGGAATCAAGAGGGCATTCTAGATCTAAGAAGATGTTTTTAATAGTGATGCAAGTTAGTATGAAAGCTGAGTCAGTTATAGAACTTTAAACTCATGGAGATGGTTAGATGGCAGAATGTTAAAGTCAGGTACCAAATGCATATGGACTGGACATCAGGAATGTACGCTAAGCCGTATAACCCTCAGGGGCCAAATATGTATGAACTAGATATTGGGAATGTATACTGGGTAAATTAACTCTCATAAATGTGGCATATTTATTTCTGTTGTTTTGTATAGTATTTACTGTTATAAGAGAAGGACCATTCGTTGGACTGAAAGGGGAAGCTGTGGGGGGAAAGAGGGTGTAAGGGTGGGACAGCAAGGGGGGATAGGGAAGGGATTGTGACTAAGATATAACTTGAAGAAATAAAAAAATAAAGTATAAAAAAAATTAAATAAAAAGTCACTTTGCAGGTAGAGAAATATTCTCTTGAGGAAAGGAGAGAATTCAGCTATTTGTCAAATCTCTAACTTTTCTACTGGGAAGTAAGACATACCCAGAAAGTAACTAACTTAAATAGAAGGCAATTCTTGGTTAGGTCCAGTAAATCTGATTCAAACTTTTGTTTCATTATCTATTTTGTAGGGTTAATAGTTAAAAAATTGTTTGTATTTGTTTTAAATTAATATTGTTAATAAATAAATGTTGAATAATTTTAAAAAGTTTGGTTACAGGTGGCACCTAATGTGGTAGGACATTATGGGTAACTTGGCTTTCAAACCTTTAGAGGAAACTGCAAATTTTGAAACTATGGAACCGGTGGTTGACAAAATGACAATGTTTGCCACTGCATTCTGTCCTATTTTTCAGTCAGACCGAATGTTTTATGTTGTTTGCCTTTTTCTCTTTTATTGGCTTATCATAAAGATGATAAAGATCATAAAGAATATCACAATTAGAAAGTTTGCAAATGCAGATTGAGGAGCTGAAAAAAAGTTTTCCAAAGTTGGTAACTGCAACTGACAACTTGCCAGTGGTTGGAACAAGGAAGCAGGAGGAGTTGCAACGCATAGTGTGGCCCCGTCCTGCACCTCCCTCGTACTTTCCTATCTAGGTCTCTAAAGCTGTTACATGAAGCAGCAACAGCAGAAAATCAGGTAAGTAATGGTATGAAACCAAGTGCGCCCTTAGAGGAGATGCTTGGTACTCCACAGGCACCATTAGCTTTTCCAGTAATTTATCAAAATAGGCCTGGCATTGTTTTCAGCTGCTAAGTGGGCGGAGCCCAAATTAAGCTGAAACAGGTGGAACAAGGAGAGATCTTATTTAAGGATGGAGCCAGAGTCCCCCCATGCTAGAGAGCTCTGAGAGTCCTGCTGGAGAAAGTGCTGGTAAACTGATGGCCAGATCTCTCTGAGGCAGAAAGAAGCTGTGAACAGAGAAAGCCTCAGCAAGACAGAAAAAGGCCAAGAACTAAACCCTGTGGCTCAGCTTTTGCCTAGAGGGGTTTGACCTGTCTGAATAGTGGCCTAAACAAAACTGTGGCCAGCTTTAAGGACTGAAGCAGAGTGGCAGAGTTGCTGATACGAAGGAAAGAAGCTGGCCTACAAACGGCTGGGGTCTCCCAGATAGAAGAAAGCCTCAAGCCTTATTTAAGGTGAGACTGTGATAGCCAATTTACCCTGAAAAATCATCTGAGACATTCCAGAAAAAAGACTGCTAAGTGTGTTAAAGGGTCTATCACAGAGATTGTGTTCCTGACGATTGAGGACCTGCCCCAGAGACTGTATCTTTCTAAAAGTTTAGGAATATAATTATCAATAGATTTAGTGGTTAGGTTGAAAGGGTTAAAGGAATTTGTAGGGTTAATAGTTAAGAAATTGTTGGTATTTGTTATAAATGAATATTGTTAATAAATAAATATTGAATAGTTTTAAAAAGTTCGGTTACACTATTTACTCCTTATGTCCAATTTGAATTGATTTTTTTTGACATACTATAAGGGATAAATCCATCCTACATGGGAACCTCAAGTTTTCTTATTGAATAAGTTACTCTTTTCTTCCACTATATGGCTTTTGCATGTTTTAGAGTCATTTGGTTATAAATGTATAGGTAAATTGTCTGTTGAGATCTCAAAATATATACACTTAAAGGTTTGTTTAGTTAAAAACTACCAAAATAATTTATTTTTTAATCTCAATTGAAAGATAATACTTTTCATATTGTCCAAAAAAAACCCAATTTGCTCCAGAAAAATTATTATCGCCCCCCCCCCAAGTAGTGTCCCAGAGTTAGGATTAGAGTAGGGCTCTGTTCTTACCTTTCCAGGAGATTTAAAGCATCCATCTAGGGAATCCAGGGACAACTGGACAACTGAAACCTCAGAAGAAAACAGATCAGACATCAAAGAAGACAAGTAGCCCAGATGATCATCCTTGCAGACTTCCTCAATAGCTGTTTCCTCAAAAATCTTTAACCACAACAACTCATAATCACCAAGATTGTTGAGCCCCACAGACTATTCCAGCCAGGACTTCAGTAAAGCCCTGAAGTTCAGCTTCTGTCCACAAAATTCTTAAGACATTTAAATAGCTGAACACAAAAGGATTGAACATCAAATGATTCTCTTAAGGTGCCTAACCATTTTTCCATTCTCATTTGGGCCCCAAACAGGTTTACTACATCCCAAATCGGCAGGAAGTAATTTTAAGGGAGTGACATCCCATCTCCAGAAGGCAGGATGGGTGATGCCCCCCCCACCCCTTGATCATTTGATGGGTTACAGATACTTGGTATTTAGGGGGAGAGATTACAAGTTGTTAAATGGTCTTGTTAAATAGGTATTGGAGGATAGACACAGGGATTTCTCTTTTTTCTTTTCTGTATCCTTCTTTCTCTCATATGCAGGGGTGAAAAGACTTAAGAAAACATGGGATATAGACATAATATGGGATGATAAAGAAAAAGGGATAGATTATTGAATATGCTCTTATATATTTTTGTATTGATACAAAATTAAGATTATATTTGGCTAAATTGGTATTGATCTTTGTATATTGATGCATAATTAAGATTATATTTGGCCAAATTGGTATTGCTCTTTGTATATTGATACATAATTAAGATTATATTTGGCTAAATTGGTATTGATCTTTATATATTGATACAAAATTAAGATTATATTTGGCCACATTGATATTGATCTTTATATATTGATACAAAATTAAGTTTCACTCTTTTTAAGGTATTGTACCTAGGCAACGCTTAAAAATGAAATGTGAAGTTTTGGCCTTTTGTTAGCAATTTTCATAAACTGTCTAGGAAAATTAAGACATACAAACTAATAGTCATGCAAACATGTCATTTTGTTAGGTACTAGGGCAGTCTATCACAGTTATTTTCTAAGTTATTCAGAAATCCACTTGCTAAGAGACAAGCAACATTTGCTTATCCAAATATAAGGAGATGGATAGATGGTCTTCAAAAACCTCAGGAGATCTGTAGAATATGGCATTCAAACATGTTTTCTTAATATAAGATTTTTTTGATATTGAGACATGTCGGCTCCTGACAGCACCCCCTATTCTACTCCAAGTAGATGATAAGCATCAAAGAATCTCCAACTGGACATGGTTGAGTTTGTGGCAAGCCTGTCACTTGACAAGAAAAATCCCTTGCTTCAACTGTAGACAGACTGCTGTCCAAAAAGGACAAAACTTGGAACCAGGTAAGTCGACAGCCTTGTTCTGCCAAGACAGGGTAGGCAAGTCCTTCATAACCCCTGCTCTACAATCAATGTCTGTCAGAGAAACGGTGCCAGAGCTGAAGATTGATGCTTTAATATGTGGAGAGAAATTGGGAACTGTCCAAGCAGCCAGTTCTATGTCATTGTTAATTTGGAAGTTGCTGGCCCTGTATTTTTTGCATAATCAGATATATTTATCCCTTTTGGGTTAAAAAATAAGTATGGACTGGACCTTCGGCATGTATGCTAAGCCTTATAACTTTCATAATGTGGTCTAATTAATTTTGTTGTTTTGTACTGCATTTGTTGTTATAAGAGAAAAAGCCATTTGTTGGACTGAAAATGGGAGCTTTGTGGGGGGAGATATATCTTAAACTTAAAAACAAAAACAGGAAGTGGATGGGGATTGAAGGGGAAGAGTGTGGGAGGGTGGGACCAGAGCAGGAAGTAGGGAGGGAATTGTCATTGAGATGTAACTTGAAGAAATTTTTAAAAAAAATTATTGTGGAAACTAAAAATATATATATAGGATTATATGTAGCACTTTATTCTTTCTCATTCTCCTCCCTCTGTGTACATAACAATGCCATGCTGTTTTGAAATATATATCTAACATTAGTCAGAAGAAAAACAATTTCAATAGCACTGCGTTTATTTGGATGAAAAATTTCAATTAACTTCACAGCATCAAAAAAAAAAAAAAAGGTCCCTTAGTGAAAAGACAGGTTGAAATACGAAGCAACAGTGAGGTCAGATTCCATCACCAGAAAAGTGAGCTGAGCAAATGGTGGTCTCACAGGTTTATGAGAATTTTTCAGGTTTGCTACTGCAAAACAGAAAATAGTGAAAATTTCTCACTGTGACCTAAAGTTTTTGCTGAAGATTCATTCATAACTTATAGTTGATAATTTGTGTGACTCTCATATTTTTGAAAAAATATTAGTGAAAAGATGGTAACAATAGGATGAGGGGAAATTACACAAAAATGGACTCCTCCAAAGGAAGAAAAATAATGCAATGACTTATTGTTTCAGAGGGAGGTTTAGGAAAAGGAATGTGACCTATATGAATTGTAATAATCAAGTGAATAAGGCGAATAATTTTATAGTCATTTACTTTTCTCTTTCCTTGTTAGAAGACTGATAAACACATGGTCTTGGTGGCAACAGTAGAGGTGATGTATCAATTCAGAAATAGGCATATGCCCAGCATATGTAATTTGGTTTAAGCAACTGCTGAGTATCCAAAATTTCTAATACTATATCATTTTCTAGCCCTGTAAGCTGTGTTTTTGAAGGCTGTTTATTTATACTAAACACTCAAACTGCACATTTGATGGAAACAGAAAATATAGATGTATATAGGCACTTATGTTTTCTACACATGGTACTTCTGAAAAACTACAAATACCACACATCCACCATCATCACATTGACTACAATAGCGCTTCTAATGCATGAACTCATCTAGCAGTAAATGGAGCATTCCAATGGTCCCTCACTATTGGACAATCACAGGGATTCTTATATTCTCTATCACACAGAAACAGTTAGCTTAATAGAATTGTGGAATAGTCTGGAACATTTAATTACTGTGCCAACCAGGTGGTGACACCTTGGTGGGCAGGGATGAAGTTGGGCAGAATGCAACATATAATACAACATAGCACCTAGCATATTACTTTTGATTTCCCAAGACTTGGCTTTATGTATGTGGAAACTAAGATATGTGAAATAATAGGATTGAGTCCTCCACTAATAACCTGAAGATTCTGTAGTAAAATCTTATTTCTCCTCTGCATGACTATGCTTCATGGGTATGAGTTTCAAAGAGATGTGATCTTTTATCTAGGGGAAGTAAGGTTTATGAAAACTGGAAATTAAGACAGATATAAGGTTACATTGATATATATATATATATGTATTAGTCTTTACTTAATTTAATAAGAAATCATGTTGTTACCTCAAAATGAGGACAAGACAAAAGGCAAGTACAACATCCTTCCTGAGACTATATTTCAAAGTTAGATGATACAACCATCTCCTAAAATGCAATGTGGTGAGATGGCTGAAGATATAACTTACTGAGGTCCTGAGTTTCATTTCCTGTATTCCTATTGTCTCACATTACCTAACATTTTTCTAGTTCCATGCAATCCAATGCCCATTTCTTGCCTACCTGAGAACTACATGGACATGGTGCAGAGACATAAATATAGCCACAATACCCATACACATAAAATTTAAAAAATAACCTCGAAAAATTAGTTTGTTGCATTCCCAACAAACTGAAGATACCCAGAAGGTGAGAAACTCATGCAAGTTTCTATTGAAAAGGGGAGTAACATGTGAAAACTAGGGTGGATAGTAGAGTTCCCAGACATTTCCAGTGGACTTGTTTTCAAATTGGGAAGGAAGAGACTGCAAAGGGAATACACATATATGCAAATCTTCTTTTCTTGGTTCCTCAGACAATGGCATGATAGGGTACTAAAAGATACCATTGGGGAAATATCAAACATGGAATCAGACTGTTAATTATAATAATGAATCATACTCAGTCATATCTTATATAACAGCAAATAAGCACAACCATCTCATTTACAATGGAATAAATACTGTCATCATGAATATAGTGCTCACACATCCATATCGTCACTGCTTGGCTGTCTGCTGTTCATGATCCGATTCTCTGCTCTTAGTGGCACTACCATCCCCTGTCCACAGCTGATGGATCCTGAGAGGGGAAGCAGAGGCTGGAAACACCGCGTGTTAAGGAGACCTCAGATAATGGTAAACATGACAAGAACAGACTATTGGGAGTCAGGTCTCATTGACACAGCTCATTTAATGGTGGGGGGAGAACAAAGGGAACGTAAACTTTTTGGGGATGAGTAGGGGTTTTCTGGGTGAGTGCACATTATTGGCCATAGCCAGGGTGCTGGGGATGCCATTTTTGCATAAGGAGGAATTCCAGGTGCTGCTGGAATTTCTTTATAAGGGGAAAAATTTAACTTAGCTGTCATGCTTTGAGGGGAAAGGGTTGAGGCACAGGGCTACAAGTGCCAGGAGGTGCAGACCCAGGGCAGGGGGCAGAAGTCCTACTCCTGCTGGTCTCAGAAGCAGATTTCCAGAGTTTGGACAGCAAAGTCTGATATTGCCTGCCTTTGCTGGACCTATTCAGTTGATTTAAATTATTGTGCGTGTGTGTGTCTGTGATGTGTTTACCTAACCATAATGTGTTATTCATTCTTCACAATATGTGTGACACAGAGACAAAAATCTCCACATACTGACACAAATTTCAACCCATGGTCACTAAGCTCATGCTTCTTAGTTCCCACTTGTTCATACAGTACATCAATTTTTTCCTTTGTATCTAACATGTTGTGAAATGTTTTAACATTTATGATTAAATCATGGTCTTGTTTATGCTGAAATATCTCTGTATTATATAGATTATATATAATATATACAAGTACATACATATACATTATTTATAAACATACATACTTATACACACATGCACACCCACACACACACAGAGTGGAGAGAAGACATATGTTTCCCCCTTGGAGTAGGCAAATAATTCCTAGAAAAAATAATTTTCAGGCAAAACATTTTTAATTGAAATTTTATTTTATTAATTTCATACACACACTTTTAAAACAATATTTGATAATGTAAAAGATAAGTGATGCTAGATGATAATTGATAATACACCATTAGAAATACATAAAGAAAACCAGAAGCCTGAAATAAATGCAACCTAATAAAATTAATAATTAGTAAAGATTTCACCCAAAACATGAGGAACCATGTTTGTAATCACATTGCTTGTGAGAACTGTGAAGAACAGCCTTGTTATGTACTAAATTCTTGTATCAAAGAACGATAAAATTCAGCATTTGAAAATAAGAAAATATTCCAAAAATATCATGGACTGGAATTCATGTAAAATGAAAATATTAAGGATAAGTCTGAAAATGAGTTTGCTACTCAGTGAA
Source organism: Lophiomys imhausi (assembly GCA_907164525.1). Classification (NCBI taxonomy): domain Eukaryota; kingdom Metazoa; phylum Chordata; class Mammalia; order Rodentia; family Muridae; genus Lophiomys; species Lophiomys imhausi. The sequence continues at coordinate 6,578,659 of CAJQZJ010031536.1, forward strand.
CATCACTTATGAACTTATCCTTGAAAATATCATACATGTACATGACATATGTTGATCATATCCATCTCTTACTCCTCCACATGTGCTCTCTCCAGACTTCCAATGGCAGCTCCATTCTGACTTCATGTTCTCCTTATTTGTTTATTTATTTATTTTGACTCACTGGTTGTGAATATTGGTGTTTAAATGAGTGTGAGTGGTCCATTGAAATAACTCTCTCAAGTTTTAATCAGAAAGAACCTGTTTCCTTTGCCCTGAGAGTGAGCTCAGCAAGTCAAAGTGTCTGCTGTGAATTATTTCAATCTATATTTGATCCCTAGGACTCAACCTGGTGGAAGGTGAGAGCTGATTCATAAATATTTTCTTCTAAGTTCCTTACAAATACCATGATAGGTGGTTGCCCCTACACAACCAAATTCACACACACACACTGTAAGTGAAAGTAAATTTAAAATGTTAATAAAAATCTATTTTAGGTTTAAAAACAATTATTAGTTTAAATAATATTTATGACTGGCAAGAAAAATGATTTTAATTTCTTTGAGATCCAGCTTAGAAACAAAGAGTCATTCAATGTTTTTGGTCCTTATTTAGTGTCATTTTCTGGTGGTCACTGTAATGAAATGATACGTACATCTTTAATATTTCCTTGAAAAAATATTCCAGAATAAAACTGTTATCAAGATAAACTTCATTTATTCTCTTTAACAGAAAGATTTTTGTGATTTAAAGTGTGTTTACTCATTGAATTTTACCAATTATGACTATTTTAGTATTTTATTTCAAACCAATATTTAAAACAGCAATATATTAAGTGCATAAAATTCTTATGTAATTTTATCAATTATCTAAAATGTTAATGTTTTATTATGTTGTGTTTCTTATTCAATATGGATGGAAAATGTCTTTGAAGAAAATTTACAAGTTAAAAATATACTAATATACAAACATATTCCTAAATATAAGAAATCTTAATATACAGGTCAAAGTAATATAAATGCATATACATTTTACCTTTGTCATCTACACATTACAATCATCTAATTTACACCTTTCAATAAAAACTGACTCAAATTTTTATAATTTATCAGTAGAGCTAGTTTTTATTCAACATTAATGTAGGCTAACATGTAGTATTTATACTTAAATATGGTTCAAATCACTTTTTATCTGTTATTGTTAGTGTACAATTATGAGAGATTTCAATACTCTATGTTGATATGCTAATGGAGAAACATGTTCAGACATTTTGACTGGACCTATTGAATTTAAAATGAAATGAAAAGTTTTTTTTATTTGTAACTATCATACATTTCCTATAATTGTGTAAAGTAGTAAAAAAAATTCTCAGTGTTTCATTTACAAATCACCTATAAAATGTATAAATATCCCCACTTATATATAATTGGATTTAATTGGTTCATTTGGTAAATGTTGCATTTGTAGATTATTAATGCAAGTAAGCACTGTAACATAACAGACAGAAGTCATTTGCTGTGATTTCTAGGACCAAGCATTTTTATCTTTGGGTGGCTATGCCTTTAAAAGGGCTTGTGCTTGTGCCTGCACCAGGGATCTTGGTATGGCTCCAGTGAATTCCCTCTTATATCCCTTTATCTTACACAGCTGGCAGAATTTTGAGAACATAAAATTCACTGGCTGTGGGTGGGCACAAGGAGTCATGTTGGTCCACAGGATGTCAGGATAAGTTAGTCACAGGAAAGGGTTTCTTTCGAGAAGATATATAATAAAATTAATGGAGCAGACTCATAGGTCTGAAACTTATGTGTTAGCAAACAGCAAGATGCCGATAAGTATACATTCTGTCTACATTCATTTCCTGTGATGCATCTATATGTCTTAAAAGACATCTCTGTAGTACTTTACTGAGTTTACTTGAGAGCTGCCTGTGCCTAATGATCATTAAGGTGCTAGGATTTCATTTATTTTAGCCTCTGCACAGAAGGCAGTGTCTAGCCTACAGTTATGTTTAATAATCTTCCATTAATTAAATTGAGCAAAGAAACTCACAGGTGTTTCTTAGAGCTAAATCAAAGCCTTCTTGAAATGATTTTCTCTTCTACTTCATTAGCAGGAAGTCAAAAATTATAGAATTTTTTTTCTTTACTACAAAACAACACAAATTTAACTTTCTTCTAAATAAAACAAACTAACCTAAGTATTAGGTTATTCAAGTTAGTGAATTATTTTGAAGCAGAGGGTAACTATTTGTCTGAATATTGTTCACAGGTTTGTAGAGGTGAAACAAAATTGTAAATGAACACAGATAATTCATTTTTATCTTCAAATTACAATCTCATTTTGGAAATTTTATGATAAATGCTGAAATATTAGTGTGTGAAACCACTTATTCTGTGTTGTATCATTTTAGCAACATAGTGTTAAGTGGATATTTTGTAAAACAGAAATTCCTTGTCTCTTAGTGAGAGAGAAGATAGAAAGGTCCAAGATAAATGTTCTGAAATTTGTTCTTCAGAGGCTCCTCTTGCTTCACCCCCACATGGCAGAAAGTTGAAGCTAGCCAAATGTCATGTGAATTGTCCTTTATCAAAACACTAACTCCATTAGCCAAGGTGGCCTCCACATGACCTAATCAAATGCTAGCAGCTTTCTCTTTGAATGATATCATACTGTAAATGCTTGAATTTAAGAGAACTGTCATTCAAATCAAAGAAAATACCAGAGAGGCATACACTTTTCATAGCTACAAATTCAGTGAGCAGTATAACAATCAGAAAAGTTTTAATAAATGTTTGAAAATGTCATGACTGGTAGATTTAAAACAAATCCATATTTTGTAAACTGGGATACCTGGTATTATTAATACACTAAGAATCTTTGAAAGATCTGCATTTGACCTCGATTAAACTTTCAAAACAACATATTTGTCTTATGCCAAAATTACTATAAATTTCTAAAAGTTCACAAGTTAAATACTTCATTGCCCTACAGTTGTTATCTTTTCAATCAGAGAGCTTTATGCTGTAAGAGCTACAGTTGATCACATAATATCTCCTTCATTAACCCACATATTCACAATGCTCTCAAGTGTTACATATGGCAATAAGCAAGCAAACATAACATAAACTCAAAATGTATGACTTTAAAACATCATTCTGATTTGTTTTTTCTTTAAAGATACAATAAGAGTTCTCATAAAACTTTTTACTTAAACATTCATTCTATAAGATCAGAATTATATACATAGATGAAAGTACATATTTTAAGTATATTTAATAAAAGTGAATTGCTGCCATTATTTGCTTAAAATTTAATATATCTCAATTATACTATTTTATATATTAACATTGAAAAATTAATAAATGCATTTCAAGATGGCAGCAGCTGGCACGGACACATTTTAATGCAAGAAAAACAGATAACACCACAGAGTTATAGCATGCTGAGCAACAATCTGAGAGGTGAAAACCCGATGCAAAACCTAACTAACTCAGGGACTAATAAAAGTGCCTGGGAAAGACTCTCAGACACTCAGAAAAACAGACCAGTGGAAAACATAAAAGCCACAGAAGCCAGGGAAGCAGAAGAATCATCACCAGTACAGGAGCCCATGGGTACTAGCCACTCAAATACACAGCGAGCAGTGCTGAACCCCAGACAGGCGAACGCACCAGCCTCCTGAGCTTCCATCTTCCATGCATGCATTCCAGCACCAAAAAGAGGATGAGTGGAGCCATGGAAACACGTATATTCTTGGTGGAACCATTATGGTGACAACCCACAGAAAATTCTGAGCTTCAGGAGAAATGTGAAACCACCATGGTATTTCTCCAGCAGAGTGGGAGTCTGGGAGGCGCAATCATATTTGGGCTTATCCATAAAGGTGTTGGACATTCAGGTCCCTCTACTGGATTTATAATCACCCAGAAGAACACTGTGGCTAGACAAAATAGTGGAATGTACTTCCTGGAGCAGGCTGCACTTCCTACACTGGTACAGTGTTCTGCAAGTCTGATCATTGCAGGGCTTTGGCAGGCAGCTCGACAGCCAAACAGAGGTACCTCCTGGCTTCCTGAATATCCAGTTCCCACACAGCAGTTCAAGCACCCAAAAGAGGACCTGCAGATCCACAGGAACAGTAAGACCAGAGTGGGTTGAAAGCAGAGTGGTCAAGATAAAAGGCTGTGGAACTCCACTGAGTTCAAACCCTGTGGACAGGTTGTAGTGTTCATATTGGACCACCCAGTTAGCTCACCTGGCTCCTCCTTGGCAGGATACCAGATCTTCAGCATCTATAATTCCAGCCCTGGAGCAGTGAGTTCTTGGCCTTTTTGCACTGCCTGAGTGACTCAGACTACAAAGTCTTAGCACATAGGGCCTGGAGGCACAGAGATGCCCTGAGTACCACCTAGGAACTGCTGCCTGGGGGGGACCATGACCACAGATCTAACCCTCAGAAGAGGATCTACAGCTCTAACTTACAATCTGTGGTCCTCCAGGCCCCACTGACATCACTAGGAAAACCATCTAGAACTCAAAGGCCCTGCAGGCTGAAATAACATATCCCACCTAAACCCCGACATGAGTTCCCAGCTGGGACACAACTGGAAGGGGTGAACTTTGGGGGGCCCACTGAAATCCAGTCCCCAACACAAGACCTACCTAGCCTCTGTTGAGCTACACACCAAGACTATATGGCCTCTACGCCAAAGCTCCATCCTTGGCACCAGGTCCAGAAGATGCTAGGAACAATCGACTAAGGAAAACCAGATGGTTAAAGGTCAGCAAAAGAACAAATATGACTCCAACAAAATACAGTGACCATCCCACCACAGCTGAAACAAAAGAAAATGATGAGAAATATATACTTAGGAAAATGATAGAGTCCTTATAAGAAGAAATTAAATCCCTGAAAGAATTTAAATAATCCTAATTTTGCAAATAAAAGCAATTGAAAATACCATTAGAGACCTCCAAGCCAACTTGCCTAATATGAATGGGAAAGAGACAAAGATTTTAAAGATTGGAAGACAAAGACAACTAAATTGGAGCAGGAAACATAAAATGTTTAAAATGGTTCAAGACTTGAAATTAGAAATGAAAGTAATAAACACACACACACACAAGCAGAAACACTCCTGGAGGTGTAAAACCAAGGAAAGAGAACAGGAACTACAGAAATTAGTATCAAAAATAAGATACAAGAGATGGAAGACAGAATCTCAGGCATGGATGATTCAATTGAAGAAATCAGTACAACAATCAAAGAACCAAAGAAAATGAGAAATCTAAAAAAGTTCTCACCCACAACTCAAGAAATCAAGGACTCAATGAAAAGAGAGAACATAAGATATATAGGCATAGAGGAAAGAGAAGACTCCCGACTCCAAGGTCCAGAAAACATTTTCAATACAGTCATAAAAGAAAACTTCCCAAACCTAAAGAAAGTGATGTCAATAAAATTTCAAGAGACATACAGAACTCCAGATTAGACCAGAAAGTAAATTCCTCTCGTCACATAAAAATTGAAACTCCAAATGTTTAGAACAAAGAGAGAATATTAAAAGCTGTAGAGAAAAATGTCAGGTATGTATAATGGCAGACCCATCAGAATTACACCTGACTTCTCCTCAGAAACTTTAATAGCCAGAGGGCTTGGGCAGATGTCCTACAGGCCATAAGTCTTGAGGCTTTCTTCTGTCTGGAAGGCCTCAGTTATCTGTACGCCAACTTACTCAGTTTGTATTGGCAATTGAGCTGCTCTCCCTCAGTCTTTGAGACTGGCCACAGTTCCATTCAGCCCACTGTTTGAACTAGTCGAACCCCTCTAGGCAAAAGGTGTGCCACAGGGTTTAGTCCTTGGCATTTTACTGCGTTCCTGAAGCCTTCTCTGCTCACCAGTTTCTTTCTGCCTCAGGGAGAGCTGGCCATAATTTTCAGTTCTATTTGAGATCAGCTTTTCAGTTCACCATCATTTTCTCTATCAGATGATTCAAGCTGCCTTGGATCTCGTTGTTTCTAGGGTGGGAACTCTCTAGCATAGGAACTCTTCGGCTCCACTCACTTCATCCTTAAATAGGGTCTCTCCTTGTTTCACCTGGCTTCAGCCTAATCTGGGCTCCACCCACTTTGCAAGGCTATTAACAGCTGAAAGCAATGCCAGGCCATAAACCTTGTTTTTAGTCCATATCCTGCTATGCCAGTTGTCCACAGCAAAGTTGATCTTCATGCCCCATATTAAGAGACTGCATCAAAAGCCCCTAGATATTCTCTAAATCTAGTTTATAGTAATCTAACTTCCCCTTACAGACAACTGAGAAGAAAACAGAGGGAATGAACTTCAAGATATGGGTATAGATGAGATCTTTCTGAACAGAACTTCAGTAGCAGAGGAATGAGCCTCTAGATTCCACAAATGGGACTATATATGCTTTTGTGTATAAAAAAGAAACAATCAGCAGGTGAATCAGATACACACAAAGTTTGTGAAACTCTTCAGCAGTTACATTTCAGCCAAGACTGATATGCAGAATTTACAAAAATAAAAAATTAAGCACTCCCCCCGCCCAACAAAATTGCTGTTCATCAGGTGGTGTGTTAAGTAAGCAGACAATTCTAAAAAGAAGAATCACAAAGGCCATTCATATTTTAAGAAATGTTCAGCATCACTACTCATCATGAAAAATGTCAATTGAAAGTTCTTTGAGAAGTTAGAGGTGGCACGCCTTTAATCCCAGCACTCGGGATAGAGACACAGGTGAATCTCTTTGAGTTTGAGGCCAGCCTGCCTGGTCTACAAAGCTAGTCCATGACAGCCAGGGCTCTGTTACACAGAGAAACTCTGTCTCGAAAAAAAAAAAAAGAAAGAAAGAAAGAAAGAAAGAAACGAAACGAAACGAAACGAAAGGAAAAAAGCACTTGAGAGACAGTCTGGTCTCAGTCGGAACAGTTAGCGTAAAGAAGTCAGATAAGAGATGTTAGGGTGAGAATATGTGAAAAGAGGAAGTGCTATTCCCTGCCTGTGGGAGAGCAAACTAGTTCAGCCATTGCAGAAATCATTGTGAAAATATTTCAAAGCATAAGAATGCTAAGAACTATCATACGATTGAGCTATATCACTCCTGGGCATATACTTAAAGGTCTCCATACCCTACCACCAGCATACTTTCACATCATATTTATTTTGTTTGTGCTCATTATGGCAAGAAAATAAAACATGTCCCCTTGTTCATCAGCAGAAGAATACATGATGAAAATGCAGTGCATATACATAATGGATTTTATTCAGTTCTATAAAAAATAAAATTATGAAATATGTGGGAAAATAGTTGGATCTGGAAAATATATTACACAAGATTATCCAATATCAGAAAGACAAAAACTACCTAATGTTTTCTTTTATTTCATCCTATAGTGTGTGTGTGTGTGTGTGTGTGTGTGTGTGTGTGTGTTTTCATGGGTGAACCCTATAAAAATTAGAATATAGTCCAGGAGAAATTAAAAATATGTGTTAATGAGAAAAGGGGCTAATAGAATGGCACATAGATCATGAAAGATGAAAATAGATGTGAGGAGACAAGGGGAAAGGAGGAGAACATGGGATGGGAGAGATGAAGGGAAAAGAGGACCACCAAGGGAACACTAAAATGTATGCTGCTGGAAAATGCCCTCATTATATTTAACACAGTGTCTGGTAATTTAAAAATAATATTAATCATCAACAGTGAATTGGAAAGGCTAACTAAAAAAAGAGGAAGAGGATGTTTTACATGTTGTAATGGGAAGTTAGGAGAAGAAAACAGCAAGAGGAATTGTTTCTGACTGTCTTTCTCTAGTTGGTTGTGAGCTGAACCGAGTGGTATGCATAAGCTGGCAATAATTGACAATAACTGACCTTCAAAAACCAATTGCCTCATGGGTTGTGCATTTGCTTCCCCTGTATCTACAGGTCAGAATTCTATCCTTCTATAAAGTGTATCCATTGCCCCCTGCAATTCAGTCTCTCATTAGATATTTAGTACAAGGTCCCCCAAAGAGTCTAGGTCTTTATTAATACAGTTAGTCCTCAAGTTTCTCTCTTCAGAACTACTGCTTCAATAGATTCCATTTTTTGTGTTTTGGTTATAAATAGAAAGAAATGAGTTTAAATTCCTGAGGAAATATGAATCACATCTGTAGTTCACTCTCTCCTATTGTGCCAGAGTGAGATTCATAGTTTCAACAAATGTGCTCTGGTATTACGATATCATAATTAAGAGGAGCAGGAGAAGGCATGTACAAAACCCTGCTCATTCTTTACACTGCTCCATGGATTTTATTTATTACTCTTATTAATTTAAAAATAAGATCTTTAAAATAATCAAAATATGTGTGTCTTTACTGTATACCAATCAGTTCCATAGAGATTTTTCTTTACTATATACCAATCAGTTCCATAGAGATTTTCCCTGTAAATCAGCATTCTCCTTCCTTCTTTGCTACTGTGCTGATGCCAAGTTTATATTTTGAATTATCTTGTCTCTCTTTTAGGTGCAATGAGAACATTGAGGTATATAAGGAACACTGCACAGCCTGAAGAAAGCAGGAAGCTCCAAAATTTGTGATTATCTGATCTTTCCATTTGGTTATTTTGTAGATGAAGGAGCGTTTACCTAGTTGTCTAACGACTCCATCTGGAGCCAAGTAGATCCTTAACAAGCATGAGATAATGTTTAAATTACTTAACTTTTTCCAACTCAAAGATCGTATCCAAATGTTCAGTCATGCTTATTTAAATTTAAAGAAGAAACATTTTTCTACACTGACATTAGAAATTGTGTATTGCTAAGAAACAAAGAATGAATTTTCAAGGTATAAATAAAAAAAGAAATAATGTAAACAAATCACATCTCTATACAAAATCAAAATCGAATAAAAATATTGTGTAAAAAATACATGGTGCATTTTCAATACCCTTTGAATTCTTCTTTAAATCTTGTTATTTTAATTTTTATTAATTTTTAATGTTTATTACTTCAAGTTACATCTCCATCACAGTGCCCTCTTTTCACCCCACCCAGTCCCACCCTCCCACCCTCTACCCCTCTCTCTTCTATCCTACTACTGTGGAGTGGAGTGTCCCTACATATCAGTCCCCTGCCCCAGTTCAGAAGGCTAAGAGCTTCCTCATATACTGGGGGCCTACATGGCAGCACCATTAGGGCAAAGTGTATCATTAACAGGTAATAAAGTATATGTTTAATGTTCCCTTTGGTTCATTGGTTGTAGTATAGTTATCCTGTACTATAAAGCAAAAATCCGATTATAAGTGAATAGATGCATCCAAATAATTCCTCACCAAACCATAAGGACATTTCCTCATCTATGTTCACAGCAGCCTTATTTGTAATAGGTAGAAACTGGAAACAACACAGATGACCCTCAACTGAGGAATAGATAAAAAACTGTGCTACATCTACACAATGGAATACAACTCAGCCATCAGAAACAACAAAATCATGCAATTTGCAGACAAATGGATGGAACTAGAAAAGCTCATCCTGAGTGAGCTAACCCATACTCTTCTTTAAATTTTAATGCAAAGGATTCTGTATATTCAAGAGGTATTTGAGCAAGCTTGGTAGATAGTCCTTAGGAGTCAGTCTGACAAGTACTGTAGCTTCATATCAATGTAAGTCAAGGGACATTGTAAGTCTTGGAGCAATCACAATGCTTAGAATGTTGCAGGTCATCTTGGATGAAGGTAGGTAGATGAAAGAATCAATGATTGTATTTTTAAAATATCTCTTGAAAATTATTAGCCTTTTAGAACTTTGGAAGCTTTTGATGTTCTTTCTTTGGCACAGTGTTGGAGGAGACTCTAATGAGAATATCTATTAAAAGTTTAAAAATTTTTTTCATTAGTTAAATACAATTAAGGCCTTGGTATAGTTTTTAAAAAGAACGTATGGGAAATAAAGGAATTGGATTTCATATTATATTTAATATCATAACCAAATCAGATCATTAAAATTTTTGTAGAATTGTTTTAAGGCAGAGCCTGTGGATAAAAGTTATTTGAGGAAGAAGAATTACAACTGTAGCATCCCAAAGAATTTTGACTAATAATTAGATGAACTAGTTTGGTCAACTAGATGAAATTAAGTATTTTGGCTAATAAAATACATTCACCAATGCACAGAAAAATGATCCAAGAAAAAGATTTCTGATCATTAAAAGAGTATACATTACATTAATTAATATTAAATTTAAACTAGTATATTTCATAGCAGTAAAATTCAGAAAAAATTATTCATATGAATAAAGAATAATCCATCATTGCCTCACATTAGTCAATAAGATTCATATCAGTAAAAAGTGAAACATAACATGAATGCAAATAATTAAATGTGTCAAAAATATATACATGGTCTATATTTTTACATACCTTGAATATAGTAGAAATCATGAAACAAGACATAAAAGTTCTAAATGTTACTATATTTAACTACCCTAAATAAAACAATATAGTTAAAAGCAAAACAAAAACAGGAATTGTAAAATGAATACAAGGACTAGCATTTATAGTACATTAAGAATCTTATAGATTAATGAGGAAAATATAACACAATAGAATAATGATAAAGTTGCATGAATAAGCTCTTTACATTGTATATTAATATTCTATTATACATATATGTATACATATATACATAACAGATAATGAAAACATTTTGTATATGTATATATTTGTATGTGTATATATGTACATATTTACATACATATTTGTGTGTCTGTGTGTGTAATATTTCCAAACTTACCTAAACTGATTTTGAAAAAAATGAAACACTTTAAAAAGTCCTGTTTGAAATCCAATGCATTGAAACATCTAACAATCACATTTTTGACAAGGGATTGTATGCATAACAGACATGGAAATGAATTGTCATGAATGATTGAAATTAAATTAAGTACTTTCATAATCTGTACATTAACAGTACCACTCAATGATGTGTACTAGCTGACAATATAAATTTGATTTTAATAGCATAATGTAAAATAAGAGATTACATTGATTAGAGAAAGGGAATGAATTGTAGCTACAATATCAATATAGATTGATTCCATACAGAAATGTTCATGATATTATAAGTTTTTGAAGTCTTTTTAGTGTACCTTTGTTTTGTTATTGTTGTTTTGCTTTTTTTTCAAACAAGGACTCTCTGTGTAGCTTTGGCTGTCTTGGAAATTACTCTGTAGACCAGGCTGGCTTCAAACTCACAGAGATCCACTTGCCTCCCCAGTGCTGGGATTAAAGGAGTGTACCACATGAGAGATCTATGACAATAAATTATCTTAAATAAATGAAATCACTCCAACAAATCAGTATTTTCTTCACAGGCAAATATTTGCTCTAGTCAAGTGATTCAATAAGACTCATGTCCTGCTGTCTCCGTTTTTTTATCTCTTAAAGCATAGCATTCAGGGCCATCACAAACTGACAAATTCCCAGAGATGCTTCACAGCCTCTGCTCCTTTGTTTTGGGCCAGAAGGATTATGCGTCCTAGTTTTGATCTCAAGCAGAGAATAATGCTTATCACCAAAGGAGACATGTAAATGAGGGAGGACATTTAGGTACCTGAGCAGTTGTAAACATATCCATCTCAGTATAGTTTTAAACATAATCAACCATAAAAACAAAACATATTATTAATAGGAAACAATATAAGTGAAACAAGGAAAATGAAAAATGAATAGTGAAAGCAGAGATGTTAGGGAAGGATATAGAGGAATAAGTAAAGGAAATGGAAGGCAATTTCAGGAATGTTTTATTTTTTCATTTGTTTTAATGGGTTATGATATTTATTTTGCTATAAATAATTCTAATATAACTTACACTGAGATTACATGACTGTCTCATTATAGATAAAAAGTTTTATAATAGAGATAAATAGTAGCCATTACATGATCATTTAAATTTTTTGAAAGATGAATCCCCATCCCTTAGAATAAATATACAAGGAAGGTACTCACTGCCACATTAAGGCATGAAATGGCTATACTGAAAACCTATAAATTTCTTCGGTTGTAAATTTTTAATATCTTTTTTTGACTCTGCCTCTCACTTCTCCTCCTGAGTTATTAAACATATTAAATAGCATAAAATTAAACTTTATGCTACCCCTAAGTAATGGCAAATCATTTCTAAGATTGATTTTGATAATCCACAAAAGTTGCGATTTGCAATATTTTATTCATGTGCTAAAAATTAGCTGGACCAAAGCTATATACATAAAAGTGTCCAGAAATTCAAAGCTGCGGCCAAGTCTGGCCTTCGGGAGAATCCAGAGAAAACTGCATTCTCAGAGGTTTCTCCTTCGAAACCTTCTTTTCAGAGCCACACAGCTCAGGAGTTGGTGTCGTGACTTAGCAATAACTTCCTTCTCAGGAAGGCACTTCCTTGTTTCTCATCCCATAAGGTATTTACAGATAACACTTGCTGGAGTCAATCCCCAATGACCTTCTGTTCCTTCAGGAGGAGAACTGTCCTGCCTACCATGGACTACTAATGTCACATTTGCAAGGCCAATTTCATTTTACAGATTTTTTTTTCTGATGTTCGGAAACTAACAGAGGCTTGGCTTGCATGACAGTTAGTCTGTGCAGTTGTGGGAGAGATGCAGATGTACTTCCCTTCACCCTATTTATCAGCACAGGAAACTTGGGCTATGACTAGGAATAGGTTTCTGTGCTGTTATACATGCTGAGAATTTCCCAGCTTCTGCAGCATCCCAAGAGACATCCCTTGTAGAAGAAAGAGCAAATTCAGTCCAAGAAATCAAACCAAGTGCCTCTGGAAATCCACTCCAGTTTGTGTCCTATGACTGCGGCCCTGAAAGATCTGTAGTTTTGCGAAGGAGTTAGTGGAGATTTTGCTATCACTAAATGTTTTAATCCTCCTTGTGTCTCAAAAACCACTGGAGTGCCTTGTCACAGCATGATTCTAGTAATTATTTTCATATGTTCCATCAAAAGGCAGAAAATTAAATCCTCTCAGGGAATTTTTCTAAGAAAAGCACAAGGGTCAAATATTCCTTTATCACTTCTCTCTCTCACTTGAGAGTATAATCTTTTCCTGTAAGCTCCTAAGTAAATGGGCATATCTCATGAATACAGACATCCTTCCCGATGTGAAAAAGTTGACCACCTGGGCCATTTGTCAGAAAAAAAAATACAATGCAACAACAAAAAACCCGAAGTGTTTTATACATATCAAAGATATACAGTGAAAAAGTATAAATACGTTCTGTTAATACATTCTGAATAATATGGAAGATATATCAATGTCGACTAAGCAGTCATCAATTGCAGTTGCTACCAAATCCTGTGGTTTCAAGGAACTCTGATATTTCAAGTATTGATTAATTATTTATACACTTGCCTTATTTTTAAATCTCTGTGACTATTAGCCCTTAGTAAGATATGTTTAGTGGAATATGTGATAATCAAAGCTACAAAGCTACACTTCTCCAATAGACTATACAGTAATCAAAATATTCGATTTGTAGCAGACAGGGGCAGCTTTGTGCAGCTACAACCAGTGGAGAGTTGATTGTGAGCTTCAAAGGAAGACAACTGTACATCCCAGAACCTTAATATCTCAAAACTCTACCAGAGGAGCTGGAAAGATTGGTGGTTGGATTATAACAGAGCCATAGCTCCAGTGAGCCTGGAAGACAAAGCATTGAGTCTGAAAAGATTACCCTTCAGTCTTAGGTTTTAGATTTCTTAGAGACAGCCACTCTTTTCTTCTTTCTTCATTTTGGTGTGGAAATATCTATACTACACTTTCCTGCTAGAGTATTTTTGAAGCACTTTACTTATTTGATCTCAAAATAACATAGCTAAAGATCAATATGCTTCAGAATGAAACCTATCTGAGACCCACCTAGTCTCATCTATTCCACAGATAATACTCTGATGGACTCTGAACCTTAGCCTTTAATGAAGTTGATTTAATAAATTTTAGTCTATTGAGGTACAGTATCTGTTTTATTTATTCAGTTACAGTTATTGTATCATAACCAATACAAGAAGGTCATGGGTTTAAGAACCTAATGTGTGGCTGTGGGTTTCTGGATCTGCTCCCATTATTCAGTGGAGGAAGCCTCTCTGATGATGAGTGGGCTATGCACTAATCTATGATCTCTTAGTTTAGCAGAATACCTTTTTATTCAATTTTCTCTATTCTAGGTCCCTGCACTATCCAATCTCTGCTTCCAGGCCATCATGGCAATGTGGGGCATGGGTCACTCTTGTGATGTTGGCCTCAAATTAGACCAGACACTAGTTGGGCACTTCCACTTCCACTGCCCCAGCACATTTTGCAGGCAGGATAGATTGTAAGTTGAAAGGTTTTGTGGCTAGGTTGATGTCCCAGTCTCACCACTGGAATTTGCCTGGTTACAGAAGATGGTTCAGGCTCTGTATCCTCCATTACTAGGCATTCTCACTAGGGTTATTGTCATAGAATCCTGGGTGTTAATAGTACACTAGCTTTCCACATCGCCTCACCATAAATGGCCTCCTATTCCAGTTGTCTCTCCTTGTACTTTCTCTCTCAATCCCTTCCTCCACCTGATCTCTCCTTAGCCCATACCCAGTACACCCTCAAAATCTGTTCTTTTTCTCCTTCCCAAGGAGATCCATATGTCCACCTTTGATCTCTCCTTGTTACTTTTCTTTGCTGGGTCTGTGGATATAACCTGGTAACAGAGATTTAATTATAAAACAGATAAGAAACAGAGAGTGAACCTGAAGTGAGACTAGACTATGAACTCTCAAGCTGGTCCCTTAGTTGCTTGCTTCCAACATCAAGGCCTCACTACTTCCCCAGATAGTGCCACCAATTGCTGACAAAGTTTCCAGATAACAGAGTTATGGGGGAGGAAAAAGCATTTCTCATTCAAACAATGAGATTTCTCTCTCTCTCTCTCTCTCTCTCTCTCTCTCTCTCTCTCTCTCTCCCTCTCTCCCTTCCTCCTTCCCTCCCTACCCCTTCTCTCTTTCTCCCTTCTTCCTTCCTTTCTTTCTTCCTCTCTTCCTTCCTTATTTCTCTCTCAGTTTTTCTTCTTCTTTCTGGTTTTTCTACACATTTGTCCTTTTGTTAAAATTAGATTTTTTTCCTCCCACAGTGTATCCTGATTACAGATTCCCTTCCCTCTACTCTACCTCATTTTTCCTCACCCCTCCCCTCTCATTCATAATCTTTGCCTTTCTGTCTCTCACTAGAGAACAAACAGGCTTCTAAAGGATAATAATAAAATATAACAAAGACAAAACAAAAACTTCCACAAATAAGATAAGACAAACATCCACATAGCATCTATTCACTTATAGTCAGATTTTAGCCATATAGTATAGGATAACTATACTACAATGAAGGCACCAAGGGGAACATGACATAGACTTTTATTTCCTGTCAGTGAGACACTTTTCCCTAGTGATGCTGCCTTGTAGGCCCCCAGTGTATGTTGAGGCTCTTGGCCCTCATATGACTGCTGAACTGGGGTGGGGACTGTTATGTAGGGACATTCCACTCCAGAGGAGTTAGATGGAAGGGATAGGGTGTAGAGGGTGGGAGGGTGGGACTGGGAAGGGCGGAAAGAGGACACTGTGATGGAGATGTAACCTGAAGTAATAAATTAAAAAAAAAAGAGTTAACACCAATAAAAAACAAAACAAAAAAGATAAGACAAACAAACAGAAGAAAAAGGACCCAAGGGAAAGCACAAGAATCAGAGACCTGTTCATACAGGCACTCAGTAATCCAACAAAAATATGGAACTGGAATATATATATGCAGAGTACCTGGGAGAGACCAGAGTGTTCATGATACCTCAGTCTTTGTGATTCTATGATTTTTAATCATGTTGAATTAGAGGGCCTTGCTTTCTTGATGTCCTTAATCACCTTTGGCTTTTACACTCTATATGACTCCTCTTCTATGAAATTCCCTAAGCTCTGAGGGATAGAATTCAGTCCCTGCATAATGTCTAGCTGTGGGTCTCTATTTTTCCATCTTCTGCAAAAGGAAGTTTCTTTTATGATGGCTGAACAAGGCATTAATGTATGAGTATATGGGAATGTCATTAGGAGTCATTTTATCACTACAATGGTAAACAATTATTACTTAGTTTTGCCTAGGTCCCTAGTTATCTAGTTTCAGACTCTTTCATTCAAACAGTGTCAGGTATAGGTTCTTTCCTATGGATCAGGCCTGAAGTTGAATCAGATATTGATTGGTTACTCCTACACGTTTTGTGCCACCATTATCTTACCATAACTTGTAGACAGGACACCATAGACAATCAAAGGGTTTGTTGTTCAGTTGGTGTTAGTGTTTCTCCTTTGGTGTCTTGGAAAGGACTTTCCTGTACCAAAGAAATTAGAATGTAGGGATGAAGGCTCTATGTAGACACCAGCTTGTATATGGGTTGTCTTTAAAAGTGGGACCTTACTGTCAGTTTGTGGAGAGCAATCTAGCTTGGCAACATCCTGGATAGTTTGCTGTTTCCCATGGGGACTCTTTTGGGTTACAACTCAATTAAATGTAACACAATTCCAGTTACAGTGATCTTTCAATGAACTACAGGACCAACCCTCTTGTATCTATTTTAAAATCTGTATTGTCTAAACATTTCTTGCCCAATATCTTTGTCAAATAAAGCTATTATATTGATTAGAAGTGAAAATACTTTTCCATTAAATTCATGTGGACTTTTGGTGAACTTGGGATTCTAATTTATATTCACAAGGGTAGACTTTGATAATTTCCAAATAGAATATCGTTTCTCTGATCTAAAGACTCATCTTCAGAGTACAGAGTTATGTGTCAAAAAATTAGTAATGGTTTTTATGTTAGAAAGAGATGTCCTGGCTCCTAGGCTCTGCTCCTTCACAACTGACAAATTTCTTTGAATGAAGCACATTTAAATTTACAGGGAACAGACATGGGCTACTCAAGAGAGGCTGGGCTTCTAAGATGTTCTCTTTAAACCAGTGATTGCTTGGGAGGGGTGCCTGAAGAAGACAAAATAAGCTTAAAAAACACATATGAAATTTGAGTGGATTAAGACAAATGAAGACAGGAGTTTCAAATGGAAATATCAGAAATATTTTTCTTAAATTATCATCAACAATTTAAAAAAACTTTACTTAAATGTATTTTAAATTCATTCTACTTTGCTTCTGGTGGCATCTATTAAGGAGTTCTTCAATATTTATTTTTTTTTCTTTTTAAATACTTTATTTTTTTTCTTCAAGTTACATCTCAGTCACAAACCCCTCCGTATTACCCCTTCCTATCCCGCACTTCCACCCTCTTCCCCCCAGAAGTTTCCCCTTTCAGTACAACAGATGGTTCCTTCTCTTATAACAGTAAATATTATACAAAACAAAAGATATAAATATGCCATATTTATGAGAGTTAAATGGCCCAGTATACCTTCCCAATGTCCAGTTTATACATATTTGGCCCCTGACTTTAACATTCTACTATCAAACCATCTCCATGAGTTTAAAGGTCTATATCTGACTCAACATTCATACTAACTTGCAACACACTATTAAGAGTATCTTCTTAGATCTATAACACCCTCTTGATTCCTAAACAACTCAAAATTTAACTATGAGACTCTAGCTGTCTATTCGTCAACCACCTCAGAGACTTGAGAGGGATAAATATATCTGCTTATATAGGAAGTGCAGGGCCTGCAGCTTCCAAAACTAAGAAAGGACATACCAATGACTGCCTGGACAGTTCCCATTATCTCTCCATACATTCCTGCATCAGTCTTCAGCCTTTGGGTCCTGTTTCTCTGACAGACATCTGTTGTAGAGAAGGGATTATGAAGGACTTACCTACCCTGTCTTGGCAGAGTTAGGCTGTCGACTTCCCTGCTACCAAGTTTTGTCCTTTTTGGACAGCAGTCTGTCTGCAGTTGGTGCAAGGGGTTTTATCATGCCAAGAGATAGGCTTGCCACTAATTCAACCATCTTACAGTGGAGATTCTTCGATGCTTATCTTCTACATTGAGTAGAATAGGGGGTGCTGTCAGGCGCTGATATGTCTCGATATCCAAAAAAAAAAGAAAATCTTAATTTAAGATAACATCTTTGAATGCCATATTCTGCAGATCTCTTGGGGTTTTTGAAGTTGCCCTATCCATCCCTTGTATTTAGATAAGCAAATGTTGCTTGTCTCTTAGCAACTTGATTACTGGGTAGTTTAGAGAATATCTGTGATAGACTGTCATAGTAGCTAACAAAATGACATGTTTGCATGACTAGGAGTTTGTTTTACTTAACTATCCTAGACAGTTTTAGACGGTTGGTATCAAGAGGTCAGAGCTTCACATTTTATTTTTAAGTATATCTAGGTATGATACCATTAGGAAGCATTACCTTTAATTTTGTATCAATATACAAAGATCTATTCAATTGTGGTTAAATATACTCTTAATTATGTATCAATATACAAAGATCAATGCCTATGTAACCCAATACAATCTTAATATTACGTCCATATACAAGGGTCAATACCATTGTGGCCAACTATAATCTTAATTTTGTATCAATATACAAAGATCAATACCGATGTAATCCGATACAATCTTATTTTTGCACAATAAACAATGGTCAATACCACTTTAGCCAAATAAACTACTAATTTTGTATCAATATACAAAGGTATAAGGGCATATTCAATAATCTGCCCCTTCTTTTTGGACCTTCCTGTGCTATGTCTATATCTCATTTTTCTCAAGCCTATGCACTCCTACATAGGAGAGGAAGAATGATACAGAAAAGGAAAAGTAGGAAGTCCCTGGGGCTAACCTCCAAAACCCATTAAACAGGACCATTTATCAGCTTGTAATCTCTTCCCCTAAATATCAGATTTTCAGTTATCCTTCAAATAACCAAAAAGAAGGGCAGAGAAACACCTTCCCCACCTTCTGGGCATGGGACGGTCGCTCTCTTAAAGTAACTTCCTGCTGATTTGGGTCATAGTAGACCTGTTTGGGGCCCGAATCCAAATGGAAAAAATGGTTAAAAATGTTAGTACACTCCTTTATGTTCAGTCCTTCTGTTCTCAGCTGTTTAGATGACCTAAGGGGTTTGTAGGCAGAAGCTGATCTTGCAGGCTTCACTGAGGTTCCAGCCGGGGCATTGTGTAGAGCTGAACGGTCCCAGTGACATTGGATTGACGTGGTTGCAGGCCCCCGATGGAGACAGCTATTGAGGAAGTCTGCCAGGCAGAATCAACTGGGCCACTCGTCCTCCTTGGTGCCTGATTCTGCTCTCTGCTGAGGTTTCCGCTGTCCAGCCGTCCCCAGGCTCCCCTAATGGACACTTCGATTCTCCTGGAAAGATAAGAACAGAGCCCTGCCCCAATCCCAACCCTGGGACAATTACCCTCTTTTTTTATTTTTTTTTGGGGTGGGGCTAGGTAGTACTTCTCCTGAAGCAAATTTGGCCTTCTGACAACATACAAAGCGTTATCTTTCAATCCGGGTTAAAGAAGAAATCATTCTATCACCTTGGAACTAAACCAGCTCTAGTGTATATATTTTGAGATCCCAAAGGACAATCTGCCTGCATCGAGACGGCCTTTTGTAAGTAGCCTCCAAACCTAGGTCCCTCCAAATCCTATGTGTGTGTCTCTGAACTCTAATTATTGGGATTAGAGACCTGTGGATCCCATCTGAAGGGATCAAAGATGTGTTCCACCACTCCTGGATGGAAGTCTTTCTCTATTTAGAGTTTGCTCTGCATCAGGCTGACCCTGAGCTCCGGGATCTGCCCGTTTCTGTCTCCAGTGTGCTGGGAGCTGGGACCAAGGGTGTACTCTACTTGAATGGTGGGAACAAGAGTATGCACCCTCACCACCCTGCTCCGTGTGACTCCAGAATACATAAGACCACCAACTCTATGGTGCTCCCCCTGTCTCTACTGAAGTCAAAGGCATGGGCCAACACCACAATTCTCTTGTATTTTACCTTAGCTCCATGTCTTCTCGACACCTGGAGGTCTGCAAAACCAGGCCGAACGGCTGTATCCTCTATTCCATTCACAATATTTAAGCCCTGCCACCTGCCCTTTTTTTTTAGTTAATAAATTTATTTGTTTGTTGCTTCAGGTTACATCCTTATCATATTGCCCTCCTTTCCCGCTTCCCAGCCCCACCCTCCCATGCTCTACCCCCTGATCCTTCCATCTTGTTCCTCTGGGGTGGAGTGTCCCTGCCTAACAGTCTCTCACCACAGATCAGGAGTCATATGAGGGCCAAGAGCCTCTTCATTCACCAGGGGCCTACGAGGCAGTACTGCCAGTGAAAGGTGTCTCCTTGCTACTGGGGGAATATTAAAAAAAAAAACCAACAAACACAGAAACCCACAAAAAAAAAGAATATCAACAAAAAAAGAGAGGAAAAAGAGAATGAAAAAGGAAAAAGAAAAAAGAAAAAAAGGAGAAGGAAAAAGAAAAAGATAAAAAAATTTATGGCCATGTTCCTTTTGGTGTGTTGGTTGTAGTACAGATATCCTGTACGATATAGCTAAAATCCCACTATAAGTGAATAGATGCCATGTGCATCCTTCTCAGACTGGGTTAGCTCACTCAAGATGAGCTTCTCTAGATCCATCTATTTGGTTGCAAATTGCATGATTTCATTGTTTCTGATAGCTGAGTAATATTCCATTGTATATATGTACCACAGTTTTTTAATCCATTCTTCAGTTGAGGGACATCTGGATTGTTTCCATTTTCTAGCTATTACAAATAAGGCTGCTATGAACATAGATGAGGAGACTTCCCTATGTCTCTGTGAGAGGTCCTTTGGGTGTATACCCAGAAGTGGTATGGTTGGGTCCTGAGGCAAGGTTATTCCTAGATATCTAAGATATCGCCAGACAGACCTCCATAGTGGTTGCACAAGACTGCACTACCACCAGCAATGGAGTAAGGTTCCCCTTTCTCCACACCCTCGCCAGCATGCGCTTTCATTTGAGCTCTTTATCTTAGCCATTCTAACAGGTGTTAGGTGGAATCTCAGGGTCGTCTTGGGTTGCATTTCTCTGATGATTAAGGATGTTGAACATTTCTTCAGGTGTCTCTCAGCCCTTAGGGATTCCTCCTTTGTGAATTCTCTATTTAGCTCCATCTCCCATTTTTTGATTGGATTATTTGGTTTCTTGGCATTTAGTTTCTTGAGTTCTTTGTAGATTTTAGATAATAGCCCTCTATCAGATGTGGGGTTGGTGAAGATTTTCTCCCAGTCTGTTGGTTGCCGTTTTGTTCGAATGACAGTGTCCTTTGCCTTACAGAAGATTTTCAGTTTCATGAGGTCCCATTTATTGATTGTTGATCTCAGGTCCTGAGCTGTTGGTGTTCTGTTCAGGAAGTTGTCACCTGTGCCAATGAGTTCGAGGGTTTCTCCTACTTTTTCTACTAGTATATTTAGTGTGACGGGCTTTATGTTAAGGTCTTTGGTACACTTGGATTTAAGTTTGGTACAAGGTGATAGGGATGGGTCTAATTTCATTCTTTTGCAAGTGGACATCCAGTTGGACCAGCACCATTTGTTGAAGATGCTGTCCTTCTTCCATTGTGTGGTTTTGGCTTCTTTGTCAAAGATTAGTTGGCCATAGGTGTGTGGGTCCATGTTTGGGTCTTCAATTCGATTCCATTGATCCACTGGTCTGTTTCTATACCAGTACCATGCTGTTTTTATTACTGTCGCTCTGTAGTACAGCTTGAAATCTGGGATGGTGATACCTCCAGATGTTTTTTCATTGTACAGAATTGATTTAGCTATTCTGGGCTTTTTGTTGTTCCATATGAAGTTCAGAGTAGCTTTTTCCAGGTCTATAAAGAATTGTGTTGGTATTTTGATAGGAATTGCATTAAATCTATATATTGCTTTTGGTAGGATAGCAATTTTTATTATGTTGATCTTACCTATCCATGAGCATGTGAGATCTTTCCATCTTCTAAAGGCCTCTTCCATTTCTTTCTTCAGGGGCTTGAAGTTCTTGTTGTATAGGTCCTTTACATGCTTGGTTAGAGTTAACCCCAGGTATTTTATGTTGTTTGTGGCTATTGTGAAGGGGGTTGTTTCCCTTATTTCTTTCTCGGTATATTTGTTTGTTGTATAAAGAAGGGCTTCTGATTTTTTTGAGTTAATTTTGTATCCAGCCACCTTGCTGAAGTTGTTTATCAGCTGTAAGAGTTCTTTGGTGGAGTTTTTTGGGGTCGTTTATGTATACTAACATATCATCTGCGAATAGGGATAATTTGACTTCTTCACTTCCAATTTTTATCCCTTTGATCTCCTTTAGTTGTCTTATTGCTCTAGCAAGGACTTCAAGTACTATATTGAAGAGATATGGTGAAAGTGGACATCCTTGTCTTGTCCCTGAGTTTAGAGGAAATGCTTCAAGCTTCTCTCCATTTAATTTGATGTTGGCTACTGGCTTGCTGTATATTGCCTTCATTATATCTAGGTATGGTCCTTGTATGCCTGTTCTCTCCAGAACTTTTAGCATGAAGGGGTGTTGGATTTTGTCAAATGCTTTTTCTGCATCTAGCGAGATTATCATGTGGTTTTTTTCTTTCATCTTGTTTTTGTGGTGAATTACATTGATAGACTTTCGTATATTGACCCATCCCTGCATTCCAGGGATGAAACCTACTTGATCATGGTGTATGATACTTTTGATGTGTTCTTGAATTCGGTTTGCTAGTATTTTATTAAGTATTTTTGCATCTATGTTCATGAGGGAGATTGGTCTGAAGTTCTCTTTCTTTGTTGGGTCTTTGTGTGGTTTAGGAATCAGAATGACAGTGGCCTCATAAAATGAGTTTGGCAGTGTTCTTTCTGTTTCTATGTGGTGGAAGGGTTTGAAAAGTAATGGTGTTAGTTCCTCTTTGAAGTTCCGGTAGAATTCCGTGCTAAAGCCATCTGGCCCTGGGCTTTTTTCGGTTGTGAGATTATTAATGACTGTTTCTATTTCCTTGGGTGTTATTGGGCTGTTTAAGCTGTTAATCTGATTTTGATTTAGTTTTGGTAGGTGGAATTTATCGAGGAAATTGTCCATTTTGCTTAGCTTTTGAAATTTTGTGGAATATAGATTTTTAAAGTAATGCCTGAATATTTTCTGGATCTCCTCAATGTCTGTTGTTATTTCTCCCTTTTCATTTCTGATTTTGTTGATTTGGGTTCTTTCCCTTTGCCTTTTAGTTAATTTGGCTAGGGGTCTCTCTATTTTGTTGATTTTCTCAAAGAACCAACTCTTGGTTTCATTGATTCTTTGTATAGTTCTTTTGATTCTAAGTTGTTGATTTCAGCCCTAAGTTTGATGATTTCCTGCCTTCTGCTCTTCTTGGGAGTGTTTGTTTCTTTTTTTTTCTAATTCATCCAGCGTAGCTGTTAGTTCACTAATATGAGGTGTCACAATTTTCCTTTTGAAAGCACTTAGTGCTATGAACTTTCCTCGTAGCACAGCTTTCAATGTATCCCATAGGTTTGGGTATGTTGTGTCTTCATTGTCGTTTGATTTTAAGAAGTCTTTGATTTCCTTCTTTATTTCTTCCCTGACCCAGTGGTCATCCAGTAAGGAGCTGTTCAATTTCCATGTGTGTGTAGGCTTTCTGTTGATTCTTTTGCTGTTGAAGACCAGCTTTATTCCGTGGTGGTCTGATAAGATACAAGGTGTTATTTCAATTTTCTTGTATCTATTGAGACTATCCTTGTGACCAACTATGTGGTCGATTTTGGAGAAGGTTCCGTGGGGTGCTGAGAAAAAGGTGTATTCCTTTGTGTTTGGGTGAAACGTTCTGTAGATATCTGTTAGGTCCATTTGTTTCATGATCTCTGTTAGACTCAATGTTTCTCTGTTTGTCTTCTATCTTGATGATCTGTCCATTGTTGTGAGTGGGGTGTTGAAGTCTCCCACTACTAATGTGTTGTGATCGACCTTCGCTTTAAGTTTTAGAAGTGTTTCTTTTACGAAAGTAGGTGCCTTTGTATTTGGGGCATAGATGTTCAGTATTGAGATTTCCTCTTGATGAATATTCCCTTTAATGAGTATATAGTGCCCTTCTTTGTCTTTCTTCATTAACTTCAGTTGGAAGTCTGTTTTGTTTGATATTAGAATGGCTACTCCAGCTTGCTTCCTGGGTCCATTTGCTTGGAAAACCTTTTCCCAGCCCTTTATTCTGAGGCAGTGTCTATCTTTCGTAGTTAGATGTGTCTCTTGTATACAGCATAAGGAAGGTTGTTGCTTGCGGATCCACTCTGTAAGCCTATGTCTTTTTATTGGGGAGTTGAGTCCATTGATGTTGATGGATATTAGTGACCTGGGGTTGTTATTTCCCATTAGTTTGGTATAGGTGGTGGTCCTGAGCCTCTTTTGTTTTAGTTGCTGAGGGGTTTTCTAGTCCCTTTGTTTTCTTGGGTGGAGTTTTCTTGTCTGGGTTGGGATTTTCCTTCTAGGATCTTCTGTAGGGCTGGGTTTGTGGGTAGATATTGTTTAAATTTGATTTTGTCATGGAATATCTTTTTTTCTCCATCTATGTTGATAGAGAGTTTTGCTGGGTAAAGTAGTCTGGCTGGGCACCTATGATCTCTCAGGACTTGTAGTATATCTGACCAGACCCTTCTAGCTTTTAAAGTTTCTGAGGAGAAGTCAGGTGTAATTCTGATGGGTCTGCCATTGTATGTGACTTGATCTTTTTCTCTTACAGCTTTTAATATCCTTTCTTTGTTCTGTACATTTGGTGTTTCAATTATTATATGGTGAGAGGAGTTTCTTTTCTGATCCAATCTGTTTGGTGTTCTGTAAGCCTCTTGGATTTTTATTGGCATCTCTTTTTTCAGGTTTGTGATGTTTTCCTCTATGATTTTGTTGAAGATATTTCCTGGACCTTGGAATAGGGAGTCCTCTCTTTCCTCTATACCTATAATTCTTAGGTTCTGTCTTTTCATTGAGTCCTTGATTTCTTGGATGTTGTGGGTGAGAGATTTTTTTAGCCTTCTCATTTTCTTTGGATGTTGTACTGATTTCTTCCATCGAATCTTCCATGCCTGAGATCCTGTCTTCCATCTCTTGCATCCTATTTTTGATACTCACATCCGTAGTTCCTGTTCTCATCCCTTGATTCTCCACTTCCTCTTTTAACTCTGTCTGTGTTTTCTTTATTGTTTCTATTTCTTTTTTCATGTCTTGTATGGTTTTGTTCGTTTTGTACATTTCCTTCTCCAGCTTGCTTTTTCTTGTATGAAAATCTTTCATTGGTTTGTCGTTTTCCTGTTCAAGCTCTGGCACCTTGGCTTGGAGCTCTTTAATGGTGTTGTTCCTTGTTTTGACTTGTAGAATTGTGGCTTCTTTGAATTCCTTCATAGATTTAAGTTCTTCTTGCACGGACTCTATCACTTTCCATAATGCAGAATTGTCAACGTTTTCATGTGTTTCTGTTGGTGTGAGGTCATCCGAATTGGATGAGCTAGGATAATTCTGCTTTGTTGGAGTCATATTTCCTTGATTTCTATTTTTTTTTTTTTTGGACCTTTGGCCATTGGATGCGTTTATCTGTCTGTTCTTGTCGTTTTCTCTGCTTGGATCCACAATGGATGCTTTGGTGCAGGGGATGAGTTACTTGGCTATCTGTCGTTGCTTACAGGAGGATTTCAGGGTCACTGTGGTTTTAATCGCCTGAGGCACTGTGAGCTGGTGCAGCCTATTCCCAGGTTGTGAGTAATGGACCGGGATTGTTTCACTGCTCCCAATTCAGACTTCTCTATGTTGCACTCTGTGTTATCAGCCTCTAATGGTTCTGATGGTATGGACCTGTTTGCCAAGGCACAGATTCTGTGGGCTTTGTTTGTCATCACGGAGTCTGACAGGGTCTGGCTCCACACCTAATATGTCTGGATTTTCCAGAATACAGCTATGGTCCTGATTTCTGGTTTCTCACTAGGCTTCTCGCCACAGGCCTGGCCTCTGTGCCTGACTCCCTCCCTGTCTGCGCAGCGGTGGGTCTCCCTCCCTGGCTGCTCGGCTGTGGGTGCACCAAGCCCTTGATCCTTCAGCCGCCTGAGTGGTCCTCTCGCCCCAGCAGCTCAGCCGTGGGTGCGCGGATCCCTGGCCCTGCCTGCGCCTGGCTCTCTCCCCAGTTGTCCTGCTGTGGGTTCGCGGGGATTTGGCCCTGCTGGCCGGGCTCCCTCCCAAGCTGCGCTCCCGTAAGTGCGCGGGGATTGGGCCCCTCCCGCCCGCCTTTGGGTTCCTGGCTTCCTGCGCTCTCTCAGAACCTCGCCCTTGCTTCACGAGCGGCTGCGGACCACCCGCTGAGCTCCCTGTTTGTTCCTGCTAAGACTTCCACTATCTCGCAAAGTTTTTTAAGTGGGTATAAGTTCTCCCTGAGGTGTGGGGAGCCCAGTAGGCTAGTGATCTATCGCCAAGTGGCCTCTGATTCTGCCTGCTGTGTGTTGGGGTCGATCTTACCAGGCGCCTCTCCAAATGGGAGTTCCCGAATCCCGGGTTTAGTGGCTTCCGTGTCTGCGAGAGATGGGGGGAGAGCCTTACCCTGGGACTTTTAACAGTCCCTTGGGAGCTGTGAGTGTTCCCGGGGGGGGTCTAGCCCCTCCGGTTTTTGCACAGTGCCCAATAACTCTGTGTTTTTTATGGCTCTTTTTCCCCCGCGTTCAAAATGCATCAGTGTAGGTCGCCGCCATCTTGTCCCCCCTTCAATATTTATTTTTAGTCTTGTTAAAGCATAGGCATATATTTGATCATGCTTGCATGTCACCAAAAGAAATTAAGTAGCAGTTTTTTTTTTTAATTTGTCATTGTAAGGCTATTATAAATTCTTAAAAATAATTGAGTAACCTTAATAATGTTTTATGTGGTAAACTCTATGAATATTTACCATTATAGAAATTGACTTAAATCAATGTGGGCTAGTCAATAATTCATTTAAGAAAATAATAATAAATGTTCCATGTTAATACAATGATATTTTATGAGAATTACTTCATAATACACTGTTAAACAGTTAATGATAAATGGGACATTATTTTGGACTGGAGAAATGGATCAACAGATAAGAGAATTTGATAATATTGCAAAAATTTGGGTTCTGTTCCCACTACCCATGTGATTGCAAACAACTTTCTATAACTCTGGTTCTAGGAGATAACAAGCTCTTCCGGCTTCTGAGGGTACTGCATCCAAATGGTACAGACATTCATGCATTCATATCCATCATACACATAAAATTAAAAAGTGACATTATTTTGTGTATTTTATAATCTCTTTCATATGTCTTACAAAAAGAAATATGGATTTATGTATTTATGAACTTCAGTTGTTGTGATATGACTTTGGCTTTATTTATATGAACAGAGTCAGAACTTACATGGATATATTTGGAAAAGGAATGTGTGATTTAATAGACTTTTCAGATACATATTATAGCAATATTTGGCAAGGGGCCTTTCATTAAAGGTTAATTGCAGTGTGAAATCTTGGAGATTTTGTCTCCTTTTCCTTCTTGGTATAAAAAAGCACTGTGTACTATTTTGTACCACGGAAGGCTGTAGTTATAATTAATTAAATTATTTACCAGTATTTATTAAAGTTAATGGGTTGATGGTGTTACTCCTTAACCCACCATCATAAATAAACACACAGATACCTGATGGATTTTA
Organism: Lophiomys imhausi; assembly: GCA_907164525.1. Lineage (NCBI taxonomy): Eukaryota > Metazoa > Chordata > Mammalia > Rodentia > Muridae > Lophiomys > Lophiomys imhausi. The sequence goes on from CAJQZJ010031536.1 coordinate 6,606,390, forward strand.
ATAAGACTTAATCTGGATTGAGCAATCTTAGCCCATCTAAGGTAGTTTATAATTCTATTCCTAAAATATGACCCCAAATATACATATGTCTCTTTGGGCAGTTATTCTCCATGTTATGCTCTGGCTTCTTCTCTTGTTCTACTACCCATGATGCTTTCTGTCTGCCCCAGAATTCCACAAACCTTTCCCCTGCCTACCTTTCTCTTTGCCCACTCTCAGGCCTCAGTACTTATTTAATCAATCAGAGACAATGGTTAACAAGAAAGGTAACATTGCTTCACTTTGTGTTCAGCAAGCAGGCGTCTGGGAGCAGGCTAATTAACATTTAGAATGCATAACATCACCCCATCAGAATGATCTTTTATTATTAATGTATGCTTTTTTAAATATCATGTATTTATTATTACTTTGAGAAATATTTATTTATTCTAATGAACACATTTCCTTAATTTTGACACATTTTGTGACATTCTCAAGAAATTCACATTTTAAACTTTTCTGACTTATCTGCTCAGACAAGTGTTTGGAAGCTGCCAAATTCATAATGACAGAAACAAGCTTACCGGGTATACTATTTTCTCCACTGAGAGTTTGAATTTTATCCTTGGCATCAGGTATTTGTCTCATCCTCTTTGACATGATAACCTCACTTCCCAAAATTTCGGGAAAATTCTGCCAACTAAATAAATCTGAGGAGCCATAGTAGGTTTGCCTATTTGTTTGGTTTGGTTAGTCATCTTCCTAAAGATATACTTTCTTGAGAAAAGTTGCTAGTTGAGCCTGCAACCAAAGAAAAAATGGCTGACATTGAGGCAGATTCTGTATTTCTATAGATAGCAGAAGCCTTCAGAAATAATTCCTTATTGATAAATAAAATATGGAAGTAGAGGTACAATTATCAGATTGAGTTCAATGAAAAGAAGCTAAATGTTTTTGTATGTCATCAAAGTCATTATTAAGTAAACTTGTTGTTTTTGTCATGAGTGTATGTGTTTTGTAATAAATATATAATGACTCTTTTGCTGACCAATCAAAGACTTGACATAATGATAATGGATTAGTGACTGCTCTTTTTAATTGTGCTTGACATCAATAATGTATGTTTTTTTAAACAATGACTTGGAAATAACCAGACATCCTATATTGAAGATTATAAAAGTACTAAATTTTGAAAATGCATTCATTTGTTGCCATTCATAAAAAATTCTACTGTAAGAATTGCCACATATAAAATAATGTTACTAGTTGTGAACTAAGCAACTAATGCATGTCATTAACATTCAGTCATTCAGTATGCATAAGAATGAGGCTTAGACTACATATTTTTATAAGAAGCTTCTATGAGTGATATTAATGGCAAGATTTTTTTATAATAATAAAAATGATGTTTTAATTACTCTGTTTTTAGTTTCAGGTAATGACAAATTTTGAATGCTTTGGATACTTTGCTATTTTGCTATCAATGATATGAAAACATTTTGACACGTTTTACATTTTTTTAGTAAAGTATAATTTAGTTAAGAGATATTTGAGAAGATATTATACTTCAGAATATTTAAAGTGTAAAATTATCTAAACTTTGGGAAATCTTACATGTACTTTGCATACTTTAATATTTTATAGAAACTATATCTAAAACGACATGAAGATTTTATGAAGAATTTTAAGTAAAACTATATCACATATCTGATTCTATATAATCTACTTTTAAAGATGTATATATTTTAATTTTTGAGGGATTTGTCTGCTGTATATGTGAGACATGGATGTCTGGTACCCAAAGAAGCCAGAAAGGGGTATCTTATTTTCTGACACTGAAGTTACAGATGGTAACTGTAGGTGTTAGTAATAGAAATGTGGTTCTTAGCAGGAGTAGCAAGTACTTTTAAATGCTGAGGTATCTCTCCAATTCCAGTTTCTTATAATCTTTGAGAAAATGTTTTAGTCAGTTTCAAAGAGGAAAATAAACATACTTATTTGCATAACTTAAGATCTAAATAATTTATTTTTATAACTATAATTACATTTCACTGGTTTTGGTTTCTAAATCTAATTAAGTTTTTGATAGGAAATAAAATATTTTTTAAAACTATTTTATATTTAACATAAGTTAGACTTACACAATTATTTTAAAAATAGTGTATTTTATATCAAATAGTAATGTAACTTTCATAAATGTCAATTAAGTTCATATCATCACATTAGTGTTTAAATACATCGAGAATAAGCACATATTGCTTCTTCTTGAAGTAAAATTCACTGTTAGGATTTCTCTCATAAAACTACCTCAGACCTGTGAAGTAAACAATCTCTGGACAGTGTTCAAGAGGTCAAGGCTTCAATTTTCCTCCAGCTACACAACAACTGGCACTAACATCTGCTTTATCTTCTCCAGGGCCCAAGAAAGATATGAATTTCAAGACAAAGATCTGTGTGAGCTAGTAATTTGATGATCATTTTGATTTAGACTTTTATCCTTTTATACAAAGCACTCTAGATTCATGTTCTGACATGTGAAATTAAATTGCTGAAAAATCATTGCTCTAACAGGAATTCGATGTCTTTTAATATAGCTAAGTAGAAATTATGCATTGGAACTTTTATGCATGAATTATGGGTTTGCTTGGCTTTTCAAGACAAAGCATGTTCATCGATCCAGCAGAGATGTTTTAAATAGTTTCAT
>CAJQZJ010031536.1:6609082-6638354 GCA_907164525.1 Lophiomys imhausi
GAGAAGTAAAGGGATATGAAATAGAAGCAGTAGGTAATGTTGATATAAGGATCATTGTGAAATATGAACAAAAGCAAGCTTTAAGTTCTGTCTTGCAGCTTCCTAAATAACTTTTCCATTTACATCAGAATGTGAACTCTGTGCCTCTCCTACATTCTTCTAGGTGGATAGTTGCCATTGGATTTAGGGATTATCCAGCTGACCATACCAGATTTTGAATCACAATGATAGGTTTTCAGAATCTATGTACTGACAAAAGGTTGCAAAGTGGAGACTGACTCTTAACTCCAACTATATCCTTGTTCTACCTTCCTGTAAAAATACACAGACAGAAAAGAATGGAAAGGAATAGGTTTTCTTGTAGGTTGAGAACGGATGATATTTAAAACAGTGATACAACCTAAAATTGTTTCCAGTGAGGGATTTAAATGAAGTAAGTTTGAAGTTTCAGAATCATTGGCATACTAATGGAAACTTTACACCTCTAAAAGGTGTCTGGCTTCTGGAAGTGCGTCATAGCACAAAGCTGGGGAAGGGGTGAAGTCTCATTTTCAGAGTAAATCCACAAATCAAAAGTAGCAGTTCTCAAAGCATGGAGTCCAAGGTCTCTGGAGTAGCAGAACTTAGACGCTGGAAAGAGCTGCAGGGAAGAATGCTTCTCTGTAGCCCTATCTAGTGAGGATACATCGAGGCTGAAGTGGGAATGAGTTACCCCAGCGTGGATTTCTAAAGAACTAACTTGGAGCAATTTTTGACAAATGGTCTTGGGGAATTGTCCAACCAGAAGTTGTCAGGAGTGAGGCACTCCGAAGTCTCTCTCAGGAGAGCTGCGTGTGTTCAAGAGATGCTGCCTAGGAACAGAATTCCATCATGATGGGGGAGTTTTGTGTCTTTCTCCCCTGCAGAGGTAGATTCAGGAAAGGGCAGGTCTTACTGAGGAGCCAATTACTCCACGTTTGGCTGAATGGGGATCACAAAGGGAAACAATCTGGGAAGAGCTCTCAAACTGTAAAAGTTTTCCATTGTTCCTCTTTTTTATTTTGTGATTGCAATATAATTTCATTTCTCCCTTCACTTTCATTCTTGCAAATCTCCCCAGCGCTCCTCCTTGCTCTCTTTCAAATCCATGGCCTCCTTTATTCATTAATTGTTATTACATGCATATACATACACACACATACATTCCTAAAGGCAGCCTGCTCAGTCTGTGTAACGTTATCCACAGTTCTTGAAAAGCTTCTAGTTCTAGGGTTTGACTGTGGCTTGTTTGCACTTGAGTCTCTGGCTGTCTCTCAGGGTGGGTGGGTATGGTATGGGTGGGGTTAGGGCAGTTCTTACCTGTCAGAGAACAGCACAGTGGGAGGAAAGTTACTCCTTGTGTTTCCCTTCTACTCTTGTCACTGGAATATGTGTATACTTTGTACAGGATTATCCTTCAACCCAGTCCAAATGTCTCACTATGAGAAAGACACTGATTTTAGAATGAATGTTCAGGAAAATGTAAACAAGCCACCTTGCAAGTGTAAATTAAAACATCACTTTATCTGAGAGAAAGTGAACCTGGATAGGAAATAAAGTAAGCTCTTCAGGTGTTGTAAAAGATGTTCAGAGCCTTAAACTGGAACAGTGCATGGGTCTTGGGGATACATTGTATATGTGGTAGAAACTGCTACTAATCCATACAAGTGGTAGCAAGCACAGCAGACTCCAGCAATGAAAGTCTGATTCATGATTCTTTACCCACCAGGTTGATTGTTAACGAAATATGTGTCAGAAGAAAGAATTCGTAAATGCCAAATTTTACCATTTCAACTCTTGAACTGAAGACCTGAAGATTTATGTAGATGAGAATGCTTTATTTACTTAATGCTTTTTCTTTCTAATTTCCATTCAATTAAATTTGTCATACTTATATTTATGGTCAAATTTATATTTCTCATTAGATATCATTTAATGACCAAATGGCACTGTTTGAATAAACTTTGTAAAAGATTATTTAAAAAAATGTTTCAAGAAAAAAGGTACAATCTGGCATGGTATGTATCTAGTTCTCAGAAATAAGCATTTAATTCTGGGAGTGATATTTATACTACGTTCTGTTGTTGCAGCCAATTTTGATAATCTTCATAAAGAAGCCTGAATGTGGGTAAACAGTGTGTGGACACAGTTGACAACATTTTGAGCTTTGCTGTACTTTCACTTGCCAACCCTGTAATTTTAAGACTTTAAGCTCCTTGGACATAAAGAGAAGCATAAAAGTACATTTCAAAGAATCTTGTCTTTGCATCTTGTCCACAGCTTGAAAAAAAATACTTGGTGAAATGTGCATATCTTTAAAGAGATTTTAATAAGTTCTTTTGACGTTTCTATTTCTTTTTAATTGTGTGTGATGACAGCAAAATGCTCTGGCAGGCAGAAGGATAGAGAAAGAGTCCATAGACAAACAGCAAAGTGGCAAAGTTCCCACTTTTTCATGCTTGACTCCAGGCTGGCAGAACCCTCCATAACTGAAGAGCTGCCAAGACATGCCATGACTGATCTTGGACATGTCTCAGCATCCATGAAGCTAACATCTCCCTCTTCTTTGTTTAAGATGGCCAGTCCAAAATAAGAGGAAGGGGGACCATCTATGCCACTTAAAAAACCCAAGCCCTCCTGGATGGAGAGACTCAGATTTCAGTTTCTAAATCCAGTCCTGACCTGTGGGGAGTCTGTCTCTTTGTTCCCTTGTGTGTGTTTCTGTTTTCAATCCAACTTAGCAAGGCACTAATATCTTGTTTTTCCTGACTTTTTATTCTGTAAACCAGCAGAGAAACTGACCCATTCCTGCAATCCTAGAGGACATGACCATGATGTCATCTTGTGTGTGTGTGTATGTGTGCACATGTGTATGCACATGCTAGAGGACGACTCTTAGAAATCTGTTCTTTTCAATGTTGGACCTGCATATTGAATAAAATTCTTAGGATTTCATTACAGACACATTTACCAGCTGAGATATATATATATATATATATATATATATATATATATATATAATTAACATATATCATATAAAATCGTGACCAATAAAACTTTCATTATTTTCATAATTTTGTGCACTCTAATTTTTAAATCATAAAAGTTATAGATACTATGTTTATAAATATTTCAGTGAAATCAATCCAATCTTGCTTTTTTATTGTTAATAAAATCATGCTTTCCATATTTTACAACTGTAGAGAAAACATGAAAGTTTAACCACATTAAGTTAATGTCCATGTTCTGAACAGATACAGACTTTAAATGTGTAAGTAGGTATTTTATTGTTTAAGGACAATAGCCATTGTCTTTTAAAAACTGTATTTTCTTATTTGTTTCTCTTTCTATATCATCTAACAATAACCTTTGTTAAACTATAAAAAATGCAAACTTGACTTCAACATAGATAGAGATTTGATACTTTACTTTTTTCCTTAGAATATGTTGTTTTCTCTGTATTTACTAAAAAAAAAAAAAAATCTATGAAGCTTGCATTTGCTCTTAGCCTTTCTAGGACTCTAAATAATTAACGTGTCTGTGGCAGCCTTTTCCAATTTTTTTTCTTGATCCTCTTTTAGAGGAGAGCGTCCTCACTGTAGATGAAAAGGAATCTGTTAATCCCATAAAGTGATTTCTACTTACTAGGTAATGGTAAAGTATATTCAAAGTCATTGGTACAAGACTGGCTAACAGTATTTCTCCACCATGGAGATATAAGGTTTTTATACTATGGACAGTACATAATAGCTCTTTGGAGGAAAATGTTTTCAAATAGCAGCATTTAATACTGAACAAGGAGATCACACATGTATTCAACATCAGATTTTTACAAGATAGACCTCTGTGTTCAAATACTTCACACATTTAAAATGAAAATTCAAGCCATAGAAAACCCACACAGCTATGCAACTCTTCTTTTAGGGTATCCATATGCTTGTCCTTGGAGAACCTTATTTCACTGTAAAAACAAAATCTATTAATAAGAAGGTTAAAGAGGGACTTCAAAAGCAATCCATAGCCATCTTCTCTATGAATCATTTCCCTCAAATTTAAATAAGCATTATCTTAGACTTTGAACAAGAAAATAGTTTTTGGAAATGGAATAAAGTTGTTTTTTCTGTTTTTTATTCATATGACAGGCTCCTGATTATTGAAATAAGTGGTATATGATTAGATATGAGAATCTCTCTCCACCTTTTATGTTTGCCCATTCTGGGAAAGAATGGAGAATAATTTTGACTTTCTACTAATGCCATCATATTTCTCAGAACTCACAGTAACATACTTAGAGGACTCAGAGCAAATTAACTTTGTGTGCAATAAGCTTACCTCATATAAGAGGCACAACATTTTTTTTCACAAATTTTGAAAAATTGTGAAAAGCCTAATAATTTTTGTAGTACGATTAACTAGTTTTTAATTAAATGAGTTCACCACTATTCACTATTATTTTCCTTTTATATTATTTCTATTCTAGAATGTTCTTTCATGAGTGCAAATTCAAAATATGGATAAATAAATCACCAAATTATTAATGTATGTCTAAGTTCTAAATACATGGAAATGTATACATACATTTTTATATACTATATATATATATATATATCCACAAGTTGAAGAGGAATTTGCTTTCCTCAAAATCTTTTGATTTAACATAAATTACTTCTCAAAAATTCCTTCATAACACTATCCTAACTTGAAATTAACTCTAATGATTTTGTATCAGCACCTACTGATTAAAAGGATCACAATTGGGTTTTTAATTGTTATATGAAATAATTTTATATTTCTGTTATTAAATCAGTCCTGGAGTAAGCAATAGGAAATATTTTAAATGTATTTTTAAAACATAATTGCACAAGATACTATTTTTTATATGAAACTCCAATTTACTGTATGACCCTTGGATAGCCGAACACTTTTTTCATGACCATCTTGCAAAAGAACAGGTCATGTCAATGAAATAATAGGAATATCTATAGATTGGGCGTACATGTGAATTGTAAATTTGGGTGACCTTTGAAAGTGCTGCATCATACCTAAGAACCAACTGGAACTGCTTCAGTGCAGTTTTGAGTAATGGTAATTGCCTCAGAAAAATTACTCTTCAGTATGCAAGAGGTGTAAAACAGATTTCTAAAGCTATTTAGTAGAGAAATTTGACCCATAGTTAAGGCCATGAAAGATGAATAGTAAGATAAAACTCCAAAATCAAGATATTTTATTTTGGGGTCACAATAACAGTCGTCACCGTAGCATTGGTGATTGGCACCAGTGTAATATCACAAGTGTGGCACACTTAAACAGGAATATTTCTACTCAAATTGATTAATCCTTCCTCAACTTCCATGAAACCAAGCAAGAAAGTTTAACCACCATGAAAATCCTAAAGGTACCACATATCTACATACAAAAATTTATAATTCAGTATAATTCATATAAAAATTATAATTCACTAAATAGACTAATAATAGATAATTGCCTTTAGATATTTGTGATGGAATATAAGGGACTGTAAGCAAAAATATTTTTTCTAGTAAATTTTAAGGAAGTTTCATATTTCTCCTAGTCACTATAATAGGTTGTGGAGAAGAAGGAGAGGAAAACACATTTAAGAGTTTTCAAAAGGTATATAGGAGTCCATAATTACTTTTTATAGAATACTGAAATACTCAGGGCCTCAGTGTACAACATATGCCAATACAAGTTTCCAGGGAATAGCAAACACTAAATTGAATGTGAATCAAGGCCATGTACTTCTACAGAAAATCAAAAAGTCACACAAAGTATCAGCATGACTTTGAAGGATCAAAAATCAAACAAATGTCCATCCAGGACACAGAAGTAATGATAGTAACACAGCTGTTGTGTGTTAGCAGAGTGGCCAGAGCTGTAGCTTAAAAGAATCAGTTTATTTGCCATACATAAGAATTACAAAACTGCACTTAGGCTTCCATTCATATCAAAGTGGAAATTGGAGAAAGTATCTCGATCTTTGCCAAAGAAGAGTTTAACTTAAAGAATAAAGAGAAAATTGTTGAGATAATAGCAGGCAGTCCATAGACTTGGTACATGGAGTTATCCAGATGTGGTGACTGCAGATTGAACAGAGGAAAAGTATATATAACTTATGCTGGAATAAAAGGGAAGTGGGAAGAATTTAACCAGGTTTAGTATCTGCAAAATTGGAGCTCAAGAAAACATTAAATACCAGAACAAAATACTCAAACTAGATAGTTTGTGAGTGAAAGAGATGATTTTTATAATTAGGTCAGAGAATGTCATAAAGGGGATTTCTCTTTAAAACAGACAGAGACCATTACAGAAAATCACAACCAATCAAAATGCAGCACTGTGTAGTCCGATACCAGTGGATACATCTACAAAACCATTCCCACATCCAATGCTGAGGGAACATTGCAGAAAAGGGGGCAGAAAGATTCTAAGAGCCAAAGATAAAATTGTAAGATCAGGGAATTTGATGTGAGATTGTAATTTTCATAGTAATTTAAATCTCTTGATAATTTTAATAGTCTTCTCCCTGTAAGATCACATCAACTGGTCATCCAGTGCCAAGTGGTCAGACCTGAAAACTTACAAAACAGTGACATTATGCAGTCTGTGTTTGTTATAATTAAGATAATATATGTAGCTTGCACACACACACACACACACACACACACACACACACACACACACTGACACCAACACACATACATCTATACATATAATAGCAATTAATGAAAAATGGGCCATGAATTTGGGGAAAAAATAAGAAGGTAGTTTATGGAATGATTTGGATAGATGATAGAGGGAAATGCTGTAATTATAATCACAAAAAAGAGAAAAAATCTAACTTGTTTACTAAATTCTTTGCAGAATTTTGGTTATAACAATTAAATAGTAATAGGCACATTTTATTTTCTGATCAGTTTAATGAAATAAAATGAGAAGTACTAAGTTATTAAAAGAGTTGGATTTATTTGAAGAATTTTTCACAAATACTCTAGTTTACATGTGTAAACAGTTTTGCAAACACTAACTTTTTTTCCAAAGATAGCAAAGAAGTGTATGCCAAGATGCAGGAGTGAAACTTGCCAGATGTCCAACAGCCTCAAGCCACACTGATATTGGTCAAAACTTGAAAACTCACAGATGTAAGACAGTCTGTTATTCTGCTGCAAGCACTATTTTCATTCCAGTAAAGCCACTGAAGTGTATGACATCAGAGAAACATATGTATATATAATTTTGTCATTTTGATTAGTTGAAGACTGCATACAGCTAAAGAACTCATACACTGATAGATACAAGCACTTACCCTCGGGGAAAATAAAGAAGATATTTTTAAAAAGTCAAACCATTTTTATTATTTAAATTGTGCATTAATGAGTTTTAGCATAGAATTTATTATTTTAACTAACGTGAGTTAACTACCTGCTTTGTATTAAGACTTGTTTGATAAGCAGGTGTAAGGCAACAGAAGCTAGATTCTTTTTATGGAAACATTCTCTTTGAAAGGTGACTTTCAACCACCATCACATTGAAGGAAAAGTTCTGCAGTGTGTTTGGCATGCTGCATTAATACTTTAAAGGCACAGAGGACTGCAATGACGCATACTGAGCACAAGTTTCAATGACAACTTCAGGCATTCTGTTGAGGAAAAGCTTCTTCTTGAAGACATGCTATTTATCATATCATCTAATGAATAAGGTGTTGTTCAGGTCATATCAGAGGCCTGGAAAACTGAGAAGTTGAGAAAATGTTAGGTACAAAGTCCATGATGGTAGAATAATGAGCATGTATGTGCATGGAGAGCTGATCATAAACCCATGTGGCACAACAAAGAAGACAGTGTGGAAACTTTCAGGAATTGAGAGAGTTTGAAGCTTATTCTAGAAGCAATGGAACAGCAGTGATATGCTGACTTTTTAAGGGGATGTATTCTTTTTTTTTAATTTTTGCAAATAAAGAATATTTCCACTAACTAAAGCAGACAAGCAAGATGACTCTAGATAGAAGATGGCCACACAGGTTTCTGGTAAGGGAAGGCAGCATCAGTGGGACATCTTCCCATCCTGGCTGTTTTCTAGGAATGATAAACATGGCCTTTCTTATAAATTCATAGAATAATAACTACAGTGGATGTAATAAACAAAAGGGACAAACAATGAGAAAGTCTGGAATATAAAAATCACTCTGGAGGTGAAGTGGAAAGCAAGAATGAGACCTTTAAAATAGGGGTGGGATCACTGCTGAGCTCCTAAAGAGGGGCCCCAGCTTGTCACTCACTGCTGAATGGTATATCCTGTGCACTCATAAAGCTCTATTTTTTTCCTTCTATGTCTTCTCATTTATATTTACCAGCTGTCCATCTTAGTTGTCTTGATTCTGCTCCTACTATTTCTGCTATCTAGCCAGCCCCTTGATGTTATCCTGAATTGTAGTCTCATGGATTTCTTTGATGGTCCTTTCCTTTTAATTTACAGCTCACCAAGGAATGAACTCTGCTTATTTGAACAGCTTGTGTGATCCTACTTGAAATTGAAGGTCTCCCCGCCCCTATCTTTTTAGCTTTTTAACCATGTGTTCCTTTTTTTTTTTTTTTTTTATGCCTGTATTTTACCCAGGACCTTGTTCCTTTGTTCCTTTTCCAGTGGACAGTGTTCCCACAGCTTAAGAATTCTTTTGTTCTTTGCCAGCATCATCGTTATTCTTCCTGGATGAATCAATACAGACAAATATCAAAACCTCCTCTCTGTTTCTTCATTTGTCACCTAATACTCTACTTGAAGAAACTCAAATAAAATCAAGCTGAAGAGAAGCCAGGATAGGCTGATCTTTCAAAATGGTATTTCGATGCTACTAATTAGTTGTTTAACTATAATGACTTAAGGGGGGTGGGGAACCTTCTCCTGAAGAAACTTCCAAAGAGAACAAACATCAGTAAATCACGAATATATTCTTATTGTCTCTGTCAGAATTGGCATGCTAGCTGTAATAAATAATACTACAAAGAGATCATCTTTGTATCTCAATGTTGAACAACCACAAATGCTTGCTCTGTACTCTGCCATCAAAGTTCTTCCTATTCCTCCCTATCCATAAGCCACTATTTCCATGGTTCAGCTATCTCTTTGCTCTAAAGTTCCTTTGAAGCAGAATGCTATAATCAATTACCTGGTTCTGGACGAATTACAGACTGGAGGTTGGGTGAAGGCTCTTGACAGGATATCAAAACAATAGATTTCTAATACAACAGTTTTGAGGAGGCCAAACTATTATGCAGCAGAAAAGAACAATGATCAATAATACAAATACAGTTGAGTTTACCAAGTTTTTTTGGCATTCTAGGAAATGTCTAGCCACTTGAGATACATCATTAGTGAATGAAGGGCTGAATTTCCTAGAATTGACATTCTAGAAAATAATATTGGACTAAAAAGTGTCCCCAGAAAATAAGTACAGTATGAAACACATGAAAGGGTGACATACAAGGTGAGAGAATGGAAACGAAAATTCTGGTATACAGCAGAGGGAGAGGTCCAAGGTTAGCCTGGATTATTTGGTAGACACCACTGAAATTGGGAATTTGTGCAGAACAATGGAAGAAATTGTTTAGTTATTAAAGAAAATAATTGTCAGATTACCTACTTCCATAGGATTTGATCAAACACTTTTTTCAATCCAGAAACATATGCAGAGAATTTAAAGGGATAAGGAAGCTGCAACTGGAGCAGAATAAGAAAGGGACAGATCTTTGGTGTCCTGATTATATAAAGTGGTATAGGTAGGTCTTTGAATTAAGGTAGGAGAGGATCTGACCTAAATTTTGAAAAAAGAGTTTTAGCTACTGTGTTGGATATAAAGTTTGAGGGACAAGAATAGAATCAGAATGAGCAGCTTGCAGGCTACTGTTGGTATATTATGTCTCTTCAAACTCTTATAGACAAAGAAATGTTTCCATCTAGGTATGCTCTGCCAGAACAGAAATGCTTAAGCAAACATCTTCAGGATTCATTTCCACTACATTTTGCTTAGCATCAGTGTGTTCTGGGAAAACCTTCCCACCTGTAGCTCTGCTTAATGATAAAGATTTGTTCATTTGTCAGTAACTGCTCGTGATTGTTTGTATTGTGCCTTGATGCAGCATCTCTACTACAGTCTGTCTCCTGATTTCTTCCACGGCTGTTTCAGATTTCCTCTTCATGCCTTCAAAACTCATCCTCATTCCTAATCCTACATCACTTTTAAATGTATTCTTAATTGAAAAATCAAAAATAAAGATAAAATCATTTTCAATTGTTCAACACACACACTTTTGAATGTACATAAATTATCATGCACACTGATAGAATTCTTAGAATAGCTATGGTTTGGGCTATTCCTTATGCTTGTGCTCTGTGTTTCAAGCTCTTCCACATATTCATTGACTTTACACTAGTGACGATGATTTCATCTAACTGTCCATCGATTGCACTGTAATAGTAATCTAGAAAATAGTTTATTTCAGCAGCAACAGCAACAAGCACAGAAACCATGGCTCGTTTATCCTTCTAATACAAGTTTTCTGTTCTTGCTCTTCATTTTTAACATGAATATATTGTAAAGGTTTTTAGTTGTATCTTTTTTCCTTCACATTTAAAAAAAAGAAAATCAATAAATCCCACATTAAAAATTATGATAAAAACTTAGTGTCATCTCACTTATCAGCATTTGGGATAGTTGGTCTTTCCACCACCAATGAAAATGATTATATCATTAATATTTTTCTTTCTGCAACAGATACTAATTTGGAGGCTTCTCTATTGGTTCTTCATAACTTCAAGCTGTAAACCTTGCTATGCCCAAGAAAATCATTCTTCTCCAGATTACAAGACCTACATAGGTGTACTGGATATTTTTATGTCAACTTGACACAAGCTACTGTCATCAGAAAGGAGGGAGTCTCAATTGAGAAAATTCCTCCATAAAATCAGCCAGTAGGCAAAATTGTATGCTATTTTCTTAAATAGGGATTGATGCAGGAGTGTCCTGTCCATTATAGATGGTGCCCTTTCCAGGTTGGTGGGCCTTTGCTCTACAAGAAAGCAGGGTGAGCAAGTTCTAAGAGCAATTGAGTAAGCAGCAGTTTTCCATGACTTCTGCCTCAGCCCCTGCCTCCAGTTTCATGCACTTTTTGAGTTCCTGTCTTGACATCCTTCCATGATGAACAGTAATGTGGAAATGTAAACTAAATAAATCCATTACTCCCCAAGTCTCATTGGTCATGGTGGTCCATCACAGCAATAGAAATCCTAACTTACTTACTAGGTAATCTTATCTGGGTTACTAGTTTTAAATAAATAATCCATGCTAATAATTTTGTCAAATGTAACTAATAAATGTTCAACCTTAGATTCTGAGTAAACTATACTTCCTGTCAGACATTTTTGAACAGGTATCACAAGTATTGTTTAAACATAACTGTCAGTCACCTACTGAGAGTCTATGAAAATGAACACAACAAATATTATTTGACTGACTGAGGTTGAAGGAAAAAAGCCAACATGGAGCTGGAGTGATGGCCAGGCAGTGAACAATGCATGCTGCCTTTCCACAGGACCCAAACCTACTTTACAGCATCTGTCCAGAGGCTCATAATCACTTGATCTGTAACGCCAGCTCCAGGAGTCATTCTTCTAGATTCCACCTATACTGTTGTGTGCATATATTCCCATCACATACATATGCACAATTAAATATAAAATAAATCTAAACAAAGAAAAATGCTTCCAAATGGATTTCACAGACAAAAACAAAACAAAAGTAAAAGAAAAACAACAACAACAACAACAACAAACAAAAACAACAACAAAACAGTCTTTCAATTGTACACCCTTCAGGTTCCTTCTGAGGGCCTTCTGACTTCCTCAATTTGTCGCGTCCCTCTCGACCGGCAAGAACGACGCAACTCGCAAAAGCTCTTCTCCTGCAGTTTATTCAGGTCCCTTGAAAACAGTCTTCCGAATGCCCGGGCAGACCCAACCCACAGGCTAAACACTAAATGAACAGCCAATCAAGCAAAGCCACGCGGTGCCATCCTAGAGGCCCACGCATGCGGAAGCAAGCCAGATCAGCGGTCTCAGCCAAACATGGACTTGTTCACCACCGAGAGCGCCCACCGTCGGGCTGGTGGAAGGCGGAGACCAGCGCCATCCCCAAGGCGCGGCACGTCGCAGCTCTCCACAGATCCTCCTTTTTTATTTTTTCTAAAGTTGGTAGAAGTCCCTGGAAAGGTTTTGTAATCCCCTATCTGGGAATCTCACGGTGGGCCTGAGCCTGTAGGAGGGCGGTGCTCAAACTCTTACCCGTCTCTGGGTTAGCCTCCCCACTCGGGACTGCCCTGTCTTAGGTGGCCGAGACTTACCCGTCAACTCCGTCACTGACTTACCAGACCCTAATATCCGTGGAATGAATTCCTCAGTGGGCAGGGACTATGCTTAGTGAAGATTTACTTCACGGCAGCAAGCCATGCCTGAGGGGACTGGCCCGCCTCAATGGCGACAAGGGCTTGTATAATCATGGCTGCATTACGCTTTTGTGTGGCTCTCATTTTGTAGATGTACCATAGGCAAACCAGAGAGGCTAGCATCATTAGTATCGCCAAAGAGCCTATGCCCGCCCACTCCTTAAGATGATCCATAGCGTCTGTATCCAGGAAGTCAAGCCAGTAGCCAGGCTCAAATCCACCCGAGTGGAGTTGATGTGGACAATTGTTGCTCTCAGCTCTCTCATCAAATTTTCAAATTCAGCCGACCAATCCTGTAAGAGGAACTTTGACAATTGTCTGGACAAATTAGCAGCTTTTGTATAATTTTGATATTGTACGGAAGTAACACACAAACCTTGCATTTTCCACTCACACCCCAATTGTGCTAGTTGCCAAAGAGAATCAATCTGTTCTTGTATTAAATCTATACGTTGATTAACCATCATAAGACTTCCTTTGAGATGAGAATTCATAGAGGCCTGAGTATCCAATGCCTGTGCCACAGTGGCTGAGATGTTATTCAGGGCATTGGCAGTCTGTATAGAACTAGACAAGGCAATAGCTGAGGCAGTAGCTCCCACAGCAGCAATAGTGATAGCAGTAACAATAGCTGCAGTGATGCCAAAATCTCTTTTAAACCTGAATAGCATCATGGTATTAGGAGCCTCTACAGGAACTGGTACATATCGAGGCATTCTAGTCACCACAGCCACAGGAAAGGCTGTGGCATTCCAGCATAGGGCATAAAAACATGTGCCTGGAGTGCATACTAACTTTTCTTCACCTAAGGATGCACTCCCATTACTTACAATCCACAGAAAAGGAGGCCAGAGACATACTGGCGAAGCTGAAAAGCTCTTGTTGCGATAAGAATGAAACAAAGAATTCCAAGTACCAGAGCCACTACTGCTAGAAAAATCCAATTTGGTAGCGGACCCTAGGGAAAAATTACCTCTTTGATAAATTCTTCCCCCAAGCATAATGACAGGTCCCAAGTCCATGCAACTTCCATTTACTCCACACAAAAGCCACAAATCAAAAGGATTGGTGGCAGTCTGCTGAGGATCCCTAGTAGATATATCAAGCATTCCCGTACAAGACTTATTCACTATATTACTAATCATGGGGCTAAAGGAAAAATGATCTTGTTGAACCCAAACTGCTCTACGCTCTTGACATCCAGTCCAGGGAAAAGGTCCTTCCTCTCCTGTGGATCCTCTACAAAAAGGTGCCCAGCGTGGCTGTCTGGGGGGGTCCCAGTCAGAGACTTGTGTGGGCCACCATCCTTCAAGGCGAGAACCATTGCCTGAAAACAAACCACCACTCCTACCCCCAAACCTCAATTGTGGTAAAAAATCTGCTGACTGCTGAGACAATTTAATGCATTTTGTATCATCTGACCTATTGAAGCTCATTAAAAAGCATAAACTACCCTTTAAGCTGACATTTCTATTACCCTGTATAGGGCTTCTCTGATCATCAAAGGGAAGGTAGGGTGAGCCTAAGCTTCTATTACTGCTAAATAAGCGTGGAAACACAGTTGCATCATGTCTGACCGGCATCGGCTTTGGGAATATCGACAGGATCCCCCATCTCGGCTCGGTCATTCCTGACATACTCACTGCTACTAACACCAGGATCCTTAGGAAGGTCTTCATGACGAATCTTCCTCACAAGGCATTCAGGCACCCACACTGGATCTTGTTGATCCTGAGGAAAAACACAAACAGACCCTCTCGCCCATGTTAGCACGGGGTCAGGCCCCCGCCAAGAGCCTGTCAAAATATCCTTCCACTTCACCATGCTTTTAGGTGAACCATGGGAATCCTGATGTCTGTCCACTGCTGAGCGGCCTTGAGCATCCAAATTGAAAAAATTTACAGTAAATAAGGCTAAAGACATTCTCTCCTTGGGGGTACGGCCTTGGCCTATTCCCCCTTTTTGTTTTTGCAAGCATTCTTTCAAGGTGCGATGAGCACGCTCCACAATTCCTTGTCCTTGAGGATTGTATGGTAATCCGTGATTAAGCTGTACCTCCATCTGATTACAGAAGGAGACAAAGGACTGAGCCGTATAGGCTGGTCCATTGTCCGTTTTTAGCTGCTGTGGTTTTCCCCATGCAGCCCAGGCTTCTAAGCAATGTCCTATGATATTGCGAGCCTTTTCTCCACTCATAGGTGTAGCATGTATGATACCTGAGCAGGTATCCACAGATACATGAATGTATTTTAAGGTTCCAAACTCTGAAATGTGGGTAACGTCCATTTGCCAGATTTTGAGTGGCATCAACCCTCTAGGGTTCACTCCCACACTGGGAGGATGATGATGAATCACACACTGAGGACAGTCCAAAACTACTTGTCTAGCATCTGCTCTAGACAAATGGAATTTCTGCTGTAGAGTTTTTGCATTTACATGAAATAATTGGTGAAACTGTCTGGCTTGATCCAGGAATGAGCTCCAAAAAATGCATTCCATCCTGGTCCATTGATCAACTTTATTATTACCCTCACTTAATGGTCCAGGTAATCCTGTATGTGCTCTAATATGTTGAATATAAAAACACCTTTTTCTCTGCCAGATTAAAACTTGTAACTCTTGTAATAAGGCACATACAGTACTACTATTCTTAATAGGACCTGCTAATTCTAATACTTTCACTGCGTTGACCACATAAACTGAATCTGAAATCAAATTGAATGCAAATTGACATCTTTTAAACACCTCCATTACTATTTTCAATTCTACTATTTGGGGGGAGCCCGGTTGAAATTGACATAACACGGGCTCTTGTCTTTCTATCAAATAGGCTCCACAGCCTGTCTTTGAGCCGTCAGTAAACACATTTGGTGACCCTTGAAGTGGTACTGCTGAAGTAACCTTAGGGAATATCACTGGGTGCTCCTTAAAAAATGATAGCAATGGATGTTTAGGGTAATGGTTATCAATCACTCCTTCAAAGCTACATTGCAATATTGCCCAGTCATCTACAGTGCCACACAAAATCTTAATTTGATAACTGGAATAGGGCACTATTATACTGGCAGGAGCAACTCCAAAAGACTGCAAGCATTGTTGAATACCATTCAAGGCTAAAGCAGCAAGTGCAGTGGGATAATGTTCTATTCTGTTCTTACTTGTGTCCACATCCCCGGGCAGAAAGATCTCCCTACTTTCAGGGACTGAACTGGCTGCTCTGTCTGAGCGGCTTCTGGATATGGAGGAGGAGTCGAAGGCGCCATGGCAACGGCTTTGTTTACATCAGCTGCCGCCAGCGTGGCTGAAGGCACTGTTTCAATGACTCCACCCACTCCGACTGCCGCTGACGTGTCAGGCGCCATGGCAACAGCTCCACCCATACCGACTGCAGCAGCAGCTCCTCCCACACTGACTGCCACCTGCGTGTCCTTCTCTTTTACTTTTTTCTTTTCCTTTTTTCTAATAACAGTCCTCTCCAACTGTTCTAGTAGAGCGTGTAGCTCTCCTTCAGAATCTGTGCTCTCTGAGTCCTCAAAATCTCTAAAATCTCTAAAATCTGTAAGATCGGGATATAGAGGAACTTTCTTTCTGCCTCCCTTTTCACTGTCTGCCTGCTCAAATCTTTCACCTTTGTTACTTTCCTTTTCACTGTCTACTTGCTCAGATCTTTCCCCTTGTAGCAGTTCCAAGGCTGACTCTCCCTCTTTGATTGCATTACAACATCTCTGATCTTCTAAACAACTCCTCACCATTTTCCAAATCGGTCTTACTCCATGCTTCAGAGTCCCTTGCTCCCAAGCAAAATCCAAGTCCCTGCCCAATCTGTCCCAGCAGGATACCGTAAGATTCCCGGACACCGCAAACCACGGAGCCACAGAATCACATTCATTAAAAACCTTTCTAGGGTAGACTTCTTAATCTTCAAATTCCTAGCTAAAAGTAGCTCCTGAAGAGCCAGAAAAATTGGGTGTGACTCAGACAACCCCATGTTTAAAAATTTACTTTCAGTTTGCAGCTTCCTCACGAAACTGTACCTTTTGTTCGCTATCTCCTCGAAACTTTACCGTACGTTCACTATCTCCGTGAAACTTCACTGTACGTTCGCTATCTCCGCGAAACTTTACCTTGTGTTCGCTATCTCCGTGAAACTTTATTGTCCTGATTTATCCCAGGAACTTACCAACGCGTTGCCCCTGACTGCAGGAGTTCTGAGTCTTTTCTGGGTTCCCCGTACGGGCCACCACTTGTCGCGTCCCTCTCGACCGGCAAGAACGACGCAACTCGCAAAAGCTCTTCTCCTGCAGTTTATTCAGGTCCCTTGAAAACAGTCTTCCGAATGCCCGGGCAGACCCAACCCACAGACTAAACACTAAATGAACAGCCAATCAAGCAAAGCCACGCGGTGCCATCCTAGAGGCCCACGCATGCGGAAGCAAGCCAGATCAGCGGTCTCAGCCAAACATGGACTTGTTCACCACTGAGAGCGCCCACCGTCGGGCTGGTGGAAGGCGGAGACCAGCGCCATCCCCAAGGCGCGGCACGTCGCAGCTCTCCACACTCAATTGACATATGTTTTAAATTTAATTTTAATGAATGCCTTTTAGCTTTAAAGACTTCATGCATTTCTATAATTTATGTTTTATTTATTTTACATTTGATGGCTGCTGAGGGAGAGTCATTTTCCTTTGGAAAATTGGCTACCAGCAGGTGTTGGAGGAAGGTCTTGTATTGCTCTTTCTGAGGCACTCTCTAATTGTATAATAAAAGTTACTGATGGCCATTTACCTGGGCAGAGAGAGAATAGAAAGGTGTAATATCCTAGGACTAACTAAGGAACCCCAGGAAGAGATATGAGAAGCTCTCTCCTTCTGCCAGGACTCGGAAGCAACAGAGGGTCTGGATGTGAGCTCTGTGAGCCCTGAAGGTACAGCAAGCCACATGATGGAGTGAGAATAGTTGGTTGGGTTAACTTAGATTAGTTAATAGAGTAAGTTAAAGCCTATGTGTTGAAACATTAAAAGGTCTTGGTATATTTAATTACTGGGAAAATGCTGCTGTGTGTTGAGGGAAGGTCTAATATTATTTCTGATACATTGAATTCAATGCTGAGATCTGGTTACCGCCCCTTCTGAGGCATTCTCTTGATTGGTTAATAAAAGTTGCTTATGGCCAATTAGCTGGGCAGAAAGAGTATAGGAAGGTGGGACTTCCTCAGATCACAGCAGGAATTCCGCACACACAGAGACTCTCTCCATTTCCGCCGAGAGACACAGAGGGAGACAGACATCTGGAGAAGTCTGGAAGGTACTCACAGGCACATGTTGGTTTGGGGTTAACTTAGAGTAGCTAATTGAGAGTCTGCCCAGCTAAGGGCTAAGCGTTAAAATATTAAAAGGACTTGGTGTGTTTAATTATTGGGGAAAAGACTTACAGGCCCTCAGTCCAAGCAGTCCTGGGCTGTTGGATTCCCAGACTCCCCTTGAGCCCAGGCAAATATCCCGCCAAGCCGCCAGTAATTCTACTGGCTTAATACAACAACTTATATTAATCAACAGAGTTTAGGTTATAGGTGGTGTAGGCCACCTTTGGTCCCGGGGCTCTTTCTCCAGGATAAGTTAGGCAACTGGTTAAGGCACTCAGGCCAGACCACCTGCTCCCCTGCCAAGCTGCCGGCTACTCCGCCGGCCTAATATTACAGTTTATACTTACTAAGAACTACATTAAATAATTAATTTGCAGTTTTCAGGTGGCGCCCAACGTGGGGTGCCATATGTAAAAAAATATGGCTAATAAGTTATTTAACAGTATTTAGATTATTGTTACTTGTTTTGGCGGTTGCTAATTCTCATCCAGACATTATAAATGAGTACACAGAGTCATCACATGGATTTTAACAAGCCTAGGCCTAGATGGAGCAATCTTGATCCATCTAAGCTAGCTCTTAATTCTATTACCCAAATATGACTCCAGATATACATATGTCCCCTTGGACTGCCATTCTCAATGCTAGGCCAATGTTTCTGGCCATGTGGAATGAGGTTCTTTTCTCTAACCCATGGCATGTGTCTTCCTCCTGCTGCTGGCTGGAATGCTTGAATCCTCTGTCTAAAGCACAGGCTTCCTGCTCTAATCTCAGGAAATCCCACCTTCTCTGTTTTTGCCCAATCTCAGGCCTCAGCATTTTATTTAACCAATCAGAGTCAATGTAAGTAACAGACAGCAAACAGGACCAGTTAACATTTAGAATGCTTAATACTACCCCAACAGCTGTGGGTTTCAAGCCCCCAGGTAAGGTGAGTCAGGCCCCAGTCCTCCTGTTTGCTGCTTCACCAGCCTAATATAAAAGTTTACAGTTATTAGTAAATATATGTGCTAGCTAACTTTCAGGTGCAAGCAGGTGGCCCCAGTAGATGGCAAAACACCTATGTTTAGATGTATAGATAGCATTGATTAGACAAAGAGGGATATTAATATCAATTAAAATTTAAAAATGGACATGAAGACAGGAGGAAGATCCCATGGGGTTAACTAGAGGGAGTTGTGGACAAGTAGAATCCATTTTGTTCTATTAAAGATTCTCTTTCTCTCTCTCTCTCTCTCAAGTGCTTCACTGTGTAATAGCCCTGGCTGTTCTGGACTCTCTTTGTAGACCTGGCTGGCCTTGAGTTCACAGAGATCACCCTGCCTCTGCCTCCCAAGTGCTGAGATTAAAGACGTGGTCCACCATGTCCTGCTCTATTAAAGATTTTAAAGTCTGCTCATGTTCCTTCTTCAATAGATTTTTGTGCCTTCATAGGAAACGTGAAAATCTCTTTAAAGCCTCCTTTCCTTCTTAAATGGATTTCTCCATGCCTGCTGCTCTATTGTGGCATACATAATATCCTTTTCATATTATCAGTATGATCCCATACTGATAATAAATACCTCTTCACCTTAAAATTGACAAGTTACATTCATATATAAAGCCCTTTAATGTAAAGTTAGTTAAATCATGGAGTTTTAGTTTATTATCAAAATATTTGGGTAGGTAATCTTGCTGCCTATTACAATATCATTCCTACTCCTTCCACCAAAAATAGTCATAAAGTTTTAATTAAGTGTTTGCTTGTGGTCAAACATTTACTTCAAATAATTGCATGAAAAGAGAATATAAAATGGCCTCATTATAAATTACTAGTTTGAAATGATTATAATTTAAATAGATCTAGCATCCTTTTCTTAAAAGAGACAGGGTCCAAAATACATAGATTGGTGGTTATGAAAATGACTTATGATATTTTTAGTGGGTAAGACATTTCTAAGTCCTATTTATTTCATGTTTGTGATATCTGTATGCTTTTGATGTTCTGTTTTTGTTTTTGATAAGCCTACCAATTTAAATTGACAGAGATAAAGTAATATTATAATTTGGGTCATTGTGCTTATTGGATTTGTCCCTCTTATATATAAAAGCATGACTCAAACAGCTCTAAGATGCTGAAAGTCTTAGCAGAGGAAGACAACCATTTATTCTGTCGCTTCATAATGAAAGCTTTTTATCCTCTGACCCAAGGTCAATTGCATTGTCTTTGTTGAAAGATAGGGAAGTACTGCTAAGAAAGATTTTACTGGGCAGCAAATCTGAATCTGCTTCCTCTGATGAAATGTCAATAGCTTTCTAGGACAAAATGTAGTTTTTTAGAAACAAAGGTGAAATTGCTTTAGAACATATGACCACAAATCAGTCTCCTTCAATATAAAACACTGGAGAAGAAAAAATTAAGATGCAATCCAATAGGCTGTTATGTTTCCAACTTTTTACTTTAAGTCATCAAGCATATTACATTTTCTGCAAAAAACAATATAAAGAAGCATTGATGTTCTTCTAATGGTTTTAGAGACATAAAACATGTAGTAAAAAGTCTGATGCTATGGACCTGGGCATCCTTAAGAATGCACAAGGGATCAGCGTCTCAGAAAGGCACAGGCTCACATGACATAGCAGCTTCCATGCCATGATGGAAGAGAAATCAGAACATGAAAACTGTTTTTTTTTAGTTGCTTAAAATAATGAAACACTGCAGATAAAATTTTATGAGTGTAGTACAAGGTGTGTTCATAATTTTCAGAAATAACAAGTTCTGTCTTTGAAAATTTTGCTAATCTTCATTTGTTCCATTTAAAAATGTAGTTTTTAGATGGGATGTATATTGAGGTCTGGATTTATTACTTAACAATCTCTTGACATTCTTAAGATCTGCCTCAAATACAGAACAAGTTCAAGGCCATTCTGGTCACTTGGCAAGTTCCTTTCTCAAAATAAATAAAGCTAGAACATGTCTAACCTGTACAAGGCCCTAGGTTCAATTCTCAGTATTGAATGAAAAATGATACCACTTTTTCTCAATGTAATGGTATATTCCAAGCAAGTGTCGCTTTTATACTTACTGCTGCAATTATCTTTTTTTTTTTTAAGTCTTTGGGACTAGAAAGATGGCCTAGCTGTTAAGAGCACTGTCTGTTTTTCCAGAGGTTTTGAGTTCAATTCTCAGCAACCACATGGTGACTGACAACTATCTATACTAAGATCTTCTCCCCTCTTCTGGCATGCAGGCATATGTGCAAAAGGAATGTTTATATACACAAAAGAAATAAATGCATTCTTTTCATAAATCTTTGGATGGTACAGGATAACTATACTACAACCAATGTACCAAAGGGAACAGGAATATAGTTTTTTTTTTCCTATCAATGGGACACTTTGCCCTAGTGGTGCTGCCTTGTAGGCTCCCAGTGTGTAAGGAGGCTGTTGGCCCTCATATGACTGCTAAACTGAGGCGGGGGAATGCTATATAGGGACACTCCACTCTGGAGGAGTGGGATAGAAGGGTTAGGGGGTAGAGGGTGGGAGGGCGGGACTGGGAGGGGTGGAAAGAGGGCACTGTCATGAAGATGTAACCTGAAATAATAAGTAAATATTAAAAATATATTTGAAATGCAGATGGTCATATTCTAAGAGGTATATTATACTAGATTCTTAAATTCATACTTACATTTTAAAAAGGGTGTTACTGAAGTACTGAGGTTTGTTGATACATGGAGGCTCCCTTATCTGAGGAAGAGAGGAGGTAGACGTGAACAGAGTGGAAGGGTGGGACTGGGTGGGGAAGAGGGAGAGGGCTGTAATTGGGATGTAACTTTATAAAAATAAATATTTTTTAAGAAAGAAAGGGATGTTAAAAGAATTGCAATGAAGGTGTAAGCAAAGAATATATGTAAAAGCAAGAGTAAAGTGGATACAAATAACCTGAGATCATCTCTTGTACCTTGAAAAGACTGGATTTCTTGAGTTCCAGTGAGGCCATTTGGAAACTGGAAATGAGTAGTGAGCCACTGTCCCTCAGGATGGACATTCACCCAACAAGATGAACCCCTGAATAAGCAAGAGTTAATGACAAATAATTTGAAGTTCATATAGCAGGTGAGAGTAACTATGGAATTTTCAATCTTTTGAACTTTTGATGTGAGTAGCTATTTAAGAACCAGTAATTAACCTAATACTCTGACTCATTTAAAAAAATCTGGAAATAATGGAGCTTTTGTCATAATAATCGTATGTGTATTGAAGGGTGTGATCAAGAGAGTGACACAGGAGAAGTACAAATATTTGTCTCTTTGTAGCATCACTTAGATCTCAAATAAGGTAAATAGAGACACAGAACTGAAGAGAATGAACCAGAATATCATACAAAAAAAAAAAAATCAACCTGTTGTAGTATGTGTTCTTTCTCCCAGCCCCAAGCTCCCAGAAATAAGGCCCTGAGACTCATATGACTGCTTAACTGGGGTGGGTGACTGTTATATAGGGACACTGCACTCCAGAAGAGGGGGATGGAAGGGATAGGGGTAGAGGGTGGGAGGGCGGGACTGGGAGGGGTGGAAAGAGGACACTGTGATAGAGATGTAGCCTGAAGTAATAATTTTTTTTTTGAAGAGGGGCTCAAAATATATTTTCAATTACCTAGACCACACAACTATGCTCATTTCCTGACATCCTCAGCTTAAAAACCTATTTATTGGGGCCGGGCGGTGGTGGCGCACGCCTTTAATCCCAGCACTTGGGAGGCAGAGGCAGGCGGATCACTGTGAGTTCGAGGCCAGCCTGGTCTACAAAGTGAGTCCAGGACAGCCAAGGATACACAGAGAAACCCTGTCTCGAAAAACCAAAAAAAAAAAAAAAAAAAAAAAAAAAACCTATTTATTCTAATCTAAGTTCTGTCACGTGGCTGGTTACCTCTACTCAGATACCATGTGTCTGTCCTCTTCACACTTTCCCCGGCATTTACTCCCATGCCTGGCACTCCCTTTGAATCCTCTCCACCTACTGGGTGTCCCACCTTCTACCTTTTCCTACAGGTCATAGGAATTTCATTGACAAGTGATGTATCCATATATCACACAAGATATTCCTTATACATTTCCCCATTTTAGCCCAATAAAAGGCTATTTTCCTTACAATAAAAAACTGTATACAATAATAAATTATGAAACAATTATGAAAATTATAAGGTATGACACATTCAAAATCTCCATTCCATATGCACTAGCAAGTTTGGAGAAAGTATTCTATTATCTATCCTATCTTAGTGAATTCAGAGTACTGTTCCCAAATCATTTTCTATCATAGCTTATAATTAACAACTTGAAAATTCTAGTTAGATCTAAAAATATCAATTTAAACCAATTTCTTCTGAAACAACTTTAACTTAATTGTGAGACTATAACTATCTAGTCTTCAACCCTATCAGAGACCAAAGGAGTAAATATTACTCTGAGTATGTAGGAAGTGTAGAACATGCAGCTTCCAAAATATAGAAATGACAGGAAGCTGGATGCCTGGAAAGTCACCCAAAATTCTAATAATGTAGTAGCATCATCTTCAATCTTCTGGCCATAATAGAAGTCCTTCAGTGCTCATCATCATCTTTAAAGTTGAATGGGTGTTGCATGGAGATCACATGACTCATTTTCAATAGCCTAAAATTTAATAATAACACATCTAAATACCATAATCTGTAGGTCTCTGAGGTTTTTGAAGAGCATTTATCTATCTATCTGTCTGTCTGTCTGTCTGTCTGTGTATCTATCATCTGCAGATACAATTTTATTAATATGGTTATTAAAGCAGAGACCTGTGAGATTTTTAATAAGCCTTACTCACTGGGGTTGGGCAGATCTTACATGTTCTAGTTGCTGCAGTTTTCTGAGAAAGTTTCTCCTGGCCTTGTTTGCTTCTACTACAGGCTAACCCATGGATTCTCTCCTCTTCCTCTCTCTCACTTATGGTGGTTTTCTCCTACCCTACACTTTTTCCCTGCCTACCTCTATTCTCCCAATCCAGGCTGTTGGCTAGTTTATTCAAACAATCAGGGATAGATTAGCAGACAAGGTTACAAAATGAAATTTTGGATATATGAGTGACTGCTTTTAAATGAGTGCAAGCAGACCTTGTGGTGCAAAATAATTAAATTAGAATACATAGCACAAACCAACTGCCAATATCTATCTATCTATCTATCTATCTATCTATCTATCTATTATCTATCTATCTATTACCTATTCATCTGTCTATCATCAATCATCTACAGCATATCTGAATAGGAAAAATTGCCTGTTTCTAGCTATTTATAACTAGGATGTATATTTTTGTAATTATCTAGACTAATATTCGACATGCCCATGAGTTTGATTGATACTAATTTGTATTAATAAATTGTACAGTTTACAATAGCGACTTTTAAAAAGACTGGAAATAAATATTACGTTTTAAATGAGTTGCAAAGATCCAATACCGTATACAAGAGTTGAAACATATATACATTATGCATATCATGAATAAATTTTTAAATTTATATCAACATACAATAATCTATAGCAATGTAATCCTTAAATGTGTATCAATATGTAGAATTCTACAATAATATAAAAGTATTGTCCTACAAATTGTTCTTTGGTGTAAGATTATATACAATAATCTACTTTTCCCCATTTATTCCTACATTATTCCTATATGATATTCCTATATCTCCTTTTTTTCTCAACCCTCTCTCCTTACTTAAGAAAGAAAAAGAGTATAGAGAAAAGAAAAAGAGGAATCCCTGAGTCCAAGCTCCCATACCTTGTTTTTTCCCAGATTGAAACCTTTTAGTAACTTGTAATCAACCCCTTTTTATTTATTTTTTTAATATTTTTTCCTTTATTTTTTATTTCTTCAAATTATATCTCAATCGCAGTACCCTCCCTATTACCCCTCCAGTCACACCTTCTCACCCTCAACCCCCCATCCTCTTCCTTTTTTTTTCTTTTAAGTTTAAGGTATATTTTATTTCCCCCTACAGTTTTCCCTTTCAGTCCAACAAATGGCTCTTTCTTTTATAATAATAAATACAATACAGTACAACAGAGGTAATTAGGCCACAGCTATGAGGGTTATATGGCTTAACGTACATTCCCAATGACCAGTCCATATGTATTTGGTACCTGACTTTAACATTCTACTATCTAAACATCTCCATGAGTTTAAATTTCTATATCTGACTCAACATTCATACTAACTTGCAACACAATTTTAAAAGTATATTCCTGGATCTATAACACTCTCTTGACTCCTAAACAACTCAAAATTTAATTATGAGACTCTAGCTATCTGTTCTTCAACCACCTCAGAGATCTGAGAGGGATAAATAGATATATGTGATTTTATAGGAAATACAGGGCCTGCAGCTTCCCAAACTAAGAAATGACATACCAGTGGCTGCCTGGACAGTTCCCATTTTCTCTCCATACATTACAGCATCGATCTTCAGTCATTTGACCCCCTTTCTCTGACAGACATTTTAGAGCAGGGGTTATGAAGGACTTACCTACCCTGTCTTGGCAGAGCTAGGCTATTGACTTACCTGCTTCCATGTTTTGTCCTTTTTGGACAGCATTGTGTCTACAGTTGGAGCAAGAGGCTTTTCCTACCAAGATATAGGCTTGTGACTAATTCAATCATCTCCCACTGGAGATTCTTCAATGCTCATCTTCTACTTGGAGGAGAATAGGGGGTGCTGTCAGGAGTTGATATGTCTTCATATAAAAAAATCTAAAGTTATGAAAATATCTTTGAATGCCGTATTCTGCAGATCTCTTGAGGTTTTTGAAGAGGCCCTATCTATTTCTTATATTAGGGTAAGCAGATGTTGCTTGTCTCTTAGCAGGTTTATTTCTGATTAGCTTAGCAAGTAACTATAATATGCTGTCATAGTACCTAACAAAATGTCTGGCTTGCATATCCATTAGTTTGCATTTCTTAATTATCCTAAACAGTTTATGGCAATTAGTAGTAAAAGGCCAAAACATCACATTTCATTTTTTTTTCTTTACCTCCTAATCCTTCCATCCCATTTCTCTGGGGTGGGGTGTCCTTATATAACAGTCCCTCATCTCAGTTGAGAGGTCGTATGAGGGCCAAGAGCCTCCTCATTCACTGGGGGTCTACAAAGCAGTACCAGCAGTGAAAAGTGTTTCATTGCCCGGGAAAGAGAACTACTAAACAAACAAACCAGTAAGCAGACAATAGATTAAAAAAAACTAAAAAAATAGAAAAAAATATAACTAATATATAAAAAATAAATTAAAAATAAAAATTAAAAATAAGAAATCTATGTCCAAGTTCCCTTTGGTGTGTTAGTTGTATTATCGATACCTTCTACTATATAGCTAAAATCCTACTATAAGTGAATAGATGCTATATGTGTCCTTCTGCATCTGGGTTAGTTCACTCAAGATGAGCTTTTCTAGTTCCATCCATTTGGCTGCAAATTGCATAATTTCATTGTTCCTGATAGCTGATAATATTCCATTGTGTAGATGTACCACAGTTTTTTAACCCATTTTTCAGTTGAGGGACATATGGGTTGTTTCCAGTTTCTAGCTATTAGAAATAAGGCTGATATAAACATAGATGAGGAAACTTCCTTATGATTCCGTGAAGAGGCATTTGAGTGTATACCCAGAAGTGGTATGGGTCCTGAGGCAGAGCTATTCCAAGTTTTCTAAGATATCGCAAACTGACCTCCATAGTGGTTGTACAAGCCTGCGTTCCCACCAGCAATGGAGTAGGGTACCCCTTTCTCCACACCCTCGCCAGCATGTGCTGTCATTTGAGTTTTTGATCCTAGCCATTCTGACAGGTGTGAGATGGAATCTCAGAGTCATCTTGAGTTGCATTTCTCTGATGATTAAGGATGTTCAGCATTTCTTCAAATGTCTCTCAGCCATTAGGGATTCCTCCTTTGTGAATTCTCTATTTAGCTCTTTTCCCCATTTTTTGATTGGATTATTTGGTTTCTTGGCATTTAATTTCTTGAGTTCTTTGTAGATTTTTGGATATTAGCCCTCTGTCAGATGTGGGGTTGGTGAAGATTTTCTCCCAGTCTGTAGGCTACCATTTTGTTCGAATGACAGTGTCTTTTGCCTTACAGAAGCTTTTCAGTTTCATGAGGTCCCATTTATTGATTGTTGTTCTCAAGTCCTGAGCTGTTGGTGTTCTGTTCAGGAAGTTGTCACCTGTGCCAATTAGTTTGAGGGTTTCTCCCAATTTTTCTTCTAGTAGATTTAGTGTGACCGGCCTTATGTTAAGGTCTTTGATCCACTTGGGACTTAAGTTTTGTACAAGGTGATGAGTATGGGTCTAATTTCATTCTTTTACAAATGGACATCCAGTTGGACCAGCACCATTTATTGAAGATGCTGTCCTTCTAACATTGTGTCATTTTGGCTTCTTTGTCAAAAATTAGGTGGCCATAAGTGTGTGGGTCTATTTCTGGATCTTCAATTCGATTGCATTGATCTACTGGTCTTTTCCTATACTAATACCATGCTGTTTTTACAACTATTGCTCTGTAGTACAGTTTGAAATCTGGGATGGTAATACCTCCAGATGTTTCTTTATTGTACAGGATTAATTTAGCTATTCTGGGCTTTTTGTTGTTCCATATGAAATTGAGAATAGCTCTTTCCAAGTCTATAAAAATTGTGTTGGTATTTTGTTAGGAATTGCATTGAATCTATATATTGTTTTTGGTAGGGTGGCCATTTTTATTATATTAATCCTACCTATCCATGAGCATGGAAGTTCTTTCCATCTTCTAAAGGCCTCTTCCATTTCTTTCTTCAAGTGCTTGAAGTTCTTGTTGTACAGGTCCTTTACTTGCTTGGTTAGAGTAACCCCCAGGTATTTTATGTTGTTTGTGGCTATTTTGAAGGGGGTTGTTTCCCTTATTTCTTTCTCAGCCCATTTGATTGTTGCATAAAGAAGGGCTTCTGATTTTTTTTAATTAATTATGTATCCAGCTACTTTGCTGAAGGTGTTTATCCACTGTAAGAGTTCTCTGGTGGAATTTTTAGGGTCGCTTATGTATACTATCATATTATGTGCAAATAGGGATAATTTGACTTCTTCGTTTCTGATGTTTATCCCCTTGATCTCCTTTAGTTGTCTTATTGCTCTAGCAAGAATTTCAAGTACTATATTGAAGAGATATGGTGAAAGTGGACATCCTTGTCTTGTCCCTGAGTTAAGAGGAAATGTTTCAAGTTTCTCTCCATTTATTTTGATGTTGGCCACTGGCCTGCTGTATATTGCCTTTATTATTTCTAGGTACAGTCCTTGTATGCCCGTTCTGTCCAGAACTTTTAGCATGAAGGGGTGTTGAATTTTGTCAAATGCTTTTTCTGCATCTAGCGAGATTATCATGTGTTTTTTTTCTTTCATCTTGTTTATATGGTGAATGACGTTGATAGATTTTCGTAGTTGTGAGTGGGGTGTTGAAGTCTCCCACTATTAAAGTGTTTGGATCAATGTGCGATTTAAGTTTTAGAAGTGTTTCTTTTATAAATGTAGGTGCCTTTGTATTTGGGGCATAGATTTTCAATATTGAGATGCCCTCTTGGTGGGTATTTCCTTTAATGAGTATGTAATGCCCTTCTCTGTCTTTTTTTATTAACTTCAATTAGAAGTCTATTTTGTTTGATATTAGGGTGGCTGCTCCAGCTTGTTTCCTGGGTCCTTTGCTTGGAAAACCTTTTCCCAGCCCTTTACTCTGAGATAGTGTTTATCTTCAATAGTGAGGTGTGTTTCTTGTATACAGCAAAAAGATGGGTCTCGTTTACAGATCCAGTCTGCAAGTCTGTGTCTTTTTATTGGAGAGTTGAGTCCATTTCTGTTGACGGATATTAGTGACCAGGGATTGTTATTTCCCATTATTTTGGTATAGCTTGCTGTCTTGTGTTTCTTTTTTGTTTAGCTTCTGTGGAGATTTCCATTTCCTCTGTTTTCTTGGGTGTAGTTATCTTCTCTGTGTTTGAATTTTCCTTCTAGGATCTTCTGTAGGGCTGGGTTTGTGAGGAGATATTGTTTGAATTTTATTTTGTCATGGAATATCTTGTTTTCTCCTTCTATGTTGATAGAGAGTTTTCCTGGGTATAGTAGTCTGGCTGGGCACCTATGTTCTCTCAGGGATGGTAGGACATCCGTCCAGGCCCTTCTAGCTTTTAAAGTGTCTGAGGAGAAGTCAGGTGTGATTCTGATGGGTCTGCCATTGTATGTGACTTGGCCTTTTTCTCTTACAGATTTTAATATCCTTTCTTTGTTCTCTACATTTGGAGTTTCTATTATTATGTGGCAAGAGGAGTTTCTTTTCTGATCTAATCTG
>CAJQZJ010031536.1:6638364-6686261 GCA_907164525.1 Lophiomys imhausi
GAAGTTTTCTTCTATGATTTTGTTGAAGATATTTCCTGGACCATGGAGTCGGGAGTCTTCTCTTTCCTCTATGCCTATAATTCTTAGATTCTGTCTTTTCATTGAGTCCTTGATTTCTTGTATGTTGTGGGTGAGAGATTTTTTAGCTTTCTCATTTTCTTTGGATGTTGTACTGATTTCTTCCATCGAATCTTCCATGCCTGAGATCCTGTCTTCCGTCTCTTGCATCCTATTTTTCATACTCGCATCCATAGTTCCTGATCTCTTCTCTTGATTCTCCATTTCCTCTTTTAACTCTGACTGTGTTTTCTTTATTGTTTACATTTCTATTTTCATGTCTTGAATGGTACTGTTCGGTTTGTACATTTCCTTCTCCAGTTTGCTTGTTTCTGTCTGGAGATCTTTCATTGCTTTATCCTTTTCCTGTTCCAGCTGGGTCACCTTGGCTTGGAGCTCTTTAATGATGATATTCTTTGTTTTGGCTTCTGTCTTGATGATCT
This sequence comes from Lophiomys imhausi, assembly GCA_907164525.1. Classification (NCBI taxonomy): domain Eukaryota; kingdom Metazoa; phylum Chordata; class Mammalia; order Rodentia; family Muridae; genus Lophiomys; species Lophiomys imhausi. The sequence goes on from CAJQZJ010031536.1 coordinate 6,638,865, forward strand.
CTCCATAGTTGTGAGTGGGGTGTTGAAGTCTCATACTATTAAAGTGTTTGGATCGATGTGCGATTTAAGTTTTAGAAGTGTTTCTTTTATAAATGTAGGTGCCTTTGTATTTGGGGCATAGATGTTCAATATTGAAATGTCCTCTTTGTGGATATTTCCTTTAATAAGTATGTAATGCCCTTCTCTGTCTTTTTTTATTAACTTCAATTGGAAGTCTATTTTGTTTGATATTAGGGTGGCTGCTCCAGCCTGTTTCCTGGGTCCTTTTGATTGGAAAATCTTTTCCCAGCTCTTTACTCTGAGGTAGTGTTTATCTTCAATAGTGAGATGTGTTTCTTGTATACAGCAAAAAGATGGGTCTTATTTAAGGATCCAGTCTGTAAGTCTGTGTCTTTTTTTTGGCGAGTTAGTCCATTGATGTTGATGGATATTAGTGACCAGGGGTTGTTATTTCCCATTATTTTGGTATAGCTGGCTGTCTTGTGTGGTTTTTTGTTTGTTTGTTTGTTTGTTTATTTGCTGTGGAGATTTCTATTTCCTCTGTTTTCTTGGGTGTAGTTATCTTCTTTGTGTTGGAATTTTCCTTCTAGGATCTTCTGTAGGGCTGGGTTTGTGAGGAGATATTGTTTGAATTTGATTTTGTCATGGAATATCTTGTTTTCTCCTTCTATGTTGATAGAGAGTTTTCCTGGGTATAGTAGTCTGGCTGGGCACCTATGTTCTCTCAGGGATGGTAGGACATCTGTCCAGGCTCTTCTAGCTTTTAAAGTGTCTGAGGAGAAATCAGGTGTGATTCTGATGCGTCTGCCATTGTATGTGACTTGGCCTTTTTCTCTTACAGCTTTTAATATCCTTTCTTTGTTCTCTACATTTGGAATTTCTATTATTATGTGGCAAGAGGAGTTTCTTTTCTGATCTAATCTGTTTGGTGTTCTGTAAGCCTCTTGGACTTTTACTGGCATCTCTTTCTTTAGGTTTGGGAAGTTTTCTTCTATGATTTTGTTGAAGATATTTCCTGGACCATGGATTCGGGAGTCTTCTCTTTCCTCTATGCCTATAATTCTTAGGTTCCATCTTTTCATTGAGTCCTTGATTTCTTGTATGTTGTGGGTGAGAGATTTTTTAGCCTTCTCATTTTCTTTGGATCTTGTACTAATTTCTTCCATCGAATCTTCCATGCCTGAGATCCTGTCTTCCATCTCTTGCATCCTATTTTTCATACTCACATCCGTAGTTCCTGTTCTCTTCTCTTGATTCTCCATTTCCTCTTTTAACTCTGACTGTGTTTTCTTTATTGTTTCCATTTCTATTTTCATGTTTTTAATGGTATTGTTCATTTTGTACATTTCTTTCTCCAATTTGCTTTTTTTTTTTTTGCCTGGAGATCTTTCATTTCTTTATCCTTTTCCTCTTCAAGCTGGGTCACCTTGGCTTGGAGCTCTTTAATAGTGTTATTCATTGTTTTGACTTGTAAAATTATGGCTTCTTTGAATTCCTTCATAGTTTTAAGTTCTTCTTGAAGGGACTCTATCACTTTCCATAATGTAGAATTGTCCTCGTTTTCACGTGTTTCAGTGGTGGTGAGGTGGTTTGGGCTAGACGGAATAGCGTTGCTTTCTTTTGTTGGAGACATTTTGCTCTTTTTTTGTTTTGTTTTTTGACTGGGGCCTCTGGACATGTGGAGTTTTTTTTTCTGTCTTCTGGACTTAGGTCCAAAGGGGGTGCTTTGGTGTAGGAGTAGTTTTGCCTTATGCACTCCAATAAGGTGAGTCATTCAGCCCCGCCTCCCAGGTGGAGACCTAACTAATCCAAGTGGCGGAGCTGTGTACAAATAAGCTCTGGTTCCCAGCCGGAAGGGCCCATACTAGTACAAAAGTCTGATATACAACAGTTTCAAATATCTCGCAGTTTGCCCGGTGTTGGTTCCTGTAGTCGGTAAATCTGCAGTTCAGCTCCAGTAGCCTTGCTGCTCCCGTGGCTTGGAAACTGGCCAGTGACATCATAGACTGCGATCTGCTGTCTGAAGGCACTTTGCAGTGGAGCTGCGTTGACTTCCAAGGGTTGCAATCTTTCGCCAGATAATTGGATCGTCTGTGTGAGTCCTGAGAGTGCCCAGCAGGGTGGGGATTATCTCTGAGTGGGTTCTGAATCTGCCAGCTGGGTATTAGGTTGGAACTTATGGGGGTATCTCCTGTTGGGGGATGGGTTATCCCGATTCCCAGGTCCAGAGGCTTCCTAGCATGGCCACGAGTGTGAAGGTGTGTCCTGCCCAGGGATCTTCCATGGTCCCTGTGTAGCTAGGTGAGATTTAGAAGGGGTCGTGTCCTTCATACAGCATCCTGCAACACTTGCCACCTTGTGACTGTTGACCCCGAAATCAAAATACGTCCTCGCCGGTCGCCGCCATCTTGGATCCCCCACCAACCCCTTTTTGAGGATATCCATCATCCAATAGAATGACTAAAACCTAACCATCCTGCCTTAGGTGAATGGGATGTCAGTGTCTTAAAATTGCTTCCTGCTGATTTGAGGAGTAGGATTTATTTTTGGGAGCCCAAGAGAATTGTGAAAATGCTTAAGAAACCTACTTGTAACATTTGTTGTCCAGTCTCTAAATGATGTGAAAATGCAGGCTTAACTGAAATCCTAACTGGAACAGTCTGTGATACTGGATGATTTAAGCAAGCTGTTTTGAAGTTGTCCTAGAAGCAAGTTTTGGTGAAACAGCAACTGAGTCTGCAATTGGATCAATAAGAATACTTAAATGAATATGTCAGCAACCCATCATCCTCCAGGATGAACTTGTCAGATCCCCTCCAAATTCACTAGTGTCTGGTCCTTTTGTTCTATAAACATATAAACTCTCACAGGTAATAGACAGTTCTGTGATAACACATGGATGGAATATGTGGTGTGCATAGATCATTTATAGATGGTTCTTTGTTCTTTGTTTGAGAAAGTGAAACACATCTGTCTTACTTTGTTAGCTAGTTTTGACTATATAATCAAACTGTAACATAAATCTCTATCCACACCATATGAAAGATAACATGATGGGTCCTGAGGACTCTGGCTATATATAGACACCCATGTCTCAGCCAGTCTCAGAACCATTCCTATGTAGAATGACCAGTCCATATTTTACCAGTTTTTTTGGTCTTTTTTTTTTTTATTACTTCAGGTTACATCTCCATCACACTGTCTTCTTTCCACCACTCTCAGTCACGCCCTCCCACCCTCTACCCCCATCCCTTCCATCCCACTCCTCTGGAGTGGAGTGTCCCTACATAGCATTCCTCTGCCCCAGTTCAGCAGTCATATGAGGGCTAAGAGCCTCCTCACACACTGGGGGCCTACAAGGCAGCACCATTAGGGCAAAGTGTCTCACTGACAGGAAAAAAAAAATGTCTATGTCCATGTTCTCTTTGGTGCATTTTTGTAGTATAGTTATCCTGTACTATATGAAAATCTGACTAAAAGTGAATAGATGCCATGTGCATCCTTCTGGGTCTGGGTTAGCTCACTCAGGATGAGCTTCTCTAATTCCATCCATTTGGCTGCAAAATGCATGATTTCATTGTTTCTGATAGCTGAGTAGTATTCCATTTCTTCTTCTCTGTAGCCAAGGTCTTTTGAAAACCTTCCCCTGTCAAATCTGATCCTTACTTTGGATGTAATCCAAAGCCTTTCCTTTCCTGTTGACATAATGACAAAGCCCCTTTCTCAGCACAACATACCTTTTGTTCTCCAATTTGAAGTTAAGCAAGTATAGGTTGATTTAATTTCCCAGACCCTTTTTTAAATTGAGGCCTGATTCATTCTGGTCTCTCTCAAAGAGAATGCATAAAACTAACATCATCATTTAACATACAATCATTTTCATGTTGACAGCCAAAACAAAACTTCATGGGATTCAATTGCCCTCCTCTACAATGATTTTTATTTTTTAACATGGAAGATATTTGATTATTTATTTATTTGCATCTATGTACCCTTCAAAACATTTTAATCTATTTTTATTTCTCTGTCCTTTCTTTTTAGATTTATTTTCTATGTTCATGTACTTAATCTCTCTGCCTTTTAATTTAATAGATTTTTTTCTGTATTTAACTTTATCTAAATGATTTTCCATCTTTACATTGTTTATTCCTCTTAGATTACTTAATTCTGTCTATAAATTTTTTTTATTTTATCAAATTCAAACCACTTATATCTATTCATGATGTTTCACATTCATTTTCTTTCCTACTTCAGCATAAAAGCATAACTTTAAACTTTTTTTACCTACTTTGAAGTTTGACTGAGTTTGAATTTTTTCTGTGTCTGTGCTTGGCTTGTGTTTGGTCACACCCCTATCCCTATCCCTTCATTTACAGGGAGAAGTATTCAAAAGGATAGATGTTTCAGCACTCTCCCTGACGCTGGTCTTAGGTTAGATTGCATTCTGTGGTTTGCCCGGTCCCAAGTGTCAACCTGTGTTCCACTGCTGCTCCCCAGGTCAAGCCAAACCTCTGACATGTAGCCTGCATTCCCCACCAGCCTTGTATCTTGCTGGATTTGCCTGAGGCTTTCAGCTTGCAGTCTCTGCTTGGGAGATTTCTATTCCTCCCGACTTGGTCTTAAAAGGTCAAGTTATGTGTGAACAGAATTCATCTGCTCTGCTACAGACAGCATGCAATTGTTAAGAAACCATCATCCTCACTCCCCTCCCAAACAGTGGTTACTATGCCTGGCTTTTTGAGATTTTTTCAGGCTAAATGTTTGGATTCTAATTGCCATACATTTGGTGTCATTTTGTTTTAGTATATGTTCTTCTCCCCAATCCCATGCTTCCAGAAATAAGACTCTGAGACTCAAAATGTATTCAAATACCTAGGCCATACAGCTACGCTCTTTCCCTGATTAGCTTGTAAGTAAATAACCTACTTATTCTAACCTAAGTTCTGCCTGAGGGGCTGGTTACCTCTGCTCAGATTCCATGAGTCTGTCCTCTTCAGATCTTTCCAGCATCTCCTGCCATGCCTGGCACTCTCTCAGACTCCTCTTTGCCTACCAGATGTCCCACCTTCTATTCTACCTTTTTCTATTTATTTACAGAAGATGTATCCATATAGCACACAAGATATTCCTTCTACACAAAACTGAATTTCCTAGAAAGAAAAACTGTCTTCCTGGTCATCAGTAGTAAGAGAGAGGGCCATGGTGGGAAAATCTTGTCACATTCATCATATCTTCAGTCTTAATACTTTACAGTGGAAGAAAGCAATGGAGATTCATCTAAGGCTTTTGCTTATACAATCCTGCTCATACAGGTTTGTAGATATAAATGCTATCAACGGCCAAGTCAAAAATCTTTAAATTTGTACACCTGTACCAAGAGAGTTTTTAATGTCCATATTTTATCTTTATTGACTAGATTAGCCTAGCCAAGCTTCAAAGTGCAACATGTTGTTATGGATCCATACTATCTTAAGGAAGCTGTTTCCAAGTATGTGTATTAATACAAGAATCTCACAGTCCTCTTGCAGAGCCAAAATCATCATAAATCCAATGTTGGATACTCTTTCAACTTCCTCCATGCTCACCTTAGTCAGCAACATCTCCAGCCTCCCATGGCACATACCCCATTAAAAAAAGACACTGAGGACACAGATCCAGCATTTCCTCACTACCTGTTATGAAAACCTATCCTATACTGTTTCACCATATACTATCCTATACTAGGGATGGAGGGGATATAAAAATTACTAAAATTGGATATATATATATATATGTGTGTGTGTGTACATATATAATATATTACCTTATAAAATGCTATTTAAATAATTATCTTAATTCTGCCATAAATCCTAATTTTTTTCTCATTGTACATTAGCCACCTATGTTTTATTATTTCTTAATTTTCCTAAACATTTACATGAGAATTTTGTTATGCATGTATTGAAATGGGTTGCTATTGCTCTCTTACAACCAAAGATATTTATTGTTGAACATATTTTTAGATAATGGGATCCTCACTGCCTCTGTGGTACAACAGGTGCACCCTGCCCATCATACAGATTACTTAACTAAATATGTTTCCTTGGCCCAGGATTCCAAGGTGGAACTGATCATATCACATGGTATCTAAATGGTGGAAGGCTGAGTTAGTCACTATGGAACAAACGTGAGGCCACAGCTGACTGTGAAACACAGATTGAATACGTATTTCCATGGTGAACTCTGAGGCCAGTCACCACATCAAATAGCCTACTCAGGTCCCAGGAACACCACCTTTTATCAGCTGACTCTGTCCCCTGTCTGGAGAGGAACTCTGGCTCCGAACCACGTGTGGTTCTAGCACAAGGCTCCAGCCTCAGGTCAGTAGCCCTGCCTGTCTTCCTCGGTAACAGCTTCCACATGGACCTGCTCATCTTCCCGGGAAGAACAGTCAGACCATGGGAGCACACAGCACAGGTCAATGAGAATTTCTTTCTGGTGTTCCCAAAATGGCGGCTCCCAGTGCGCACAATTTCTGAGTGACAAGGGGCCAAACTCAGTCTCAGGGAAATAATAGGGAGCTCTATTGGCTGCAAATTCAGCCTATGTCAGTGTTTCCCTCACATAGGCTGAGACTGACCACCCACCTGAGCACCCAACCTCCTGCAACAGCCATCTACAGGCCTACCTACTCTGGCTCCTATACTGGGTGGAGCTAGCTCTCAGCCTGAACAACACATGGTCCCAGACCACAGTTCTAGTGGACCTCAATAATTGCAGAATGAATCAGCAGTCAAGCTAGTGAACCCAAAACAACCATGTCAGCAAGAAAAGAACCCAGGTTCCAGTGGCATATAGATGAAACCCCTGGTTCACACCTCAACCTGCCTTTCTGAGGAGACCCATTAGTTCTCAGGCCCACACAGGGTAGTCCCCCTATGCCAATCCCATGCCTATAGGTCCAATTGGGTCACAACCAGCTTGGGAAAGCTGCAGCAACTCTCTAAGACCCAGCCTCTATTACAGGGATCTACCTATCATCTAGAAGTGGGCTTTGGGATCATAGAATCAGTAAGCCACCAGAACAGGGGGTCTTCCATGAGCATCAAGGCCAGTGGGCATCAGGAACAACCATACAACACTAGGGTCAACCAGATGGCTAAATGTCAGGGTAAGAACAGTATAAAAAGAAAGGAAAACAAAAACACCATGACAATATGGCATCTCTAGAACCTAGCCACAGAAAGCCCAGGAAGGAAATAACCCCACTGCAGCAAAAACAAAAGAACAGCTCATTCACATGCTACCACCACCAACAAGAAGATAACTGGAATTAACAATCAATAATCGTTAATATCCCTCAACACCAATGGACTGAATTCTCCAGTAAAAAGATAACAGCTAACAGAATGATGTGAAAACAGAATCTGATGGGGTGGTGTTAAGCACTGTAAATGTTAACTAATTGGTCCTGCTTGCTGTCTATTACTTACATTGTCTCTAATTGGTTGAGTAAAATGCTGGGGCCTGAAACTGGGCAAAGACAAAGATAGGTAGGACTAAGGTGTGTGGGCTTCTGAGACAGAGAGCATATTAGGGAGAAGAAGCCAGGAACAGAAAGAAGGAGGAACACATGCCATGGAGCAGATTAAAGATTATTCCACATGACCTGGAAAATCAACATAGTGTGGAGAATAACAGTCCAAAGGGACATATGTATATATGGGGTCATATGTGGTTAATAGACATATTAGCTAGCTTAGATTGTCTAGGATTGCATAATTCAGGCCAGGGCTTGTTAAAATCCTTCCGGTGTCTGTGTGTATTCATTCTTAATGGCAGGTTAAGGATTACCACTGCCATACCAATTAATATAACATAAATATTAATAAATAATTTAATTAGCCATTTATTTTCTACAAGAATCCATCATCATGTTGCTTTAAAGAAACACACCTCAGCAAAAAGATAGACATTATCTTAGAATAAAGGGCTGGAAAAAGATATTCCAAGTAAATGGACTCAAGAAGCAAGCTAGATTAATTGTATCTAATAAAATAGGTTTTCAACCAACATTAATCAACATATAGGGAAGGATACTTCATATTCATTAAAGAAAAAATCTACCAAGATGACCTCTCAATACTAAACATTTATGCCCCAAATGCAAGGGCACCCATATTTGTAAAATAAACATGACAAAAACTCAAATTCCACTTCGAACCACACACATTAATAGTGGGAGACTTCAACACACTGCCCCCCCACACCCTGAGTACAGATCAGCAATACGGAAACCAAACAGAGAAATAATGAAACCAACAGACATCATTAATCAAATGGACCTAATTGATGTCTATAGATCTTTCACCCAAACACAAAAGAATATACTTTCTTCTTAACACCTTCTCCAAAATTGATCACAAAGCAAGCCTTAACAGATAAAAGAAATTGAAATAACGCCTCATATTTCGTCAGACCACCACGGAATCAAGCTGGACTTTAACAATACTAGAAATAACAAAAAGACTATAAACTCATAAAAACTGAACAACTCTATATTCAACTATCCCTAGGTTAGGGAATAAATTAATAATAATAATAATAATAATAATAATAATAATAAGAAGAAGAAGAAGAAGAAGAAGAAGAAGAAATTAAAGCCTTTTTAGAATTAATGAAAATGAAAGGTACAACATACCGAAACTTATGGTACACAATGAAAGCAGCACTAAGAGGAAAGCTCATAGCACTAAGTGCCTTCAAAAGGAAATTGGAGAGTTCCCATAAAAGTGACTTAAAAGTGCACATGAAAGATCTGGAACAAAAAGAAGCAAACACACCCAAGAGGAGTAGATGGCAGGAAATCATCAAACTCAGAGCTGAAATCAGTAACTTAGTAACAAAGAGAACAATACAAAGAATTAACAAAACCAAGAGTTGGTTCTTTGAGAAAATCAACAAAATAGACAAACACTTAGTCAAACTAACTGAAAGGCATCAAGAAAATATCTAAATCAGAAAAATCAGAAAAGAAAAGGGGAAAATAACTACAGACACTGAAGAAATCCAGAGAATCATTCGGTCCTACTTCAAAAACCTGTATTCCACAAAATTGGAAATTCTAAATGAAATGGACAATTTTTTTTCATAGATTCCACACACATACCAAGATTAAATCAAGATCAAGTAAACAAATTAAACAGTCCTACAATCCCTAAGGAAATAGAAGTACTCATTAAAATCTCCCAACAGAAAAAAAAAAAGCTCAGGGCCAGATGACAGATGATTTCAGCATAGAATTCTACCAGACCTTCAAAAATATCAATATTCCTCAACCTCTCTGACAAAATAGAAACAGAAGAAACACTGCCAAACACATTCTATGTGGCCACAGCCACCCTGATACCTAAACCACACAAAGATACAAAAAATGACAAATTTCCCTTATAGACATTGATACAAAAATGCAAAATTATTCAGTAAAATATTTGCAAACTGAATCTTAGCACACATCAAAAGTATCATACACCATGATCAAGGAGGCTTTATCCCAGGAATGCAGGGTTTAATCAACATATGAAAATCCATCAAAGTAATCCACCATAAAAAACAAGCTGAAAGGAAAAGAAAAAACAAACAAACAAACAAACAAAAAACACATGATCATCTCATTTGAAGTAAAAAAAAAAAAAAGTTTGAAAAAATCCAACACCCCTTCCTGTTAAAAGTCTTAGAGAGATCTGGCATACAAGGACCATACCTAAACAAAATGAAGGTAATATATGTGTTGCCGGAGCTGATGTCCAGGACTCTTAGGAGTGGGGATGAGCTGGTATGGAATCAACTACCTAGATTCCTGGAGTCTGATTAAGTGGAAAAAGCAGACTTTTCTATTTCAAAAAGAGGGGGTTCCCTTTATGACCTCTACCCAGACTCCCATTGGCTTCCAAACTGCAGGTTGCTGCTGCTCTTCCTCATTGGCTCCTGTCTCACTGATCAGTTGTGGCTTCATCAACCTTCAGGCAGCTCTCAGGCTGGGCATGTTTAAACATGCCTGGGCAGGTCTCTCAGGTCAGCTGCATGTAGAAGCCCAGCCATGAATGTGCTATTTAAGAGCAGGCCTTGTTTCTGCTCAGTGGCAGACCTTGTTTCACCTACAATATACAGCAAGCCAGTAGCCAACATAAAATTAAATGGAGAGAAAGTTAGAGCATTTTCTCTAAAATCTCTAAAACAAGGCAAGGCTGCCCACTCTCTCCATATCTCAACATAGTACTTGAAATTCTAGCTAGAGCAATAAGACAAATAAAGGAGATCAAGGGGATACACATTGGAAAGGAAGAAGCAAAAGTATCCCTATTCCCAGATGATATGATAGAACACGTAAGTAATCCCAAAAATTCTATGTGAGAACGCCTTCAGCAATGTGGCTGGATAAAAAATTAATTATAAACAATCAGTAGCCTTTCTTTATACAAAAGGTAAATAAGCTGAGAAACAAATTAGGGAAACTGAAAGACCCCTGAAACGGGGACACCGCCCCTGGGGCCCAGCGTCCAAGGACAGAGACCGAGACCACCGGATGCAAGTGCAAGAGGCAACTTTATTGTTTACACAGGCGCCTGCGGACGCTACAGCCTTCGGGTGACTGAGCGTGCTGGGCTAGGACGGGGGGTTGATTATATAGGGTTGGGGTGGCAAGAAGCGGGCTTACAGAAGCAGATGCATGGTTACAGGGTTCTCATTGGTTGATTTAAATGAGGCCATGGGCTCAGGTTAAGGACAAACTCGGCATTCCACAAGGCTATCGTCAGCACATTTTTTGGTTTCCCCAGTTCCTGGGGCCGGTGAGTCAGTTGGCAGATGTTTAACCATAGATATCCTGTTTTTTGCTGGCCTCGCCCAGTGTGGAAGGTCCCTTATCTTAGGCAACAATACAATGTCAGTTTACAGAGAGGCATAAGCTTATCTTAGGCAACAATATAATGACATTTTACAGAGAGGCATAAGCTTATCTTAGGCAACAATACAATGACATTTTACAGAGAGGCATAAGCTGGGGTCTTTCATTCCCCCCTTTTTCTTTACCATAAGTAAAATCTTTTACTTATCAGGGAATTTCAGTTTCCATTTGTTTTAGAGCTTGGTACTGGTGAGTTAGTACCAAGGTCTGGACGACAGACAGGCGCTCTTTTACAAATTGTATCAGGCGATTGAGGATGCATGGGCCAAATGTGAGAATAAGCATGAGGAGGATTTAGGGTCCCAATAGGGAAGACATTAGGGTGGTGAACCAAGGGGATCGGTTAAAGATTCCTTCAAACCATCCCTGTTGAGATTCGAATTCCCTTTGTCTTTTGTCTAACCTTTCTTTTCTCCATCCTGGACATACATAAAATTCATAGCTGCGGACTAGATTGGGGGGAGTACTCTTTGCTGATGGGATAAGGGCCCGCAAACAGAAATATAGGTCTGGCCACCAAGTGTTTATTGGGGCCACCTTCTGCATGGTGTTGATTGCAACTCCCCGGTCGGGATCAATGAGTTGCCAGGATAATGTCATGGTTGATGGTGTTGTTAAAAGTACCCAACGCGGCGATGCCCTCATAGTAAGGGGGTCCAGAAGTTAAACAGAGCCAACATCCTCCATACTGCCTAGCCGCACTCCTGTCCCTACCTTTCCTTGGACAGACGTAAAAATCTTGTTGAGCCAGCCCTCAGCGTCCCTCTGGTCTCCCACACCCGAACTTTGCTCTTAGCCCTATAGAGTGTCTTTATCGAGGGTCCCTCTCAGGGAGGGTCTGGGGGTCTGCCTCAGAAATATCCCACTGTTCCAGGCCTGCAGCTAGCTGGCAGAAGTCAGGAAAGGGAGGGGACTACCTTAGAAATTGACCAGACGACTTCTCCAGTTTGGGAAGTTACCTGATAAGTACAAGTTTTTGAGGGGCATGGGGGTTGTCATACCCCATCTGGAGAGCACCCACAACGCAGGTGTAGCTTAAGAGGGTCTACAGTTTTTTTTTTTTTAATCTCCATTTATCCTTAGGAGGTTTAGGAGTTTTCTTTACGTGAGAGGCGTGGATCCAAGCAGAGATGTCCTCTACCTTCATTGGGGTGGGGGTAGTCGAGAGCACCAGGTATGGTCCCTTCCAGTGAGGCTCAAGGTTCCCAGCTCCATGGCGCCAGACAAGTACGGTTTTTTTCAACCTGGAACTGATGAGACACGCTCTGGTCTCCAGCTTCATAAGCCTCCCAGAGCTGCTCCCAGGCTTTACACCAAAACTACTTCAAGGGCTGGGCAAAGAAAGTGGGTGAACAAGGGGTTAGAAAGGACAACATCAGGATGGAACATTCAGCCAGCCTCAGTAAGAGAAGGAGGCCCCCCACAGAGAATCTCATAAGGTGTCAGCTTAAACCGCCCCCGGGGTGTTCCTGACCCAGAATAAGGCAAAAGGAAGGAGGGCTGTCCAGTCTCCCATGCCGGTCTCTAAGGCTAATTTAGTCAAGGTCTCTTTTAGAGTTTTATTTATCCTTTCTACCTGTCCTGAACTTTGGGGATGGTAGGCACAATGTAATTTCTATTTAATCCCCAGTTGAGTGGCCAGTCCCTGACTTACCTGGGCAACGAAAGCGGGTCCATTATCAGACCCAATTACCTTGGGTACTCCAAACCTCGGAAAAATTTCTTCAAGAATCTTCTTGGCCACTGTATTGGCAGTCTCAGTCCTTGTAGGGAAGGCCTCTACCCACCCTGAAAATGTATCTTTAACCACAAAGCTGCTTCCATCAGTGTACCAGTTCGGACTTCCTGGCCAGGGTCGGTCCTTTAGGTCGCTCCAGGGACCCGTTTCTTCTGCCAGGATATCAAGGCAGTGGTGGGCAGGAGCGGAGTCATCAGCCTCAGGCAGTAAGGTAACAGGATTCAGGGTGGCCGGGGGAGGGGGGTGTGAATATTACTCTCTCAGTCAATAATAGGCTTTGGTAGTGAGTCATTTTAGCATCCACCGGTCAGGGGGCTGCCGGATAATGTTCTCAATGGCATGGGGTGCCACCACTGGAATGTGCTGTCCCAAAGTCAGTTTATCAGCAGCATCTTTGATAAGTAAGGCCACAGTCACAATAGCTTTCAGGCATGTGGGCCATCTGCTTGCAACAGGATCCAGTTTCTTAGATAAGCAGGCTACCTGTCTCTTTCAAGGTCCTAAAGTCTGAGTAAGAACGCCTCTGGCAACCCCTGTCCTTTCATTCGCATATAGAGTGAAAGGCTTGGTTAAATCCGGTAGGGCTAAAGCTGGTGCCATTAACAAGGCCTTTTTGATATCTTTAAAGGCCTTCTGATGTTCAGAGGTCCAGGTGAACCCTCCTCCCTCCTTGGTGAGGGGAAATAAGGGGGCTGCCAGCGTAGTGAAACCCGGAATCCATAATCTACAAAAACCAGCAGTGCCCAGGAATTCTCTTACCTGGCGCGGGGTGGTCGGGACAGGAATCTGGGTGACAGTCTTTTTCCTGGTTTCCATCAGCCATCGCTTTCCATCTCTCAGGGTGTATCCCAGATAGGTGACCTCAGTTTTACATAACTGAGCCTTCTTAGCAGAAGCCCGATACCCCAACTCACCAAGTTCCGTCAGCAGCCTCTTAGTTCCTTGGAGACATTTAAGTTTAGTTGATGTTGTCAAGAGTAAATCATCAACGTACTGTAACAATGTTAGCTGAGGATTTTCAGCTCTGAAGGAGGCCAGATCCCGATGAAGAGCCTCTTCAAAGAGGGTAGGGGAGTTTTTGAATCCTTGTGGCAATCTAGTCCAAGTTAACTGTCACATCAGTCCAGTGTCAGGGTCTCTCCATTCGAAGGCAAAGATGGGTTGGCTGTCAGGATGTAACTTCAAGTAGAAAAAAGCATCCTTTAGATCTAGAACAGTCTTAAATCTTGGACTGGCCTGTAATCATTAGTGCCTGGCTTCTTTACCGGTAACAGGGGGTGTTCCATGGTGACTGGTAGGGAACCAAGATGCCCTGTCTGTGAATGTCGTCTCTGTTTTCTATTTTTATTTGGTCTAGGTCTTCTGTTGCCCAGGTTTCCTGTCTGTCTAGGCCCTGTCTCTATCTCTATCTCTATCTCTTATAACTGCGGCCAGTATCCTAGTCAAGTTTCTTTCTTGTTTGCAATCCCGCCTGTCCTCTCTCTTTCCTGTTTCTCTTCCTCAGTCTCTCTAACAAGATTCCTATAAAGGCCATAGCCACAGCCGCTCGTTTCCTCAGAGGTGGGTCAAAGGGAGTGTGCCGCCTGTAGGCCTCCATCAACCTCTCAAGGAATACGCACGGAGGCTCAACAAGACCCTGAAGCACTCCTCTTACCTTGGCCAAATTGGTGGGGTGCCGAGCGCACCTCTGAGACCTGCCACTAGAGTCCGGCGGAAAAACTGTCAGCCGCTCCCTACCTGCAGCCGTGTTGAAGTCCCAATCTGGTCGATCAAGGGGGAACTCAGCATCGATCTCATTCAGGAGGATAGTGGGGGTCCCATTGTCTCTGGGACATTCTTTTGTGCCTTCAAGAGAATTCTCTCCCTCTCCTCTGTAGTAAAGAGAACCTGCAAAAGCTGTTGGCAATCATCCCAGGTGGATTGGTGAGAAAACATCAGGGATTCCATCAAACCTGTAAGACTAGCAGGGTTTTTAGAGAAAGACGGGTGGTTAGCTTTTTAATTATATAAATCAGCTGAGGAGAAAGGCCAATATTGTAAGGGTTGGAAAGCTGGTGGGTCCACAGGGGCGCGACCGTTCTGAGGGGTAGAGCCACAGTGGAATCGGGTCCCTCTGGACTCAACCCTCTCTGGCTCCGAGTGCCAGTTGCCGGCCCTCCCCCCTCTGTTCCTTGTAGTTCCAGGCTCGGCCAGAGCCGCCTGGGGTGGCTGGGGGAAGGGGGGTGGCCGCAGCGGGCTCGATCACTCGGGTGGCTCCTCCATCTCGGGATAGATCTTAGGTGGAGCCGAAGGTGTTGTTTCCGAAGCTGGCTTTTGTTTTGATTTAGGCTCTGTGTCATGGAGAGCTAGGGCTCGGGAGCCTGGCTTTCTTTCTCTCACCCAAGGTTTTACCCATGGGGGTGGGTTCTGGACCAGGTCTTGCCAAACAGTAATGTATGGCTGTTAATCGGGATGAGACCCTGGTCCTTCCTTAAAGACAATAGTTTTTACCTCAAAAATAATGGTCCAGTCAAAAGTCCCTTTGGGTGGCCACCCGACGTCAAAAGTGGGCCACTCCGAAGCACAAAAAGTCTGTCACGGTCTCTTTTTAACCTCAACTGTCAAATTATGAGTCCTAGTTCTAACTTCAGTCCAATGATCCAGTGTCAAACTTAGAGGAGTCGTTATAGTCTGTCCCATTGTCACAAGTAACATAAAACACAAACACAAGATACACAGAAAAACACTACGAAAAATCTTTTTCACTCTCAAATGCCGGCACCACACCAGAAAAACAGATGGCCAGGAGGTCTCTCACGTCCCCTCTCAAGAGGACCACTGTATCCTCCCCGGCACCCAGATGGGACCCTCCCAGTATTTTGATGCTAAGTCTGCACTACGGTGGCCAGCAAGCGACTAGGTTCCCTACTGCGTTTTTGCTTTCTTGCATTATTTCTTTCTTCTGCCTCCTTTCTGAGCCTATCTTCCCTCGGTTCTCTCTCCCTACGCAGTCTTTTCTCTTTTTCTTCTGGAGTCTCTCTTTTAGTCTTTCTAGAAAACCCGCGGGGATTCCTCTGCACCCAGTATTACCTGTTTTACCTGAGCCAAATTGGTGGGCCGGCGCCCGGCCCCTCAGAGGCCCGCTATCAGCAACTGGCTATAAAGGCGTAGGTGTCTCCTGCATCTATGGTGAAGTTCCAATTCGGGCGGGTCAATGGGAAGGCAGGGATTTTGGGGAAAGGGGACTTGGAGGGAGGAAGGGAATGACCCAGGGAGGCGGGTCATTAGCCAGGCTTTCCCAGGTGACGATGTAGGCAACCTGGTGGGGGTGTCCGTGGGGTCCCCTATCGAAGACCCGTTCTTTGACCTGTAAGATAGTAGAAATGTCAAAGGTTCCCCCCTCTGGCCAGCCCACTTTAAAAGTAGGCCATGCTGAGGAGCAGAAAGTCTGCCAGCGCCTCTTTTTGACTTCCACTGATTGATTGTGAGCACAGCTGCGGACTTCGCTCCAGTGTTCTAGAGTGAGACTCAAGGGGGTGGTTATGGTCTGCCCCATTTTCTTTTATGTAGAAATACGTAAAGAGACAGACAAGAAAAACAAATACAACAATAACGAAAAGATGCGCTGCGCAGTTTCGGCGCAAAACCGAAACTACAAATTCAGACGGGGAAGCGAGTGCTTCACCCTGCAGACGTACGAACCCCACGGATTCGTACAAATTCAGACGGGGAAGCGAGTGCTTCACCCTGCAGACGTACGAACCCCACGGATTCGTACTGAGCCCCAAAATAGCGGGCTCTCCAGATCCCTGGGGCGTCCCCCAGGGTGGCGGGGGAGAAGTCCGAGCCCATCAGCTCCTTCTCAAGGCCGCCCAGATACAGAGCGATTACGGATCCGAATCGACTTCCGAGCGCGGAAATGAAAGACAGACGAGAGAGCCAGACATGAAAGACAGACGAAAGTCAGACAAAAATCAGACAGACAAAACAAAGGCTGGCCAGCTAGCTTACCTCCCGATGGGTTCTCAGCCGGCTTGGGCGAGGGTCCCAAGGAGATCTCGGTGGAACCTCCAAATGAAAGACCCCTGAAACGGGGACACCGCCCCTGGGGCCCAGCGTCCAAAGACAGAGACCGAGACCACCGGATGCAAGTGCAAGAGGCAACTTTATTGTTTACACAGGCGCCTGCGGACGCTACAGCCTTCGGGTGACTGAGCGTGCTGGGCTAGGACGGGGGTTGATTATATAGGGTTGGGGTGGCAAGAAGCGGGCTTACAGAAGCAGATGCATGGTTACAGGGTTCTCATTGGTTGATTTAAATGAGGCCATGGGCTCAGGTTAAGGACAAACTCGGCATTCCACAAGGCTATCGTCAGCACAATTTTTGGTTTCCCCAGTTCCTGGAGCCGGTGAGTCAGTTGGCAGATGTTTAACCATAGATATCCTGTTTTTTGCTGGCCTCGCCCAGTGTGGAAGGTCCCTTATCTTAGGCAACAATACAATGTCAGTTTACAGAGAGGCATAAGCTTATCTTAGGCAACAATATAATGACATTTTACAGAGAGGCATAAGCTTATCTTAGGCAACAATACAATGACATTTTACAGAGAGGCATAAGCTGGGGTCTTTCAAAACAACACTCTTCATAATAGCCCCAAATAATACAAAATACCTTGGGGTAACTCTAACCAAGCAAGAGAAAGACCTGCATGACAAGTATCTTCAAGTCCCTAATGAAAGAAATTGAAGAAGATATCAGAAGATGGATATATCTCCCATGCTCACAGAAAGGTGAAATCAACATAATAAAAACGGTTATCCTCTCCAAAGCAATATACAGATTTAAAGCAATCTCTATCAAAATATGAACACAAATCTTTACAGACCTTGAAAGAACAATTCTCAACTTCATATGGAAAAACCAAAAGTCTAGAATAGCAAAAACAACCCTTTACAATAAAAGAACATCTGGAAGTATCACCATCCCTGATTTCAATCTGTACTATAGAATAATAGTAATAAAAACAGCATGGTACTGGCATTGAACAGTTGATCCATGGAATCAAATTGAATACTCAGAAAAAAACCCACACACCCACAGTCACTTAATTCTTGCAAAAGAAGCCAAAATTGTACAATGGAGGAAGGAAAGCATCTTCATCAAATGATGCTGGTGTAACCAGATGTCTAACAAATGGTTTATCTGAATGTCAACATGTAGAAGAATACAAATAGAACCATGCTTATCACCCTGCACAAAACTGTAATCCTAGTGGATCAAAGACCTCAACATAAAACCAGACACACTAAATCTAATAGAAGAGAAAGTAGGGAAAAGCCCGGATCTTGTTGGCACAGGTGACAACTTCCATGAACAAAACACCAATAGCTCAGGCCTTAAGACCTACAATCAATATATATTACCTTATGAAACTGAAAACCTTCTGAAAGGCAAAGGACACTGTCATTAGTACAAAATGGCAGCCTACAGACTGGAAAAAGTTCTTCACCAACCCCGCATCCAACAGTGGGATAAGATCCTAAATATATAAAGAACTCAAGAAATTAAACACCAACAAATCAAACAATCCAATCAAAAAGTAGGGTACAATCAGGGAAGTGCAATTCAAAACAACTCTGAGGTTCTATCTCACACCCATCAGAATGGATCAGATTAAAAACTCAAGTGATCGCACATGCTGACAATGGGGAACAGAAAGAGGAACACTCCTCCATTGCTGGTGGGTATGCAAATTTGTACAACTACTTTGGAAATCAATCTGGTGTTATCTTAGAAAACTTGAAATAGTTCTATCTCCAGACCCAGTCATAACACTCCTTGGCATATATCTAAAAGATACACCACCAAAACACAAGGACCTTGCCTTAACAATGTTCATAGCAGTTTTATTTATAATAGTCAGAAACTGGAAACAATCCAGATATCTTTCAATCAAAGAGTGGATTAAAAACAAAAAACCCAAAAACCAAACTGTGGTACATTTACACAATGAAATATTACTCAACTGTCAGAAAATCATGTAATTTTCAGTCAAATGGGTGGAACTAAAAAAGTTCATCCTCAGTGAGTTAACTCAGACCAAGAAAGATACACATGGTATATACTCACCTATAAGTGGATACCAACCAGATAGTACAGGACAAACATCCTACAACTCACAGACCCAAAAAGGCAGAAATGTAGGACAACTATACTATGAAAAACTCCACCCAACAGGTTATGGAGTGACCTATTGCTTGTTAGTGGGACATCATACCGTAGTTGGGTGGCCATTTCAAACTACAGTACAAGAGGAAGCTCTAAACCTTCATGTGACTGATGAGCTAAGGAAGGCTAATAAGTGGGGGATCCTTTTATCCAAGGAGAAGGAGAAGATAGAGTTGGGGAAGAGGGAGGGAGGGTGGGACCTGGAGTGGAGAAGTGAGGGGTGAAACTGAAATTTAATTATCAATTGTATTTATTAATAAGTATAAGCTGTAAGATTAGGCCAGTGGAACACTTACCCAGCTGTTGGGAGGCCAGCAGGCCTGACACACCTTAATTGGAGGCCTGATTTGCCCTGGGAAAAGGCCCTGGAACAAAGGTGGCCTTCACCGCCTGAAGCATAAACTCTGTTAACGAATATCATCATTAATAACTATAAGTTGTTATATTAGGCCAGCAGAATAGCCAGTGGCTTGACAGGAGGGTGATGGCCCTGGATTGCTTAGACAGGTGGCCTATAGTCTGTTATGGTACTTTCCCCCAAAATTAAATACACCAAGACTTAAATGTTTCAACGCTTAGCTCTTAGCTGGGGAGACTCACAACTAGCTAATCTAAATTAACCTGGACCATTTAATCCCAAACAGTCATGTGGTTTTTTGCTACCTTTCAGAGCTTTCAAACACATCTTTCTGATTCCATGTCTCCTGGCAGAAAGAGATTCCCTGTGTAAAATGCAGGATTCCTCTTTCTGTCTTTGGAAGTCCCACCTTCCTGTACTCTTTCTTCCCAACTAATTGGCCATCAGCAACTTTTATTAACCAATCAAGAGAATGCCACAGAAGGGGTGGTAACCAGATCTCAGCATTGAAATCAGTTTATTAGAAGCAATGTATTAGACCATCCTCAAACAGAGGGGATTTTGATGGAAATATCAGTTGAAAAATTAAATTGATAACAAAATAAAAATATTTCCTCAATATTGATTTCTCAAACAACAACAGCAACAACAATATAACAATAATAAATTAACTAAGAAAGCCAATGACTTTGAGGAAGTTATGGGCACCTAAATTCAAATTATCAAAACTTGCCTGACCTCCTCCTGTCATGCTAATTTAAAATGGATGTATGTTAGTTACACCTCTGCCTTATAATATTAAGAAAATGTCTTAAAAACAGGTTCAGGCTCATTAGAGTGATGTAAAAATAGCTCTCAACTTTCAGTTGACATAAACACTCCTCTTTTACAGGTAAATACCATTAGTTATAAATTTCTTCAGCTGAGAATTTAGCCAGTTCTCTTATTACTTCAGTTAAAAACTTTGTCAAGGTTATTTCCTTTCAGAGCTTCGTTATTAATTTAGGAATTACTATTAAAATAAATGTTTTACTTTCGTTTCCATTTCCAGTCATCTTAAAATGTCTGGAAGCTGCCATTTGCTCTACCCAGAGAGAAATTCACACACTTCATTTAACAAAATTAAAAAGGTGAGTTGTTGGTGGCCATATGGGAGGAAAAACAGAATGCTTCTAGAACTCATGGAGTACAACCCACTAGTTAGCATAGGTGTGACAGGTATTCATCATAGAGGCAAAGCCCCAAGAACTACATGTCCTGAGGACTTCATGCTGTTGTGAAGTTTTTCTCTGCTTGCTGCCCTCCTATCACATCTCTTACAATCTAGAAGTTGTGTGAAAATTCTCACAGGACTTCTAGTCCCTCACTGGGGAGTATCACTAGCACTTATGATAATAATGCTAGATCTTTTACGCCACTGCTGCTTGAGAAGATTAATGATTCAACTATCACCCTTAAAAAGAATTTAGAGATGCACATTGCTAGCAACAACCCTACCCATAGAAAGAACTTAGACATATAGATTGATAGCAATGACCATTACCTTTAGAAATAATTTGGAAAAATAGATTGTTCGGTAAGGTCAAGTTAAAATGTTTTTTTCTAGTGGCTTTGATGTAGAAAAGGTTAAGAAACAATTCTTTAGTTCAGAAAGGTACATCCACAACACATGAGCTAGGGACTTTTCAAGGTTAGCAAGCAGAAATACTAGCCCAAAGTAGCACTGGCTGATGTGACTCTCTTGGGCTGAGCTGATGATCAGAGTGATGACTAATCAATCTCTCATACCCATTTTTTGCCCTCATCATCCTGATATAATTTATTAAAATTTTTAATGAGTAGATATGTACCTTGAGAACTTAAAGTAGAAATGACTGGTTCTTTTTTATATAAAAGTTTCAACATGTGATTCATTTTTAAAATGTTTATTTATTACTTCAAGTTGCATCTCCATCACAGCCCTGTCCCTCCACACCTCCTGGTCCCACCCTCCCATTCTCCCCCCTCTCCTATCCTACTCTCTGGAGTGGGGTGTCCCCCACATATCAGCCCCCCTCAGTTCAGCCATCATATGCGAGCTGAGAGATTCCTCTCATTCTAGGGGCCTCCATGGAAGCTCCACTAGGACAAAGTGTCCCACTAATAGTTAACAAAGTTCATGTTCCTCTTCCTTTCGGTTGTTGGTTGTAGAATAGTTATCCTCTACTATACGGCTAAAATCCAGTTATAAGTGAATAGATGCCATGTGCATGTTTCTGGGTCTGGGTCACTCAGGATGAGCTTCTCTAGTTCCATCCATTTGGCAGAAAATTGCATGATTTCCTTGTTTCTTATAGCTGAGAAGTATTCCATTGTAAATGTCCAACAATTTTTTTTTAATCCATTTGTCAGTTGAGGGACATCTTGGTTGTTTCAAGTTTCTAGCTATTACAAATAGGGCTGCTATGAACATTCATGAGGAGATGTCCTTGTGGTTTTGTGAGGAATATTTTGGGTGGATACCCAGAAGTGGTATGGCTGGGTATTGAGGTAGGACTAATCCAGCTTTTCTGAGATATCCGCAGACTCATTTCCATAGTGGTTGTATGCGTTTGCATTCCCACCGGCAATGGAGGAGTGTTCCCCTTTCTTCACAACCGCAAAACTATATGCTGTTATTAGAGTTTTTTTTATCTTAGCCATTCTGACAGGTGTGAGATGGAGTCTCAGAATTGTCTTAAGTTTTTTTTTTGATGATTAATAATGTTGTACACTTCTTCAAGTGTCTCTTAGTCATTAGAGAGTCCTCTTTTGTGAATTCTTGATAAACCCATACACTTACAGACACTTAAATTTGACAAAGAAGCCAATACTGTACAATAGCAAAAGGAAATCATCTTCAACAAATGGTGCTGATGTAACTGGATGTCAACATGTAAAAGAGTTCAAATAGACACATATATATCATCTTGCACAGAACTTAAGTCCAAGTGGATCAAATACCTTAACATAAAGCTGGAACATTAAATCTGATAGAAGAGAAAGTGGGGAAAAATCCTTGAACTCATTGACACAGGTGACAACTTCCTGAGCAGACCACCAATAGCTCAGGCTATAAGACCAACAATCAATAAATGGGACCTTATGAAACTGAAAAGCTTCTGCAAGGCAAAGGACATTGTCATTAGAAAAAAAAAGCAGCCTACAAATTAGGAAAAGAGCTTTACCAACCCCACATCTGACAGAGGGCTAATATCCAAAATTTGCAAAGAACTCAAGAAATTAAACACCAAGAAACCAAATAATCCAATAAACAAATGAGGAACAGAGCTAAATTTGTGATTTTTTAAAGATCTTTATAAGAGTGTGTTTTAAGGTAATTGATGCTTTCTTTGTAAAAGTAAATTGTAGCCTTCTAGTAAAAAAAGAACTGACTGAAAAGTTATCTTACTTGCTCACACTTCGTTAACCTGTAACTATTTGCTTACAAATGTACATGGGGAGAGGATAAGATGGCAGTGATGAAGTAGGATGCATTTTGATCTTCAGAAAGACAGATTGGAAAACACAAGAGATATATTCATGCTGAAAGGCAGTTTGTGAGGTGCAAGCCTATCTGGGCTTGCCCAGCAAAGCCAGGGACAACAAAGAACTCGGTACTGAAAATATAGACACTGGAGGATCAGAGTAACCAGACATGGACACAGAGCACTTCCTGTCAGGAGACTGCCCTCCCTCCATATGAGATCCTTTCAGGTCTCCAGCTGGCAGATTCAACCTCCAAACATAGGACCTCCAGAGTTCACAGAGTCTGTACAGGGGCTAGGCATGGATACCCAGGAGCATACCAGCAGAGGCGTTACACAATAAGACTGAGGGACGACTGTCCCTGAGATATTCAGTAAGGCAGCACCTGGCTGATAGGTAACAGTGAGATGGAAGGTGAAGAGTTTCCATGAGCCCAAGAAGCAAGCTGGAGTAGCCAAGTAAATATCAAATAAAATAGAATTTCAACTGAGGTTAATCAAAAAAGATAGGGAAGGTCACTACATACTTGTTAAACGAAAAAAATCATCAAGACGACATCTCAGTAATCAATATCTATGCCCCAAGTATTTGTAAATAATAAATTTGGGGCACCCACATTTGTAAAAGAAATTCTTCAAAAGCTTAAATCACACATCAATCCCCACCAGATTAATAGTGAGAGATTTCAACACCCCACTCATAACAATGGACAGGTCATTGAGACATAAACCAAACACAGAAATAACGAGCCTAAAAGAAATCATGAACCAAATGGACCTAACAGATATCTACAGAACATTTTTCCCAAACACAAAACGATACACCTTCTTTTCAGCATCACATGGAACCTCCTACAAAATTGACCATATAGTTGGATACAAATGAAGCCTCAATAGATACAAGAAAATTGAAATAACCCCTTGCATCTTATCAGACCACCATGGAATAAAGCTGGACTTCAACAACAACAGAAATAATAGAACTCACTCATGGAAACTGAACAACTCTCTACTTAACGACCACTGGGGTCAGGGAGGAAATAAAGAAGGAAATCAAAGACTTCTTAAAATCCAAAGAAAATGAAGGCACAACATAACCAAACCTATGGGACACAATGAAAGCAGTGCTACAAGGAAAGTTCATAGCACTAAGTGCCTTCACAAAGAAAATCATGACAGCTCATATTAGTGAATTAACAGCAGAACTGGAAAAACTGGAAAAAAAATAGAAGCAAAAACTCCCAAGAGGAGCAGAAGGCAGGAAATCATCAAATTTAGGGCTGAAATCAACAACTCAGAAACAAAAAGAACTATACAAAGAATCAATGAAAGCAAGAGTTGGTTCTTTGAGAAAATCGGCAAAATAGACAAACCATTAGCCAAATTAACTAAAAGGAAGAGGGGAAAAAACCCAAATCAACAAAATCAGTAATGAAAAGGAAAAAGTAAGAACCATCATTGAGGAAATACTGAGAATCTTTAGGTCTAATTTAAAAATCTTTACTCCACCAAATTTGGAAAACTAAGCGAAACAGACAATTTTCATGATAGATTCCAACTACAAAAGTTACATCAAGATCAGGTTAACATATTAAGCAGCCTTATAACCCCTAAGGAAATAGAGTCATTAAAAATCTCCAAACCAAAAAAAGCCCAGGGCCAGATGGTTTCAGGACAGAATTCTACCAGACCTTCAAAGAAGAGCTAATACCAATACTCTTCAAACTCTTTCACAAAATAAAATCAGAAAGAACACTGCCAAACTCATTCTATGATGCCATATTCACCCTAATAAATAAACCACACAAAGACCCAACAAAGAAAGAGAACTTTAGACCAATTTCCCTCATGAACATAGACACAAAAATACTTAATAAAATACTGGCAAACTGAATCTAAGAACACATCAAATATCATACACAATGATCAAGTAGGCTTCATCCCAGGAACACAGGGATGGTTCAACATATGAAAATTCATCTACATAATTCACCATATAAACAAGCTGAAAGAAAAAAAAAAACATGATCATATCGCTAGATGCTGAAAAAGCATTTGACAAAATCCAGCACCCCTTCATGCTAAAAGTTTTGGAGAGAATGGGCATACCTAGAAATAATAAAGGCAATACACAGCAAGCCAGTAACCAGCATCAATTAAATGGAAAGAAACTTGAAGCATTTCCTCTAAATATAGGGAAAGCCAAGGGTGCCCACTTTCACCATATCTCTTCAGCATAGTACTTGAAATTCTTGCTAGAGCAATAAGAAAACTAAAGTAGATCAAGGGGATACAAATTGAAAATGAAGAAGTCTAATTATCCCTTTTGCAGATGACATGATAGTATATATAAGCAACCCAAAAAATTCCACCGGAGATCTCTTACAGCTGATAAACACCTTCAACAAGGTGGCTGGATACAATATTAATTTAAAAAAAATCAGAAGCTCTTCTATCTACAAATAAAAAAAGAAATTAGGGAAACAACACCCTTTACAATAGCCAGAAAAAAATATAAAATACATGGGGGTAACTCTAACCAAGCAGGTGAAAGACCTATATTACAAGAACTTCAGTTCCTTGAAGAAAGACATGGAAGAGGACACCCGAAGATGGACAGATTGCCCATGCTCATTTATAGGTAGGATCAACATAATAAAAATGGCCATCCTGCCTAAAGCAATATACAGATTCAATGCAATTCCTATCAAAATACCAACACAATTATTTATAGACATGAAAAAGCAATTCTAAACTTCATATGGAATAACAAAAAATTCAGAATAGCTAAATAAATCCTGTAAAATTAAAAAAAATCTGGAGGCATCACCATTCCAGATTTCAAGCTGTACTACAGAGCAAGAGTAATAAAAACAGCATGGTACTGGTATAGAAACAGACCAGTGGATCAATGGAATCAAATTGAAGACCGAGAAATGAACCCACACACTTATGGTCACTTAATTTTTGACAAAGAAGCCAAAACCATACATTGGAAAATGTACAGCATCTTCAACAAATGGTGCTGGTCTAACTGGATGTTGACTTGTAAAAGAATGAAATTAGACCCATACTTATCACCTTGCACAAAACTTAAGTCCAAGGGATCAAAGACTTTAGCAGAAGGCCTGACACACTAAATATATTAGAAGAGAAAGTGGGGAAAATACTTGAACTCATTGGCACAGGTGATAACTTCCTGAACAGAACACTAACAGCTCAGGCTCTCAGACAAACAATCAATAAATGGAACCTCATGAAACTGAAAAGCTTCTGTAAGGCAAAAGACACTGTCATTCAAACAAAATGGCAATCTACAGATTGGGAAAAGATCTTCACCAACCCAACATCTAACAAAGGACCAATACCCCAAATTTACAAAGAACTCAAGAAATTAAATGCCAAGAAAGCATATAATTCAATCAAAATTGGGGAACAGAGATAGAGAATTTACAAAGGAGGCATCCCTAATGGCTGAGAGACACTTGAAGAAATGCTCAGCGTCCTTAATCATTAGAGAAATACAACTCAAGATGACTCTGAGATTGCATCTCAAACCTGTCAGAATAGCTAAGATCAAAAACTCAAATGGCAGCACATCTTGTCAAGGATTTGGAGAAAGGTGAACACTCCTCCATTGCTAGTGGGAGTGAAAGCTTGTACAACCACTCTAGAAATCAGTCTGGCGATATCTTGCAAAACTTGGAATAGCTCTACCTCAAGACATAGCCACACTAATTCTGGGTATACATCCAAATGATTCCTCACCAAACCACAAGGATGTTTCCTTATCTATGTTCATAGCAGCCTTATTTTGAATAGATAGAAACTGGAAACAACCCAGATGTCCCTCAACCGAGGGATGGATAAAAAACTGTGGTACATCTACACAATGGAATGCTACTCAGCCTCAGAAACAACAAAATCCTGCAGTTTTCAGCCAAATGAATGGAACTAGAGAAGCTCATCCTGAGTGAGCTAACCCAGACCCAGAAAGAAGTACATGGCATCTATTCACTTATAATCAGATTTTAGCCAAATAATACAGGAGAACTCTACTACAGCCAAAGAACCAAGGGGAACAGGAACATAGAATTTGTTACCTGTCAATGAGACACTTTGATATTGTGGTGCTGCCTTGTAGGCCCCTAGTGTATGAGGAAGCTCTTGGCCCTCATGTGACTGCTGAACTGGGGAAGGGGACTGATATGTAGGGGCACTCCACTTCAGAATAGTGGATGGAAGGGATAGGGGGTAGAGGGTGGGAAGGCAGGACTGGGAGGGATGGAAAAGGGTACTGTAATGGAGATGTAACCTGAAGTAATAAATAAATATTAAAAAACAAATTTACATGGGTTCTTGAGATATTTTTTTATCTTTGTTTTTCACCCTATTACATAAATCTTTTGGTCATATGAAGGTATTGGGGAACACATGTTTTTCACATATACTCATAATCCTTCATTAAAAGAAAAATAAAATGTAATCACATTGTGATTTTGTACTACTGGACCATATAAGGTGTGGGGGGGAATAAAATGTGGAATGGTGTGAGGCTGAAACTTTCCACCATCCACAAATATGTGTCTGTCTATCTGATTGTGTGTCTGTGTCTTTTTGATGTACATACACATGTGTGACTGGAGCTCCCTTGAAATTATGTGTGTGTGAATGTGTATGTCTTTTTGTCTGATTCTTTGCCTAAATGAACTGATATTATGAAATGTGTAGAAATTCATGGTTCTCTCTCTCTCTCTCTCTCTCTCTCTCTCTCTCTCATTGGCTCATAAGATGTTAATGAGCCTCTGAACCTCTCAACCTCTGCTGGGGTTGTCACCATTTGTCTTTCAGTAAAAGTGTCTAAAATTTTTCACTAAATGTAAGTAATTAAGTCATGAGGTTTTTCTCTTTACAAACTCCAGCCTGGAAGACTTAGAAGTAAAGTAAAAAGGCTATCAACCTGGCAGGTTCAGAGTTAAAGTAGTAACAAGGCTACCAGCCTAGCAGATCTAGAGTCAGAGTATATAGCAATGCTTCTAGCCTGAAGGATTAAGAGTTAAAATATATAGGGAGGGATGTCAGGCATCATCAGTGACTGGTTTCGTGCTATCAGCAAGGCTTTGCCCCATCCAAAGATATGTATCAAGGAGGCAATCAACCCTTGATAGCTTGAGATGAAGAATAGATCTATTAACAGATATTAAACTGCTGCTGAATACAATATCCTGCCAAAACTCATAATGACTACTTTTTGCTACTTTAGATAATTTTTCTAGAAGTAATTCATGTTCAGGAAGACACACTATTATTAATGAAAAAAATAATAACAGGAACAAGAAGCAACTATAAACTTTCCAGAGTCAAATGTGTTTGTTTTGTCTTTCAAATACACTGCCTGCCTTCCTCTGGCACTACAGATATATCTCTATTGAAATGACCAAGGGAATGGAAGAACACAGTGATGTCACATTTGAAGCTCTTTTCTTATAAGAAGAAGACCAATTACGGGGTTGGTAGACACTGTATCTGCTATTTGTGGTTCCTGTCAATATTATTCCCAGTCATAGAGTGACAAGGAATTTATCTTCTGTTCCCATGTCAGTTAGAGTCCCTTTTTCTGGAAGCCTTTCTTTGAAAAAGGGAAAATTATGCAATCAGAGAATAGCCAAGTGATTTCTTCCCACTGAAGTTGAAACGGTCATTGTGTCATTGAACTAATAGACAGAGGAGGAAAATGGTCTACTTGCTGGGTGAAGGATACTGATATCAACAAGAAGTGATTTTGCAACAATACCACACAATGTATGATAACAAAAACATATCTGGAAAGTACAAAATCCTACAGGATATGAATAATATAATAAAATTATTCCATAAGTAAAAATTCTTTGGATGTAACCCATTAAAAACTTCTGAATATGGTAATATAAGTGGCTCATATTTTCATAATACTCAATATTCTATAGTTTATTATCATTCCCATAGTTAAGAAGTATTTAGTATATAAATAGATAATACCTATATTGTGCCAGTTAATATGTATAATTTGTTATATGAGTTATATATGAGGTTTCTATGCTCTAAGACTGTATTTGATAGTTACTTGAATTTACCTTTGCCAATATATTTTTAATAATATAGTGCCATTCTTGGTTCTAGGAATAAAAACCAAGATATTATAATTTATATAATAAGAAATCTTATAAAGAAAGTATGCAGGACTAAATTATTGTCTTGTCTTCAATGTCTTTACTCCTTCATATGGATCATTAAAAGTAACTCAACTGTTACTTATGAAATGAAATGAAAATTAGCTGAGAAACAACAAGTGCTATTGGAGAAATTTCACATATAAGTAGAAATAAAGTGAAAAGGCAGAGATGAGCTACTCTTTTCACACAGGAATAAAATCAGTGAAGTAGCTTTCCCTTTATTATAGTGAAGTATCTATATGTGGCTGAGGAGCAATGACAACTTTTATCCCAGCCATTCCTAGACCCATGATAACTCTGTTCATTAACCACATTCAGCTAATGAAGCTGAGGTTACAGAATCAATCCTTCTGTGTTCTTTCTGTTTCCTAACTGCCAGCACATGAAACCATTTCCAGAATTCAGACTGGAAGCATATAGACATTCAATCCAGTTAGGCATCTTAATCAGGTCAACCCTTTACCATCACAGCCAAGCATCTCTTTCAAAACATTTTATACAGGTTTTACAGTTTCTTTCATTTCCTACCCTTCAAATAACTACTTTCTTTTAATTTAAATTTATGTTATTCTAAGTCTTAAGCTATTTTATTAATAAGAATGGCAAGGTCTTCCACAATAGAGGCCCATTCTAAACAACTCTTACATAAACCAGGGATTACATACATTGGTAAATACTATTGCTTGGGGAGCCCTTGGACTACCCTGCCCTAATATAAAAGGAGGTTTCTTTTTTTCTGTTTATGAGGAATATATTTACCCATTTACTTTTTCTCTTTTTTGGAGATAGCATCTTTTTAATAAAATTTATTTATTTGTTACTTCAGGTTACATCTCCATCATATTGTCCTCTTTTCCCCCTTCCTAGCCCCTTCCTCCCACCCTCTACCCACTAACCCTTCCATCCCACTCCTCTGGAATGGAGTGTCCCTACATAAAAATCTCCCACCCCAGTTCAGAAGTCATATGAGGGCCAAAAGCCTCCTCATACACTGGGGGCCTACAAGGCAGTACCACCAGTGAAAAGGGTCTCATTGCCAGGGAGAGAAAACTAAAAAAAAAAAAACACACAAGCAAACAAACAAAAAAGTCTATGTCCATGTTCCCTTTGGTGCATTGGTTGTAGTATAGATATCCTGTATTATATAGCTAAAATCTCACTATAAGTGAATAGATGCCATGTACATCCTTCTGAGTCTGGGATAGCTCACTCAGGATGAGCTTCTCTAGTTCCATCCATTTGGCTGAAAATTGCATAATTTTGTTGTTTCTGATAGCTGAGTAATATTCCATTGTGTAGATGTACCACAGTTTTTTAATCCAGTCTTCAGTTGAGGGACATCTAGGGTGTTGAAGTATCCTACTACTAATACGTGGAGATCAATGTGTGGTTTAATCTTTAGTAATGTCTCTTTTTCAAATGTGGGTGCTTTTGTATTTAGGGCATAGATATTCAGTATTGAGATGTCATCTTGATGAATTTTTTCCTTTAACCAGTATGTAATGCCCTTCCCTATATTTTTCTATTAACTTCAGTTGAAAGTCTATTTTATTTGATGTTAGGATGGTTACTCCAGATTGCTTCCTGGGCCCATTTGCTTGGAAAATCTTTTCCCAGCCCTTTACTTGAGGTAGTTTCTATCTTTGTTAGTGAGATGTGTTTCTTGTATGCAGCAAAATGATGGGTCTTGTTTACAGATCCATTCTGTAAACCTGTGTCTTTTTACTGGGGAGTTGAATCCATTCATATTGATGGATATTAATGACCAAAGGTTGTTATTTCCTGTTATTTTGATGTAGGTCGTGATTGTGTGTTTCTTTTGGTTTAGTTGCAGTGGAGTTTTTTGCTTCCTCTGTTTTCTTGGGTGTAGCCATCTTCACTGGGTTAGAATTTTCCTTCTAGGATCTTCTGTAGGGCTAGATTTGTGGGTAGTTACTGTTTAAATATGGTTTTGTCATGGAATATCTCACTTTCTCCGTCTATGTTGATAGAGAGTATTGCTGGGTATAGTAGTCTGGCTGGGCACCTGTGTTCTCCTAGGGCTTGTATGATATCTGCCCAGGCCCTTCTAGCTTTTAAATTTCTGAGGAGAAGTCAGGTTTAAGTATTATGGGTCTGCCATTATAAGTTAGTTGATCTTATTCTCTTACAGATTTTAATATTCTTTCTTTGTTCTGTACATTTGGAGATTCAATTATTATGTGGTGAGAGGAATTTCTTTTATGATCCAATTGGTTTGATGTTCTCTATGCCTCTTGGAATTTTACAGGCCTCTCTTTAGGTTTGGGAAGTTTTTTTATATGATTTTGTTGAACATGTTTCCTGGACCTTAGATTTGGAAGTCTTCTCTTTCCTCTATGCTTATAATTCTTAGGTTCCATCTTTTCATTGAGTCCTTGATTTCTTGGATATTTTAGGTGAGAACTATGTTCGATTTCTCATTTTATTTGGTTGTTGCACTGATTTCTTCAATCGAATATGTATGCCTCAGATTCTGTTTTCCATCTCTTGTATCCTATTTTTGACACTCATGTGTGTAGTTCCTGTTCTATTCCCTCAATTTTCTACGTCCAGGATTATCTCTGCTTGTGTTTTCTTTATTGCTTCCACTTCCAATTTCAAATCTTAAACAATTTTATTCATTTTATACATTTCCTGCTCCAATTTGCTTCTCTTTGTCTACAAATCTTTCAAATCTTTCATTGCCTTGTCTCTTTTCCATTCATGTTGAGCTGTGTTGACTTGCAGATCTCTAATGGTACTCTTCATTGCTTTCACTTGTAAAATTGAGGATTCTTTTAATCCTTAAGGGATTTAATTTCTTCTTGTAAGGATTCCATCATTTTCCTAAGTATAGATTTGTCATCATTTTCATGTGTTTCAGCTATGGTGGGATGCTCAGGGCTTGCTATGTAAACCTCACTGAATTTTTTTGAAGTCATATTTCCCTGAATTTTGTCAGTTTTGTTCTTTAGCTGACCTTTATCCATCTGATTACCCTAAACAGATTGTTCCTGATGTCTTTTGGACCTGGTGCCAAGGAGAGAGCTTTGATGGGTCTTGTTTACAGATCCATTCTGTAAACCTGTGTCTTTTTACTGGGGAGTTGATTCCATTCATATTGATGGATATTAATGACCAAAGGTTGTTATTTCCTGTTATTTTGATGTAGGTCGTGATTGTGTGTTTCTTTTGGTGTAGAGATCATATAATCTTGGTGGTCTGTATCTTATCACAAGTTAGGTGGGGAATTGATGTGAGGGCCGCTTCTTGGTGGGCCCTCCGAAGTTCACCGCTTGTGTCCCAGTTGGGAACTCAGGTCAGTTATTGGGTGGGATAAGTGACTCTAGCCTGCAGGATCTTCAGTTCCAGCAGGTCTTCCTAGTGATGTTGGTGGGGCTAGGAGGACCACAGACTGTAGGCTAGAGCCATAGATCTCCTGCCCCTCATGTTTCTGATCCAGGGGTCAGGTTGTACTCATGGTCTCCCCAGGTGGCTTCTTCTAGGTGGTTCCCAGGGCACCTCTGTGCCTTTCAGCCCTAAGCAGTAAGTCCTTGTAGTCTGTATCACTCAGGCAGTGCACCAAGTCCAAGAACTCGCTTCTCCTGTGCAGGAGCTGTAAATGCTGAAGGCAGGATATCCCGCCAAGAAGGGGCAAGGTGCACTGGCTCTGATATGAACACCACCACCTGTCTGCTGGGCTTAGACTCAGTGGAGTTCCTCAGCCTTATAACTTGACCACCTGCCTTTCAGCCTGCTCTGATCTTACTGTTTCAGTGGCACTGCCAGTTATCTTTAGGGTATTGAAGTGACCATGTGAATGCTGGGCACTCAGGGAGCTGGGAGGTACCTCTATCTGGCAGTTTGGGCTGCCTCCTAAGGATCTGTAGTGATCAGACCTACGGGACACTGTACCAGTGGAGGAAGAGCAGTTCTCTGTCCTGTCTGGACACAATGTTCTTCCACATGATAGTATAAGAGACCTGTGTGTCCAACACCTTTCTGGGTATGCCTGAGGATGCTTGTACCTCCTAGACCACTGTTCTGCTGGAGATAAATCTGGTTATCCCACAGTTCTCCTGTATGGAATGCCAGCATGGAAGCTGGGTTCTCAGGAGGCTGGTGAGTACCCATGTCTGGGGTTCGGAGCTACTTGTTGGGTATTTGAATGGCTCATGCCTGCTTCTGATTAGCCTCCACTCCAGGCCCTGGGCCTCTGATCCACAGCTGGTATGTCTGTTTCCCTGAGTGTCTGGGAGTCCACCCAGGGATCCCTACTAGTTCCTGGGTTCGCACTTCTCTGATTGTTGCTCAGCTTGTTTATATTTCTGTGATATTGTAGCTATTTTCTCAGTGCTCAAAAATGTGTCCAAGCCATCTGCTGCCATCTTGGATTTGGTTTAACCTTCTTTTATTCTAAATAATAAATTAGTATTTTTCAACAATTGTAATAAACTTTCTCTGCCACATTATCCAATTCCAGCTAAACCCTGCTTTATTAATTTCTCCTCCCAGTCACCTGCAAGAGAGCTTATATCCTATAGTAAGTGCTTTATAACATCCACTACAAATCTCAACAGTGTGTGTTCTTCCTCAGTATAACAATACCCAAATCAGGTTTTAAAACTAAAAGCATGTTCCTGGTTGTCTTTGGCTAGAAAATATTTATGTTAATGTTGTCAAAAGTCTTTCAGGCTTGTAAGACAGCTCAGTGGATAAGGGTGTTGCCACCAGCCTTAAGGACACAAGTTGGATCCCTAGGACTAACATGAATGAAGTTGAGAGCCAACTACTGAGAGTTGTCCTCTGACTTCCACAGGTTAATTATGGATAAGCATGCATGTATAAACACACACACACACACACACACACACACACACACACACACAGAGGGTGGGGAGAGAGACTAAATAAATAAAGGACAATATAGAAATCCATTTTAAAAGTTGCTTACAGAAAATATATTTGTTGTGGATTCTTACAGATGTGAAAGTTTATCAGAAGTCATTTTTTGTAGCTAGTACTTCATAATTTTCCAGATTAATTTACACAATGCAAACTGTTTTACACACTGCAAAATACATTCACATCAAATTTTTATTGCTTTGAATGTTTCAATGACTTAATTCTTAATTAGAAAATATATATTGAAACTAATGATGAAAATACAAATATACTGGATGAAGAAAGGAAAGAACACATGGTTTGATTATCTGATAAATTTACTTATCTCTATCATTCTACATATCTAATCAGATGAAAATATTCAGCTTCAATTATCTGCCAGTTGATGTTGGTAGAATGGACTATTTTATAGCAAACTGGGACAATGAAAGCACCAAATGGAAAATGAAATGCAATGTCTTTACAAAGCTGCTTTGCAGGCATTATCTAATATATGCACATGCTCATGTTAATTCATTTTAGTTCCTCTACACAAACAGTTTTTATGGGATTTATGTGCATTATGCTATTTATGAAGCTTAATGCGATTCAATGTAATAAAGTATTTGCATTTCAACAGGGCCATTAGTAGGTTTTATACCAAGAAGTCCATGTAGCTATGCAAATGATGGGGATTTTTTGCAGTCTCTGGACAGGATACTTCATGATCTGGTCTCAGGAATGGATGACACTTAACTCTCCAAAAATGACACATTTGCAAAATAAAGGTCTCTGTGTCTTTGTAAAAGATATGTCTACATTTCTTTCTGTCTGTTGAATTATCATATAAATTTCCTTTACATCCTTTTACCACATAATGAATACAAACTCAAGCCTTCTTAATACTCACAACCTGTCAGGTCATTGCCCCTGTTGCCTCCTAACTCTGTTTCATAGATAAAAGTCCTAAACATTAGTCTTTTAGGTATAAACTCATTGCATATTTTTCATTAGCTGCCCACTAGGTAATGTGAATTTTACTTTCCAAAGCCACTAATGACACTATTTGATTTCTGTCTTACATGGCCTTTCTACAGATAGGCCATTATATTATGGACAGTCTTCCTTTTTCACTTTGATTATTTTTGTCATAGAGTCTGTAAGCAGCTTATTGTTGTCTTCTTCCTTTTGTGGGATTTCTTTATAATCCTTTGCATTGGATAACCCCTTTTTCTTGTGTCAGCAATACAATTTTTCAACATCTTTAATAATCACTCTTTTTCTCTTCACATACTCTCAAAATTGACATTCACCATTTTGTGGCGTTTTTCTTTTTTTCTTCTGAGTGTATGTTATTGTGTGTGTGTGTGTGTTCATATGTATGAGTGCACAGATGCTTATTATAAAACATACATGTAGAGGTCAGAGGACAAGCACGGATGTCATTTCTTGCATCCTTCCTTGTTATTAGGGAGGGTCTCATTGTTTTTCTACTGGTCTTCTCAAGGTAGCAGACTGTGAACTCCTATTGCCTTCTCTGTTTCTGTCTTCATTCTCACTGTAGGAACCCTGGGATTGTAGCTATATACTTTTCTCACTTTGGGGTAAATGTTTTGGGATTTAAATTCAGGTATCCTTGTTTTCATACCAAATGTATTTTAAACAAGGAATTCTTTCCCCCTTTGTGGCTGTAATCATGTTTAATGACCTCTGATTATCCATGTCACTTCTACAGTCCTTGAAATTTGAGGCCTAACTCTTCAGCTATTCATTACTATTGTTCTGCATGACAAGCTTTTCTTGTCTAACAATCCAGTAGCAAACTCTTGAGTTCCTTCTCCTGTAATAAATTCACTTTAGTTATCACCATACAAGGCACTGGTTGTGTGACTTTCCTATGTATTTGCTCACAATACCCACTAAAGGGAGCACAAGTCCTGCTGATCTTGCATCCAACACATGTCACAGACAGAGCTTTGTTTCTGTATTGCCTTGGCTACACTATCAATAAAACTGTGAATGCAATGCATGTTGTATTTTGTAGCTGCAGCAACTTCCTAAAAACTCATCCCACAATTACATTCTTTCACAGACATTAGAGGATAACCTTGCTTTCAATTTCAGAATCCATTTTTCTCTTTCCTCTTCTCAAAAGAAACATGGCATTTTCAAGGTTTGCACTGCCAGTGACTTTTTTTTAATTCGTTTATTTATTGCTTCGGATAGCATCTCCATCATAATGTCCTCTTTCCACCCTTCTCAGTCCCACCCTCCCACCCTCTACACCCTATCCCTTCCATCCCACTCCTCTGGAATGGAGTTTCCCTACATATCAGACACCCACCCCAGTTCAGCAGTCATATGAGGGCCAAGAGCCTCCTCATACTCTGGGGGGCCTACAAGTCAGTGCCAACAGGGAAAAGTGTCTCATTGACAAGAAGAGAAAACAAACAAACAAACAAAAGTCTATGTCCATGTTCCCTTTGGTGCGTTGGTTGTAGTAGAGTTATCCTGTACTATATAGCTAAAATCCAACTATAAGTGAATAGATGCCATGTGTATCCTTCTGAGTCTGGGTTAGCTCACTCAGGATGAGCTTCTCTAGTTCCATCCATTTGGCTGAAAATTGCTTAACTTCATTGTTTCTGATAGCTGAGTAGTATTCCATTGTGTAGATGTACCACAGTTTTTTAATCCATTCTTCAGTTGAGGGACATCTGGGTTGTTTCTACTTTTTATCTGTTACAAATAAGGCTGCTATGAACATAGATGAGGAAATGTCCTTGTGATTCGGTGAGGAGTCATTTGGATGTATACCCAGAAGTGGTATGGCTGGGTCCCGAAGCAGAGCTATTCCAAGTTTTCTAAGATATCAACAGACCTACCTCCATAGTGGTTGCACAAGCTTGCACTCCCACCAGCAATGGGGGAGGTTTCCCCTTTCCTCACACTTTTGCCAGCATGTGCTGTCAATTGAGCTTTTGATCTTAGCCATTCTGACAGGTGTGAGATGGAATCTTTAGAGTAGCAGTGACTTTAATAGTAAGGGCATTTATAAAAAGTAGTACATTTGGCTTCTCAAGACCTAAGAAGAACATACATTTACAGGACACACTTTACTTTAAAATAATTTTAAAGGTGTATTATTTGGTAATTATATACATGCATATGGTGTATTTTGTTATTTCCCACATTATCCTCCTTTATGTCCTCTAAATCTTACTGAAATATATTTTTTCCAGTAAATTCTACTTCTTCTTTCATGCATTTTTCATATGTGTTTAACTCATGGAATTTATTTATGATTGCCTTGCATGATCATCATTTATTGATCATTTATTTAGCAGTGGTCACACCCCTGAGGAATATTTCTCTCCCTCTTTCAATATGCAATAATTGCCAATAGTTCTTGAAGGAGATGTTCAATTCCGCTTGATGTATCAAATTTTGTGCATATTTTGTGATAATAAACAGGTCACATGTGTAATGGTCCCATTATGCCCAGAAAACACAGGTTACAGCCCCCCCTCTAGAATCTCTGGCTTTTACCCTCTTTTTAACCTCTCTTCCATGATTTTTCTCAAGTCTTGCCATGGAAGGAGAAGATATGAGTGTTCTGTATTGAGCTGATCACCGCACCATCATACACTCTTTGACTAATTATGTGTTTCTGCGTTAATTTTCACTCACATGGCAAAAACCAGATTCTCTCATCCAATTGAAAGCCACACTAATCTACATGAATAACAGTGAATATTAGAAGGCATTTTGACATGCCAAATTAGGAAAATAACAGTAGTATATTGTCTTCTCTATGTCCTCCTCCTTCATCGCCTTTTACACAAATTTGAAGTAATAGGCATGAATATCCTCCTGTAAAGTGGGCCTCAAACCCTATTAGAAGGTGGTAGGTACCCCTACAACAGTTATGACAGTACTGCCGTGGTGGGCAGAGCTTGCCTAGTGGTCCATATCAAACCCACAGACTCCATAATTGGTAAGACTGGTAACTGACAATTTTCTTCCCCAACAACCCATATAGCTCTTCTGGTACTATGAAATCTAGACACCATGGATGAAACCTCCATATTAGTTCCAGGTTGATTTCTTTGTTTCCTGAAATCATATTTTTTCCTTCATTTTTTCCTTTTATTCTTCTCTCATTCATTGTATCCCCACTGCTGTTTTCCCTCCCTCCACTCTTCCCATTCCCTTTATTCTCCCCTCCCAGATTTATTCCTCTTCAGTTCCATTTTTTTTTTTTAAAACAGCCTTTCAGGGATATCCACCAAACATGGCCTAACAAGATACAATCAGATTAGGCATAAACCTCATTGCAAATACGATCTTAGAATCTGGATATGCTGGATACCTAAAATCAGTGGAAATGGAGTTCATATTATTTGGAGGTATTCAGAACTTCTTATCACTGACTACTTATAGGCAGGTATTCCAAAGTTAAGCTCAAGGTTTTCATTTAATAATATGGCTTCTGGGAGTAGCATAAATTCACTCAAAGGGGTACAGTACTTCATTTATATGTATGTGTGTGATATTTACATATAAATGTAGATATATTTACACATAATTTGTTTCTCAAATAGCAGTTTTTATATGGCATTTTAATGGATTTTTAGTTTTCATTAACTGTTTCCCTTTCCTCTTACATTTCCCTTACCCCACCTGATATCTACATGTTCTAATTTTCTTTCTATTTCTGGGATAAAACACCATGACCAAATGCAAACAAGGCAGGAAAGGGTTTATTTTATTTACAAGATTAGACTCCTTCATTGAAGAAAGAATGGGCAGGAACTCAAGGCAAGAGTTGAAGCAGAATTCAAGTAGGAACAACGCTTACTGTATGTTTCCCAGGATTTGTGTAGCTTTCTTTCTTAAACACCCAACACCACTTGCTCACAAAGAGCACTTTGCTCCTATATCAATTGTTAATCAAGAAAATCCTCCAGGGACTTACTTATGAGTCAATATGATGGAATCATTTTCTCATTGGAAGTCTGCTCTTCCCTAATGACTCTAGATTGTGTAAAGTTTAAAAAACCCAATCCTGAACTCAACATAAGCTTTTCTTCCACCGCTATATTGTCTCATTTAATGGTGACTCTTTGTTGCAGTATTAATTTAACAATGAGTCAACTAAGAGACATACCTCTTTGTTGGTCTAAAAGAATATTTCTTGGAAAGATTAGCTGACATGTGAAAGCCTTCCTCCTGTGGGAATAGTAGTTTCTATTGGTAACCCCTATATAAAAAGAACCGAGGGGGTAAGAAATGAGAGGTTGGAGGGAGGGGGCTGTGATGGAACTGTAACTTGAAGTATTAAATAAATATAAACAAAAACATTAAAAAATAATAACACACAAAAGCTGTTACATTTTTTCATGCTGCTTTTCCCCATTACTGATAGTGCATCTACCTACTCTGTCAGTATTGCTGATGCCATATTCCACTGACATGAATGTTAAGAGAAAAGATGTGAAAGTTGAATAACCTCTCTCTGGAGCAATTGCACGGAGTGAAAAAGCACACAAGAAACAAAATAATTCCATGGAAGTATGATTAATGAGAAGGATATTACTTTCTCAGCTTAACTCTGTACCCCATTTTTTGATTGGATTATTTGGTTGCTTGGTGTTTGAGTTCTTGAGTTCTTTATATATTTTGGATGTTAGCCCTCTGTCAGATCTGGGGTTAGTGAAGATCTTTTCCCGGTCTATAGGCTGCTGTTTGTTCTAATTACAGTGTCCTTTGCACTACAGAAGTTTTTCAGTTCCATAAGGTCCCATTTATTGATTGTTGGTCTTAGAGTCTGAGCTTTTGATGTTCTGTTCAGGAAATTTTCACCTGTGCCAATGAGTTTGAGATTTTTTTCCCCACTTTTTATAAGATTTAATGTGCTCAGCTTTATGATAAAGT
The DNA here is from genome assembly GCA_907164525.1 of Lophiomys imhausi. Taxonomy (NCBI): domain Eukaryota; kingdom Metazoa; phylum Chordata; class Mammalia; order Rodentia; family Muridae; genus Lophiomys; species Lophiomys imhausi. Next base: position 6,678,653 of record CAJQZJ010031536.1, read on the forward strand.
CTTACAATCAACAACAACATTAGATATTTCTATGTATTGAAGTGAGTATTTTTTCACAATGGAAAATCATAGTTGTTCACCTCTCACTGGCTAATATATTAGTTGCAGGATTTGTCTGTAGAAAAAAATACATCGAGATGAAAAATCAGCTTATATAAACATAATTGTAGGGATATTTCCTATCATGTATTTTATCATTAAAGTTAAAAGAACAGTGTCATTTAAGAATCTTCCTCAATAGATAAAAAACAGAAAACACAGAACACCCTGAGAGATAACACTTTCAAGAGGAGTTTTGGCTTCTAAATGAATACATTATACATTAAAGAATCCTTCAGATCATATACAGAATAAATGGTAGGCCTCAAAGACAAAAAACAAGCAAACAAACAAACCCACAAATACCTTTGTAATGAAAGATGACATTGGTACTGCATTGCAAAACCTATTTGGATTTTAAAGAGAGTAGAAGACAGGAAATGAAACTAGAATTGTTCAAAATTAATATTTATACCAGAATTTCTCTGTAAATTTTTCTATTGAAATATCAAAAAACTTAATTTGTGTTTCTTATTAATGAATAATTTATAGGGACACAATTACATTCTCTGTAAAGTAAGGCACTTCTGATAAAGGTACCTTTCACTACATGGAGCAAATGAGTGTACAACTTTGTTCTTCAAATTAAATTAAGAAATAAAAGATGCTTCTTAAAGAATAATTTTGCTTGTGAGTGTTAGTTACACTGTGCATTTATACCAAGATCTGTATACATTTAGAGCAGCCATATTGGAACTACAATGAATGAGCAAGAAGCTGAGAAGCCAACACATCAAGGACATGAGAAACAGCAGATAGAGTATGAGTGACTGATGTAGTATTAATTAGCCAACCCAATCCTACCCAGGGTTGCTTAGAACAGATGGCAGGTTGATCAACTGCAATTCTTTCATTGAAACAGGTACCTGTTACTGGTATTAAGTAATGTTTCGTGAGTGTGTTTAATTATAATAAATTGAATACAGACAACTCATCCAGATACAATACCATTAAAAATACTGAACATGGATATGAAATAAAAAGTACTTATTTTTTTTAGAATTGACATACTTTTAAAACATAATGTTATCCATTTTGTTTTATTCAGAGAATAAATTCTATTATTTATAGATGGATTCTCCTTACAAAAGATGAGAGATATTTTGTTATTTATAAGTTAACGAAAATTAAAAACTATAGTTATATAGAAAGTTCATTTATAAATACCAGTGACATATATGTATGTACATATATATTTAAATAATTCCTTGAAGGATAAATTTTTGAGGGGATTTAAAATATTGCATAGAGTACGGGGAAAGGTACATCAACAGAAAAGCTTTATATTTTTACACATCCAGTTATTATCACATTGATCACTGTAATTCATTTATATACAAAGGAAAAATAAAATAAGCTGCTTCACTTTAAGATCGTATTCTATTATCATCATTGAAAAATGGACATAGTCTAACTGATTTGATAACTTTGTATTTTATATAACACTTGACTTTAATATCAAACATTTGAGATTACTATAATATAAATGAAAGCAGCTTTGTTGACACCTAAGAAATAGATATGAAGCAAAACCACATGCATAAATGAACAAAAAAAAACAAAACAAAAAAGCAGAAGGAACCAGTATTCAACAGTAGAATCTGTCAAAATTCTCTGTAAGGATTCCAATCAAATAAAATATACATATAGTATATTAAAATATACTTCGTTATCACAAAACCATCACATAAAATAAGAAATAGAATTCCAAGTACAGTTCATGACACTTTTTATTCATGATAATCCTGTCATTTTCTTTATGCTATTTCAAATGTCATTACCATAATCCTTTAAATGTTTTAGCTTTCAGATTCTTATATCTTAGTATAGCAAGTAAAGAACATTTCAAATAAAAGTGTATTTCCACTTTATGATTACATGAGAAATGTAGTTTTAAATAGATTCTCCTGATATATTCATTAATTTTTTGGTTTAAAAATCTATAGAGTATTAAACTTTCTCTCATTTTAAAGCATACTTTGAATAGCAGTGTTTTTTTCTTTTTACCTATCTCAACATGAATTCTCTTTTAACCTGGATAACATTATTATTCCTCTATTTCAAGATTTGATTTATCACTTTTATTTTCTAAAAGACCCTCAAATGCTTTGATCTTTTTTGGCTGTTATATGAAGAACTTAGTCTTTTAATTTATTATCCTCACCTGACTCTTTCACTTTATTATTCTTCCATTTTCTCTTATCTCTTCATCCTAAGATAAGCTTTGTCTTTTTTATTTTAGAACTACATGGAACCATGGTTTTGTGGCAATAGGAAGAAATGTTTTGATTAATAAAAATTGTAACAGTATCATGACAAATATTCAGCAGTATACCTAGTGAAATCAATATTAATGCAATATAACAAAGTATTATATATGATTTTATGGTTTTACTAGAAGTTATTTAATGATGCAAGTAGATTTGTCTATAAAAACAGTTGAAAGTGTTTTTAACTACTATACAATAGAAGTAATTAAACACATAGAATAAAGATAGACAAATAAAAATATGTATAATAATAACTGAAATGTATGCTGTATAAAGCTGCATAATTTAAAATGTATTTATTCACTTAAGAAGTAATATAGTTTCATCATATTCCAAAATGTCAATAAATTTAATGTTGAGGACCAAATATTCTCATGTATTTGTAAGATATGATTTACAATTTCCATAAATAACTTTTTATGAATTTTCCTTCTTATAAAACTCAGAAAACGATTATACTGTAATGATTACATTTTATACTAATATATTTACTACAAATATAAGAACTTAATAAAATAAAAGAAGTACAAAATATCAAAATTGATCTTAAAACTAAAAATGTGCCTTTGAATATATTAGAAATTTGATGAAACTTGATACATTTGGTAGTAGTGTAAATGTAGAATGCCCAATTTAATCCAAGCATATTTTTCTGAATGCATATACTAACTGGCTTTTATATATTTATGAGCACAAATACTCATTACAATATTTTAAATACAACATTCATTATTTCAAAAACATGTAGTTGATTAAAATTCACTGAAGATGTAACAGAAATTATGAATAGTTCAAAATGTCATTACAGGAATTAAAAAAAAACACCTGAAACTATTTTAATTTTAAAAGCTAGTTGTTTCATTCATAACCGTACGTGTCAGTGTAGGTGATATATAATGAACAATGAATAGAGCTGGGTAGATGCCTCAGTCAGTAAATGCCCACAGTACCAACATGAGGATGTGCATTCAAACCCTCAGGTCTCCCATCAAACCCAGAAGCAGTGACATAACTCTGTAACTGAGGGATAGACAGGTAGATCCCCAGAGCTTATTGGCCATAGATGAGCTCCAGTTTCAGTGAGCTACCACTTCTCAAAAAATTAAGATGATGAGTGATTAAGCAAGATATTTGGCACCAACTATGGCCGCTATATGATCAAGCATAGTCAAGTGCATCACAGGTGCGCACATACCATAAAGAGGTACATGAAACACACACACTTGGGTGCACATACATGACTATTGTAACTGAGAAAAAGCAGAAGAGACATTTGGCATCCTTGGCCACTTTTTTTTTTTTTACAGAAATGGGAAATTCTACACAGTCTACCAGAAAATCATTTCCAGAACAGTTTTTCAGTTTGTTACAACTCTTCATTTTTCAGCTCTATGTATTATTCTCAATAGATGACAAAATCGTTGATTATATTTCACAGTCTGTTCTTCAATAAAGACTTAGGAAGCTAAAAATAGATGAAACACTTCATAAATTTGTATTCCCAAGAATAGAATAAATCCACAGAAGCATTATGGAGATGAAATGTTTCATTACTGTCAAAAAGATGAACAAACGTGGTTCAATGTGCCAGATACTTAACATTTTCTATGAATCTTAGACTATTCTGTAGGTAAAAAAATAAATAAAGATTGTATTTTAAAAGAGCAAGCTATTCCAGATTTTTAAAAAAATAATAAATATGTTGCTAACACTGTTTAAACATAGAAGAAAAAGATGGCATAGTATTACATGTAACATTACAATTCAATGTTTTACATTAATAACCATTCAGTATTAGAGCAGTTTTCTATGTGAAAGCTTTGTAAACAGAAGACTCCAGAAGAAAACAATAAAGCTAATCAACTACATTTTAGCAAATTTCTAAATAGAGAGATATTAATTCTATACATCAAATTCTTCTAATCATTGAAGTGAATAAAATGTTAAGGTCTTTATCGAAGCAAATTATTGTCTTTTTCGTGAAAAGGGAACAATGAAGCGCTTATTGGATAAGAAATAAAGGACTGAATTGTAATTGTTACTTCTATTTCCTCAGAAGAGGGGATGAGAGTCATACCCAAGATTTATGAATACATGGCTTGTTCTGAGTTCAGAGCATTTCTATCTAACTATACTTAGGCCTAAGCCTGGAAGCTTCTAGACTACATAAATCTTATCTTCTGCAAGCATGGATCTTGAAGACTTTAGCTTCTAATCTCCTGCTAACCTACGCCTAGAATGTTCTCAGCATCAGAGAGTTACTGCTGATGAATAAGCTCACCGTTTCTTGTTCTTTCTGAATTCTGCTCCCCCTCCCCCACCCAGGTTCAATTCAGTTGTTCTGATTGAAAACTACTCTCTAAGCTGACTGACTAAAACTGGCTTCTCTACCTCTCACTGAACTGTTCTGCTTGGAAAAACTGCCTCTGAGTACCATGAACTGAACTGCACTGACTGCACTGACTGAATTGCACTAAACAGACTCCTCTCCCTGTACTCCTCTGAAGTAGCCTTACTTTCCTGTCTGTTTTTGTGAGAGTTAGATGTATCCTCTATCTAACTCATTATGTCAAATCATTCTCTGATTTGTTACTTTGTTTGTCCCTCAATTAGATGTTGTACCTGAGAACCAGCTTCTAGTACATCTATTGCTAAACCTTTCCAGTCTTGGAGAATAATCCTGTTTTGGGTAGCCCATATGATTTTGAACTATATCGTTTGGTGTTTTCTCAGTCTTCAATCAAATATCAGTGTTTTCCAGGACCCTGGTTTGCAGGAAAAAAAGGCCAATTAAATTATGCTATATATTTAATCTAAAATAGATTATATATAACATATATGTAATACTATTACATGCTATTTTTTATGGCATGAATGGAGACTTACAAATGACTTTCTTCTGTTCAAATAACAGAAAATATTGCTTAATTGATTTGTACATTCTGCACATGTAAGGCATTTTGGTAATTGCAGAACTATATGTTACTTGTGAGAAATTATATATTTTCAGAACAAAGGGACCAAACACCAAAGAAGACAAGGCGAGCCCAGATGTTGTTGCTCACAGACTATTCCAGCCAGGACTTCAATGAAGCCCTGAATTTTCCCATCCAAAGTTCAACTTTGGACTACAAACTGCTCAGGTCATTCAAATTGCTAAGGACATAGAGACTGGAGAACAAATGTTACTATTGACTTGCTTAACTATTTTTTTCCATTTTTGGGGGCTTCCCAAATGTTTTCCATGACCTAATTCAGCAGGAAGCAATTTTAAGAGAGTGACACCCCATTCCCAAAAGGTGGGGGGATAATATTTTGGTCATTTGCTATGTTATAGATGTTGTTTATGGGAATTGGTTACAAATTGTTAAATGGTCTCATTAAGCAAGGTATAAGAGGTTAGACTCAAGGACTTTTCTATTTCTTTTTCTTTTCTCTATCCTTCTTTTTCTCTTATGTAGGAGGGAAGGACTTGAAAAGAAAAAGAAGGGGAATATATGTATATAATATAGAAATGATAAGATATAAGAATATATTATTGAATGTGCTCTGAAACTTAAAACTGTTGTTATTCTTAAAATAAAGTTATCTTTGGAGACATTAGTATATAGAATTTTTATATTGATTAAAAAATAAGATTAATTTGATTAATTAGTATAGAGTTTTATATTTTGACACATAATATGTATATTTCAACTCTTATATGAGGTATTGTGCCTATACAACTCATTTAAAAGTACAGGTTTACTTCTAATCCTTTTATCGGTTGCTATTGCAACTATATAGGAGTCTGGGTAATTCAGGTTGTTTGCTGGCCAGTCACACTACTGGACATGTCAATAAGAGTCTTAATTTATCACAAAATAGACTTAATAGGTTAAACAGATAATAAATGTTTAAAAATATAGTTTACTTGTTCAATGATAGATAGATTTATAAATCAATAAATGTCTTCAAAACCCTCAGAGGCATACAGAAAATGGCATTTAAACATTTAAAATGTTTGGCTTAAGACAGCCTTTTCCTGACAGCTCCCATTTGGCTTGGAAGAAAACAATTAGCATCAAAATGAAATCTCCCATCAGGAGATAATTCCTATTGGACAAAAATGCCCTTGATCTCTCAACAGACTATATACAATCCAAAGATGGGCCAGAGCTTAAATGCAAGTAAGTAGATGTCCTGATTCTGCAGAGACAGAATGGGAAAAATCCTTGTTTCCTGCTTCACAATTATGTCTGTGGGATAAGCTTGGCAAGAAGGCTTAAGATGATGCTCCAATGATATGGAGAGATATTTGGGACTGTTTAGGCAGCAAACTGTCATATTTCTTTTTGGAAGCTGCCCTCTTATGATCCCTATTCACTCAAATAATAACTTTGTCCCTTCTTATGTCTTTGATGGTGTTGAATGCATAATATCTATAAAATTTCAATCAAAACTGAGTTGTTTATGATTTCAGAGGATATTTTCAAATCTAAATAAAAATCTTTAGGTTTATAAAAATAGGATATGAGCCGGGCAGTGGTGGCGCACGCCTTTAATCCCAGCATTTGGGAGGCAGAGGCAGGCGGATCTTTGCGAGTTCGAGGCCAGCCTGGTCTACAAAGTGAGTCCAGGACAGCCAGGGCTACACAAAGAAACCCTGTCTCGAAAAACCAAAAAAAAAATAAATAAAAATAAATAAATAAATAAAAATAGGATATGATAGAAATTATTTAGGTTCAGAACTTTAGACACACCAAGATAGATGATTTTTTTCTTCTTCAAGATTGCCTGATACAAATAGGCTAAACATAATGTGTGTAACTTTTATATATGGTTTTCTTGATTGTTTCATATTTGTTCTTATTGTTTTTACTATATGAGTTAAAAAATTTAGCCTTTTTATTAGAAAAAAGGAGGGAATTTATAGGGTGGTGTTAGGCATTCTAAATATTAATTAATTGTTCCTGATTGCTGTCTGTTACTTACATTGTCTATGATTGGTTAAATAAAATGCTGAGGTCTGAGATTGGGCAAGGACAGAGAAATGTGGGACTTTCTGAGATTAGAACCGGAACTCTGCCTCTTACACAGAGGATTAATTCATTCCAGCCAGGAGCAGGAAGAAGGAGGACACACACCATGGGTTAGAAAAAAGAACCAAACTCCACATGGCCAGGACATAGGCACAGTGTGGAGAATGGCAGTCCAAGGGGATGTATGTGTATATGGGGCCAAGGGGATGTATGTGTATA